>JARQOC010000008.1:98008054-98481946 GCA_033576535.1 Allobates femoralis | reverse complement strand
GTAAGGCTGGGTTCACATTGCAGCGTCATCTGGTCCGGGGCTGTCAGGGGTGACAGCCCAGACCGGAGTTTTGCTCCATAGGATACTATTGGGCTGAACGGAGCTGGATGGAGCCGGATGGCAGTTATCTGCCATCCGGCTGCTATCTCGCCGGATGTATCCTGGAGAAGTGGGATTTTTCTGCCGGATCCAAAAACGTTGCAAAATCCCACTTCTCCAGGATACATCCGGCGAGATAGCAGCCGGATGGCAGATAAGGCTGGCTTCACACCACGTTGTGATCCGATCCGGGGCTGTCCGGGATGACCCTGACAGCCCCGGACCAGACCAGCACACAGAACCGGAGGGCCAAATGTGCCCTCCGGTCTTGTGTGCAGCTGGATTCCTCTAATTGCAGCCGCAGTTGCTGACTGTTCAAGACCGCGGCTAGCATTGAGCTAGCCGCGGTCCTGAAACAACAGCGGAGTGCAGCCGCCGGAATCCGGTTCCCGAATCCTCCCGGTCTGGGGCAATCCGGCCCCATAGGCTCCCATGGTAGGGAGCGCCGGATTGCCCTGACTCTGGGAGAATCCGGGACAATCCGGGAGAATCCGGGATCGGCAAATTGGGGAGATTTTTCTCTCCGGACAAAAAATGATGCAAGCATCATTTTTGTGTCCGGAGAGAATAATCCGTATTCTCCCAGATACCACCGGAGAGATGAAACCGGATGGCAGAGAGCTGCCATCTGGCTCCATCCGGCCCCATAGACTACTATGGGCCAAAACCGGTCCGGGGCTGCCTGGTTTACACTGGACAGCCCCGGACCAGATCACACCGTGGTGTGAAGCCAGCCTTAGCCCCTCGAAATTGGGGGACATACTAAAAAGAATGAAGAAAAGGAATAAATAAAAAGAATGAAGATAATAACTTATTACAGAAAGATTATGTATATGTATAAAAGGTTTCTTGGGTATCTTAGACATGGAATGAACACATATCCCATATAACCAGGTGTATATTATGTTACCTGAGCATTTGAGGTGTGGAATGAACATGGAATATCTGTAGATAATAGGAAAATGAACACTTATCCCATATAACCAGGTGTATATTATCTTACCTGAGTATTTTAGATGTGGAATGAAGATGAAATATATGTAGATAATGGGAGAATGAACACATATCCCATATAACCAGGTGTATATTATGTTACCTGAGTATTTTAGATGTGGAATGAACATGAAATATCTGTAGATTACAGGAGAATGAACACATATCCCATATAACCAGGTGTATATTATGTTACCTGAGCATTCTAGGTGTGGAATGAACATGAAATATATGTAGATAATAGGAAAATGAACACACATCCCATATAACCAGGTGTATATTATGTTACCTGAGCATTTTAGGGTGTGAATGAATGTGAACATAATATACACTTTTTTCCTATTATCTAAATATATTTCAAGTTCATTCCACACCTAAAATGCTCAGGTAACATAATATACACCTGGTTATATGGGATAAGTTTCATTCTCCTAAAATCTACAGATATTTCATGTTCATTTCACACCTAAATGCTCAGATAACATAATATACACCTGGTTATATGGGATATGTGTTCATTCTCCTAAAATCTACAGATATTTCATGTTCATTGCACACCTATAATGCTCAGTAACATAATATACACCTGTTATATGGGATATGTGTTCATTTTCCTATTATCTACAGATATTTCATGTTCATTCTCCACCTATAATGCTCAGGTAACATAATATATACCTGTTTTATGGGATATGTGTTCATTCCATGTCTAAGATACCCAAGAAACCTTTTATACATCTACATAATCTTTCTGTAATAAGTTATTATCTTCATTCTTTTTATTTATTCCTTTTCTTCATTCTTTTTGTATGTCCCCGAAATTGGTAGATGTAAAGAGGTTCTCCACTACTAAACAAATTAGGGCCGCTTCACACTGTGGCATGATCCGGTCCGGTTCTGTCCGGGAGGACCAGACAGCTGCGGACCGGATCATCACACAGGACTGGGGGGCTATTATGCCCTCCGGTCCTGTGTGCAGCGCACGCAGTTCCCCTGCTGATAAGTCAGGACCGCTGGTGCCGCGGTCCTGACCTGTCAGTGGCTGCAGCTGCGTGCGCTGCACACAGGACCGGAGGGCATAATAGCCCCCCAGTCCTGTGTGATGATCCGGTCCGCAGCTGTCTGGTCCTCCCGGACAGAACCGGACCGGATCATGCCGCAGTGTGAAGCAGCCCTTAATCATAATGGTTCCAGAGCGGTGTATTCTTTATTTATTAGGTGTTGCTTATATATCCCTAACATATTCTATAGTTATCATCACTTTCCCCATTGGGGCTCACAATCTAAATTCCCTATTAGTATATCTTTGGAGTATAGTAGGATACTGGAGGACCTGGAGTAAACATAACAAACACAGGGAGAACATACCACCTCCTGCAGATGTTGTCCTTATTGGGAATTTAACCCGGAATCCTAGTGCTGCAAGGCTGTAGTGCTAACTACTGAGCCACCATGCAACCCAACAAATACAAAAACACCTATATGCACTTCCAGAACTGAAGATGATGCTCCTTTGCACTTATTGTTGACATTTCTTGATCACTACAGCCTGTCAGTAGCTATTTATCACCTGTAGCCTTCATATTCTGTCCTAAACTGTTTGAATGTTTTTCCCCATCTGGCTTCTCTCTAAAGTCCTGATGACAAATATTTCCCACTGATATTTTCAAACTGTACACACTAAAACTAGTTGTACAAGACCCACATTCGCTGACTTGTGCTGCCCTCTCGTGGAATTTTTGTGATGTAGCCCTCTAAAATAGCAAAGCGTAGTTATGTCAGTTAAGTCCCCAATGACAGGAATACTGTACACTTAGTTATGGGTGCAGTACCCCTACTGTGGCGCACTGACCAGTGGGGCACCACATTAGCATGCGGAATAACCGACAGACACATGGGTTGTAGTCTCCATTACCTTTACTGAAGAGAGTAGCAGGTTCGTCCAGTATACTGTCCACAAGAGGTGTTAGGGGTCTGGAGCCTGGGAGCAAGTTAGGGTCCTCCACACCTGGCGAGTTCTGAGGCCTCCCTACTGTGCTACTCCTGGTGGGTTCTGGCTGCCTGTACCTGTGCTGCAACCCTCTCTTCTCCTTTGTGCTGTTTCAGGCCCGTATGACAGGCAGCTTCAGCCCTTCTTGGAATCCTTCTCCACTGGCTACTTCTACCTGAGCTCTCTGGTGCTGCTGTGTCTCCTGGGCCTCGTGATGGGCGAGCGACTTGGAATCTTCCGCCCTCTGGTGTTGGCTGCTGGGCCTACAGTCCCTCACAACCTCGGACACCGGTGTTCGCTCCTGTGCTCGGTGCTGGGGCAAACTGGCACTGGCTCCACTCCCCAGACCTATTTCTAAACTTTCTCAGACCCTCTCCTCGGGATCCCTCACACTGGCTAGTCTACATCCCAGGAAAAGCCTTCCTCTGATCCAGTCCAAGGACTTCTTCACAGTTCTCCTTGGAACTGAACTGCCTAGCCCCCAGACCAAAATTTATAGGTGGGGACCTCCCCTTTAGACCGGGTTTCTGTGCTCACCCTTCTGGGCTGGCATTGGGAAGGTGTTGTGTGTGGTTCACCTTTTGTGGGTTCCTTCCCTTGTTTCCAAGCACAGCATGGTCCCCCGAGGGAGACAACGCCATTGTGGCAACCGGACCCTGGGGTGCCATATTGCCCCTTCATTAAATTCAGTACTCCTGGACTGAGGAAGCACTTTTGTGCACACAAAAAACATAAAATGACAATACAGTGAATAATGAACAGAGTCTCAAAAGGATAAAGTACAAAAACCAAAATGGCAGAGTCTCAAAAGGAAAAATTACAAAAACCTAGAAAAAGTGTAGAAAACATTACTACGGCGCTTAGTCTGTCCACCGATGGCTGAAGAGAAGTTATTTAATAAAGCGTTTTTGTCACAACCAGTCCCGTAGCTATTGGTCCATATTTAATTAAAAAGTTCATAACGTGTAACAGTTCATACAGAAAGTCCTATAGGCACGGTACGCTTGGTGGTTGCATTGTTAGTTACTTGAAAACACACATTCACACAGTGCATAAAAGAAAACAAAACCAATTTACATTGTAAACCTTGTTACACTTGAGCATTTCTCTGGCTAGCTATCACTGTAGTGGGCTGTAGCCTGACCTACATTACTACGTGTGGACCTATGTAACACAGGAGTTTCTGTTGGGCTAATCTGGTCTGTAGTGTCTGCTAATGGTGGGGTGTGTGCACTACTTCCTGAACTGGGTGCGGATCTGAGTGGTTCTAGTATGGCAGTAGTCTGACTATGGCTCACCATGGGACTGACAGACTCACTGACAGCAAGAGACTGACCCTCTGGCCCTGGTGCTGGCTCTTCAGTCCTTCTTGGAGTCTTTACAGGCGGTTATGCTGCCACTTGGGGAAAGGTCTGAACAGGGACTACAATAGCCCCATTGATCTGGGTCCAGATCTTTGGAAAGTCCCTCAGTATGGTGCGTATCATCTCTTCCTTCTCTGGCCGGGTAGCTGCTCTGGGCATCGTTTCAGGTGATCCTTAGAGATGGTGGTGGATGTTTCTCCCCCATCTTTGCTGATTAGGCTGACTTTTGTGGGGTCAAAATGGGAAGGCATCACAGTGTAGGGCTCTACGTCCCACTGGTCATCCAACTGGTGGGTCCATCTCTTTCTCTTTAGGACCTGCTCTCCTGGTGCTAACGGGGCCGCAGGTGCATTCTGGTTGTAGGTTTTCTCCTGCCTATCTCTGGCTTGGGACAGGTTCCTCTCTAGCATTCCTGCACCTGCCAGTACTTCTGTTGGAGCTCTGCATCATAGTCTGTCTCCGGGAGGTTGTCTTCTGGTGTCAGTACCCCCATCACTAGGTCAGGCAGTTTACCGGGTCTTGCTCGCATCAAGTAGGCGGGACTGAAGTTCATGAACTTCACTGGGATGTGATTGTACATGTCCACTAGATATGGCAGCTTCTGTAACCGCATGTTTCTCTCTTCTAGCGGGAGTGTTTTCAGTAGTCTCTGTGAACCGGTCACCAGTAGAAGGCACAGCAACCAGGATCGGTAAGTTCAGTCACACCCAACACACTCCAATCCCAAGACTAGGGACTCTATGCCCAGCAACGGCATGGTGAGAGAGAAAAGTGGAGGGTGGGGAAGTTAGGACAGGACACGGTTAGGGGAGGAAACAAAAACTAGAAAACACCAAGTTCAGTGAGCAGTCAGAAAAGTAAAGTCGAGGAGTCAAGTTCAGTTAGAAGGAGAGACGAGAACACCATCACGTAGGACTGAAAGGACACGGACCCGGCGGTTTGTACCACCATGAGGCCTGTCCGGGTCCCGGACTGCAGACCGTAGAGAGACAGGAGTCCTAGGGACACAGATGGTGAGCAATCCATCTGCATGCCCGAATTGGCAGAAAAACTGAGGGACTGGGGCAGAAACCAGGGTGCCGACTCTGCTTAAGTGGCCAGGACGCTCCACGCTCCAACCACGAAAACCGGTCTTTATGTCCCGTGACCCAACCTTTGGCAGAGCGAAGAGAAGGCTGCCCTACTAGGTCCCGGGGACCAGGTAGGTCGCCCACCAAAAGCCTGTGGCAGCTGGATTATAGCTTGGGTGCGGAAGAGACAGACTGAGCAGTCCGTCAAAGGAAAATGAAAGGGGGTGATATGGATGAGCCATCCCGGCTGCTATGAACCTACCGGAGCCGTCACTGCAGTGTCTTGTAATCATCTGCAGAGAAAGTGTGTGACTGATGTACTGTGATTTTGCGCCTGAAGAGAGGTAGATTGATTCACCAAGCCGGCAGCAGCAGCCTGCCTGAGTGTGACTTTGAACCCTGTCAGCAGCACAGCACCGCTGGCCTACAAATACCCTTATCACATCCATATACTTTACGGTTGCCCTGGGGACCCGCTCTTCCCGTGGAGAGCTGAACCATCCTCGCTGCTACTCCCATTGTCCCCAGAGGTCCCTACTGCAGCAGCAGCTATACCGGCCACATTCCATGGGTGGCGTCACGACAACACTCTTTTATTTTATTTTTTAATACTTTTATTTCATCCCTTTTTCAATTTTTCCCCTTTTTAACTGATCGCCCAACGAGGGGATCACGGACCGGGTCACTCCACCGTGACATACCGCAGCCCAGACGACGATGAGAGGGCCCAGTTCTGAGTTCCCCACGGTCCCCGCCAGGGGCGAGACAGATTCATCACTTCTGGTACCTTTACACGCCGCGACGGCAGGCTGGATACATCCCGCTACAGGCTACAAATGTAGCTTGTAGCGCCAATGTAGCCCGTCGTAGCGGCGTCTGAAGACGTGACGATACAGCCGGCAACAGATACATCTGTTTCCTAGCTCTGCTCGAAAACTGATGGCTACAACGCCGATGGTAGCGAGCTGTATCGGCGTGTAAAGAAGCAACGGAAGGGAACTCGGGACAGCCTGCGATGTAGCTGCAATGTAGCTGAGGCGTCACCTAGGCTCCGTGTTACCGCGCCCCATCTGCGATCATTGGTGGAAGATGGTGCGGTCCGATTGGTTGTCGGCGCACAGGGCGGCATATTTAAGGAGCTGACGAGTCACACTACACAATTGCTCGAGCGTCAAGTATTAATCAGCCTCCTGCGATGCCTGGCCAATCATGGTATTATTGCTTTGTCCTATCAGCGTACGGACGTCTCGTAATCCACAATTGTAGCACGCCTATGTGCTGTCCCTGCTGCACCAGGTACGCCCATAGTAGCTGGTTGTAGCGGTGTGTAAATGAGCTACAGATGGCTACTTGAGACACCCGGCGATGTAGCTAGCTATAGATGTAGCGTGGCGTAGCGCATCTTGTGGCGGCGTGTAAAGGTGATGCGTTGACCGTTTGTAACCGTTTGAGCGTGCTCGTGCACGTGAAGTAGCGGGATGTATCCAGCCTGCCGTCGCGGCGTGTAAAGGTACCATTCTTGGTTCATCTTCTCACACATGCCGTTTGTCTGGGGATGATATGGCGTGGTTCTGATCTTCTTGGACCCGTACAGGTTGCAGAACTCTTGTAATACTTCTGCCTCAAAGGCTGGGCCTTGGTCTGTCAGTACCTGTTCAGGGTAGCCGTGGGGTCTGCAGAAGTGCATCTGAAAAGTTCACGCTGTGGTCCTTGCCATCAGGTCTTTCACAGGCACAACCACCAGGAACCGGGAGTAGTGGTCCACTTTTGTGAGGGTGTACATGTAGCCGGACCGGCTTGTGGTCAACTTCACGTGGTCTAGGGCTACTAGCTCCAGGGGCTGTTTGGTGATGAAAGGTTGTAGCAGGGCCTACTGGCTGTCACAGTTCTTCCTTCAGAGACTGCAGGGGCCGCAATTCCTGCACCAAGTTTCTCTGGCTGCTCTCATGCCGACCCAGTAGAATCTCTCACGCAGTAGCACTTCCAGCTTCTTCCACCTGAAGTGCCCGACTCCGTCATGGTAGGCCTCTAAAACCATCTGAGCGTCCCTCTTCGGGACCAAGATCTGCCACACTAGCTAATGGGTCCTATGGTTGATGTGCTGCCTTCACAGTTTGCCCGCATAGCTGAACAGTCTACCCCGCTCCTTCCACAGCTGCAGCGCCTCTGCTGGGGCGTCAGGGCTTAGGTGGGCGTCTGCTTCCCTAGCAGTCACTTGACCAGGCTTATGGCAGGGTCACTGTCTTACGTCTCTGCCCAGTTGTGGTGAGGCAGCGGGTCCAGGGTGACCTCCTGCTTTGCAGGCCGCTTGTCTCTTACTTCGTGGGAACACTGGGATACGTTCTTGAGGTGGAAAGCCGGTAGCTCTACTTCCTCCAGCTATTTGGGGTCTCTTCCCGCATCTGGCAGATGGGGCATTCTGGACAGGGCATCAGCGTTGGCATTCTTGTGCCCTGCCCGGTATTTGATGGTGTAGTTGTAGTTGGAGAGCCGAGTCATCCAGCGCTGTTCCAGCACGCCTAACTTGGCGGTCTCCAGGTGGGTCAGGACGTTGTCGTCCGTGTAGATGCTGAACTCTGCAGCATCCAGGTAGTAGTTGAAGCATTCTGTCACCACCCATACCATGACCAGGAACTCTAGCTTGAAGGAGCTGTAGTTATCGAGGTTCCTCTCTGTAGGCCGGAGCTTCCTGCTGGCGTAGGTGATCACTCTCTCTTTGCCTCTCTCTCTGCACCTGGGACAATACTGCTCCCACTCCCACACTGCTGGCATCGGTGTACAGTACAAACGGCTGATTGTAGTCAGGGTAGGCCAGGATCTCTTTTCCCATCAGGGCCCTCTTCAGCTGCTTGAATGAGTCTCCCTCTCTGGCCTTCCACTTTAGTGGGGAGCTAGGGCCCTTTGTCTTCTTGGGCTGGCCTACCAGGAGGCTTTGCAGTTGTATGGCCATCTTGGTGAAACCTTTGATAAACAGCCTGTAGTAGCCTACCAGTCCCAGAAACTGTTGCACCTCTTTGAGGGTGTTAGGTCTTGGCCAGGCTTGGATTGCAGAGACCATTTCGGGGTCTGGGGCCACTCCTTTTGTGCTGACTACGTGGCCTAGGTACTGCACCTTGGTTTTGAGGAGGTGGCACTTGCAGGGCTTCACTTTCATGCCATACTTGGACAGTGCCTTGAAGAATTCCACCAGATGCTTTAGGTGGTCTTCATACGTCCTGGAGTAGACTATGACATCATCGAGGTACAGCAGCACAGTTTCAAAGTTCCTATGTCCCAGGCAACACTCCATCAAAATCTGGAACGTCCCTGGTGCATTTGAGTCGGTCGACAGGGTAGGGGGTATTCGGATACCGGGACAGATGGCCACTTCGATGGGGATCACGGCTGGCCGGTTCCCAGTTCCGTGCCCTGGGCCCTCAATGGCGGGGATGGGGGGGGGGATGATGATGATGGATGGGGGAATGGTAACGTGACGCCACCTGTGGTACCTGGTAACGTGGATACCAGGGCTGCAGCCGGTCGCTTAGGTGATGGAGTTGTAGCCCAGAGTAGTACAGCTCCCCACAGGTGGAGCTTTACCTCGGGGCAGCGGGGTTTGATGAGGGGAGTAGAGTCCCCACCTCTTGATGCTGAGGCCCTCTGGGTGCCGGAGGAAAGGAGCACAGACACTGCTTCAACTTAAACGTTTCTTTAGGGTACCTTTACACGCGGCAACTCTTCTGGGAATTTCACTGGCAACTTACTGGTTGCAGTGAAATCATGGACACATTGTTCTATCTTGTTGCTGTGTACAAATGGAACAATGTCTCCATGATTTCACTGCAACCAGTAAGTTGCCAGTGAAATTCCTAGAAAAGTTGCCGTGTGTAAAGGTACCTTTACTGGTACCGGCAGATGATACAATACACAGTCAGTCTGGTTTAGTGGGGACGTAGCCACAGATTTTGAGGTAACTGCAGAGTCTGTCGGTGTTACCCTCTTACAATTTTCGGGGTCTGTGTTCCTCTATACTCTCATTCACCACTCTGAAGAGCTCCTTTGCCAGTCCCCTGGTCTGCTACTATTAGGTACAGTCGGTTCCTTAACGAGAGTGAAAGCACATAAGCCTCCCGCCCCCGGAATTCGGTCCTTACCCTAATGTGTCCTGGACCTTTTTGGAACTGAGGCGCTATGGCTCCCTTCTGTTGGTCTCACAGCTTGTCGGTTCACACTCAGGGATAGACCTCTGACTGCTTCGGCTCCGGTATGCTGGTGTTGACCCCGGACTCCCCAGCCGGCTCCAACCGGTCCTGGATTGTCCCCTCTGTTTCTGGGTCAACCCTCTCAAGGGAGGTGCCCTCCTGTCATGAATGCTGTCAGGCACGTCCTCTCTGGCTGCCTTCCCAGCACTGTCTGACTGAAAACTCTCTCAACTGTCACTCAAGTCTCCCGCTCTACTCTAGGCTCCACCCCCTGGACCTACTGAATATACAGTCCCTATGCTAAGGTTGCCTAGTGTATGGCTGTTTATGACAGACTCTGTATGAAACCCCGTATCCATGGCTACGGAGGCACTATACCTTCTGTTTGGGGTGCAGTACCTCCCTATGGCGCCTTCCCATAGGGGCGCCACACACCCCCTTGATGAATTACACTCGTCTGCGAGTGTTAAACCAAACCGGGCTTGAGTTGAAATTTTTATATGCATAACAAACAATAAACACTTTTAATAACAACAAGTATTATTCTTGATCTTCCCATCCGGGAGGAGCATTTCTTATAAAGTTGCAAACAGTCCGCATAAAAGTCTATGAGTCTGGAAACAGCAAAAAGCAGCATATGCACACATTAAACAACTATATACATGTCCGGGTTTTGCAGTCTCTAGTCCACCATTTGTGAACATACAGGGCGCACCATCCTTTCGGCCCTGCGTGCTATTCATGGCTAGCCCAGTCATTCTGGTACAAGTCCCGGTCTGGGTGCTCCGGATCTGGTGCACGGTTCCGCTCACCTGTGTTTGTGGCTACACCGGCCCATCTAGTCTGTCCGTGTGGCTGGAGCTCCTTTTGCACTGTGCGGGGGACGGATGCCCCAACTTCCTCGATGTAGCCTTTCCGGTCATCCTGGAACTGTGGCCTCCCAACGGGTAGCCATGAGTGCGGGATCAGGGTTGGAGGCTGGTATTCAAACCGCCTCATCTCCATACCGACCCGGTCTTGTTGTTGTTTCAGGCGATCGTCCCACCATAGCTAGCGGGGCCAAGACGCCTCTGCATTGCCAGCTGCTCCTTCCTCTCCTAATGTGTCCTGGACCTTTTTGGAACTTACGAAGAGGTACAGTCTGTGGCGCTATGGCTCCCTTCTGTCGGTCCCACAGCTTGTCGATTCACAGTCAGGGATAGACTTCTGACTGCCTCAGCTCCGGTATGCCGGTGTTGACCCCGGACTTCCCAGCCGGCTCCAACCGGTCCTGGATTGTCCCCTCCGTTTCTGGGTCACCCCTCTACAAGGAGGTGCCCTCCTGTCATGAACACTGTCAGGCACGTCCTCTCTCGCTGCCTTCCCAGCACTGTCTGACTGAATCCCTCTCTCAACTGTCACTCAAGTCTCCCGCTCTACTCTAGGCTCCACCCCCTGGACCTACTGAATATACGGTCCCTAAGCTAAGGTTGCCTAGTGTATGGGTGCTTATGACAGACTCTGTATGAAACCCCAGATCCATGGCTACGGAGGCACTATACCTTCTGTTTGGGGTGCAGTACCTCCCTGTGGTATGTCCAAATAGCATACAATTGAATTCAAAGAGGCCCATCGGGGTTCCGAAGGCAGTCTTCTCCCTGTCAGTCTCTGCCACAGGAACCTGCCAATATCCACTGGTGAGATCTAGAGTGGAGAAATAGTTAGCGGTTCTCAGTGCAGCTAAGGACTCCTCTATCCTGGGTAATGGATAAGCATCTTTATGTGTAATGCGAATAATAAACACACATTCTCATTGTACCATCTTTCTTCTTTACCAGGACTAGTGGAGCTGCCCAGGGGCTACAACTATCTCTGATTACCCCAGCCTCCTTCATTTCCCGTAGCATCTCTTTGGCACATTGGTAGTGGTCTGGCGGTATAGGTCTGTACCTCTTTTTGATGGGTGGGTGGTCCCCTGTGGATATGTGGTGCTGCACCCCTTTTGACTGCCTAATCTCTAAAGGGTGTTTGCTGAAGACCTGTTCATACTCTTGGACCACCTGGTATACTCCATGCTTCTAGTGTAGGGGGGTGGAGTTGGTTCCTACGTGCAGCTTCTTGCACCAGTCCTCCAGCTTCCCCTCAGAGGCATTGTACTCCTGTTCTGGCGGGTCCAAGGGCTCTGCAGCTGTGATAGCATTGTTAATGACCAAATACAGCTTGACAATGGCAGCATACTGTGGCAGTTTGGCCTCCTCCTCCCCACAATTTAGGATGCGTACAGGCACCCTCCCCTTGCGGACATCAACTACACCTCTGGCTGTCAGGACGGTGGACCTAATATCTGAATACACAGGTTCCACCAGCACCTGGTAATCTTGCCTTCTGAGGCCTATGGCCGCCCTCCCTCACCAGATCAACATTTCACCATGTGGGGGTATTACAATTGGGAATGGGTCACTTACTCTTATGCTGCCGACTTCGCCCCCAGACAGCTCCACCTGATGTCTCTGCATCAGGGCCTTTATCTCTTTCTGCAGGGCCTTCTGCTGCCCGAAGTTGGCGGTTTCTGCAGCCTGTTGAAACAACACAATAACCTCGCCCAAACAATTTTCAATAACATTTGTACCTATCGTTAGCATTAGATTATTGGCTCGCCGGTCAACGTCAACAACATCCATACCCTGTTCGCTTAACTCCACCTGCCCCACTTTAATGGTCACTTCTTTGAATCCCACTTGTGGCACGGGCCGTCCATTGCTCACGAATATAGTGAAACTGTCATCTGAGTGGTAAAGAATATCAGTGTCTGCACAATAACGCTTATAAAGGATATAGGACATCGTCATCACCTGGGACCCGGTGTTCCTGAGGATCCCATCCAACACGACAGGCAGGACCGGTCGTCCTCTCACGTACCTGTCGTGCCAATGCGGTGGGCCGGACAAGCTTACTCCTGGGGTTGGCCCTCAGCCCCAGGGGTTTCTCATTAAAGCGCAGGATCTTGCTAGGTGTTCCGCCTCGTTACAGCGGTGGCAGATGGGTTGTCCTGAAGAGTCGTAGCGGTTGGTGTGTCATCCTCGGCTGGCGGGGTACCTCCTCTGGCGTATCCACGGGATGTCATTTGGGCTGGAGGCTAGGAAAATTCCCTCTGGTGGTCTGGATCCTTGATGAGCTTGCAGGGCTCTGGCCAGGTTGGCCATCCCCTTTATCAGCTGTTGCAATTGGAGGCGCACAGCCTCAGGAGTGAGGGCCTCTAAAGTCTGTGCGCTGGCCCCCACAGAGGCCAGGGAAGAGGGGTCCGCCTCCATGTGGTAGTTTAGGGCCAGCCGTTGCGAGGGTGCAGGGCCGTTGACGGTGGTGTCCTTCAGTAGTCGGAGGGCCCGATCTTTGAATTCCGTAAAGTCTATCCCAGGGTGTTGCATGGCCAAGGCCCACAGCTGGACCTTGTTGGCCAGGTCCCAAAGGCCCTCTATGAATTGGTCGGTCAGCAGTTTGTTTTCGTTTGGTGCACTCTCGGGGTTGGCCTGCTTCATTGCCCTCAGCGCCTCTTGCAGGCTTAAGGCATAGCTGCGCACACTGTCCAGCACCCCTTGCTTGCACCTGAAGAACCGGACCTTTAGCTCTGCTCTGTTTGTCTGTGGCTGACCAGGACTTCGCTTTGCATCAGGCCTCGCCAGTCAGCTGTCCCATCAACATGGTCACTGTTGGTTTTCCTTCATGGGGTACACTCCGAACATACTTTTCATCCGCTCTTGGAAGTCGCTGAGGGTGTTGGGCTTCCCTGAGTACTGCAGGAGCCACGCCGCTCATGAGAAATACGGCATGGTGAATGGCAGGATGGCGGCGGTCGGGTGCGCCACGGCCTCTTCTGCGCCAGCGCACCGCCGTGTACTGTAGTCTGCCCTGCTGCTGGCTGCACTTCACCTGGGGTGGACATCGTCCCCCCTTGGTGAACCACAGCCAGGTCTCGGCTGTCGGTAGGCAGGGGGTTCAAACGTGTTGCCGGGCATCCGTTCTAGACCTTCCTGCAGGGGAACTTCTGACGCAGGACTTCCTGCAGGGAGTTTCCGGTGCAGGATGTCCGGCGTCGTGCAGGCTGATGTCAGAGCACGGGGCCTTTGTCTCCGTTTTGCCCATTCTATGACCCTGCCCACACGACACGCCCCCTCGCTTTCCGGCGCACCACGTGGGGCAAAAAGAAAAATGGCAAATGTCCACAGTTCAATCCAGTCTAAGGCACACAGTACCCGTTTTGGGCACGATATCCTGTTTGTGACGCGAAGTCTGACTCGCCCTAGCGGAGGCCGTGGGATACTCGGAAACAGGTCCTCTCATCTTCATCGGGGCTGTGGGGTGTTGTCACGGTGGCGTGACCCGGTCCGTGGTCCCCTATTAGGCAGTCAGTCCGGGACCTCTGGGGATGATGGAGTTGCAGCTGTGATGGTGTAGCTCCCCGCAGGAGGAGCGGGTCCCTAGGGCAACCGTTTGAGTCTATGGAGGGAGTAGGCCGTTGTGGGTGCAGGACTTGGCATGCGTAATAACCGACAGAACACCGTTACCTTTATTGAAGAGAGTAGCGAGTTCGTCCAGGGTACTGTCCACAAGAGGTATAAGGGATCCGGAGCCTGGGAGCAAGTTAGGGTCCTCCACACCTGGCGAGTTCTGATGCCTCCCTACTGCGCTGCTGCTGGTGGGTCCTGGCTGCCTGTAGCTATGCTGCGACCCTCTCCTATGTGCTGTCTCTGGCCCATATGACAGGCGACTTAAGCCCTTCTTTAGTTACTCTCCACTGATTATTTCTCCCTAAGCTCTCTGGTGCTGCTGTGTCTCCTTGGCCTCGTAGTGGGCAAGCGACTTGGAATCTCCTGTCCTCTGGTGTTGGCAGCTGGGCCTAGAGTCCCTCACAACCACGGACTCCGGTGTCCGCTCCTGCACTCGGTGCTGGGGCGAACTGGCACTGGCTCCACTCCCTAGACCTGTTTCTCCACTTCTTCAGACCTTCTCCTCAGGGTCCCTCACACTGGCTAGTCTACATCCCGGGACGAGCCTTTTTCTGCTCCAATCCACGGGACTTCTGCACAGTCCTCCTTGGAACTGAACTGCCTTGCCCCACCCCCAGGCCAGAATTTAAAGGAGGGGACCTCCCCATGAGAGCGGGTTTCTGAGCTCCCCCTTCTGGGCTGGCGTTGGGAAGGTGTTGTGTGTGGTTCACCTGGTGTGGGAACCTTACCTTGCTTTCAAGCACAGCATGGTCCCCCGGGGAAGACAACGCTGTTGTGGCAACCAGACCCTGGGGTGCCTCATTTGCCATTACTACCTCTAATATAGTGTCTGTCATTACTACCTCTGTAATAGTGTCTGCCATTACCACCTCTGTTATAGTGTCTGCCATTACCACCTCTGTTATAGTGTCTGCCATTACTACCTCTGCTAGAGTGTCTGCCATTACTACCTCTGTTAGAGTGTCTGCCATTACTACATATGTTATAGTGGCTGCCATTACTACCTGTGTTAGAGGACCTTCTCAAACCGCAACCAGGGGAGACATTTTTGGTGGCGATATTTCTCGCTGGAATTATCGCCGCCAAGTTGCCTCCTTATTGCGGCGTGTATTTCGGGAATTTGGCAGCGATAAAACCAATGTCGCCTGGTTTCGATGTCACAGCAGTGCTGTGACATCGAAACCAGGCGACATTGGTTTTATCGTCGCCAAATTCCCGAAACATATGCCGCAATAAGGAGGCAATTTGGCGGTGATAATTCCAGCGAGAAATATCGCCGCCAAAAATGTCTCCCCTGGTTGCGGCGTGAGAAGGTACCCTTATAATGTCTGCCATTACTACATATGTTATAATGTCTGTCATTACTACCTTGCTATAGTGTCTCCCATTACTACCTCAGTTATAGTGTCTGCCATTACTACCTCAGTTATAGTGTCTGCCATTACTACCTTAGTTATAGTGTCTGCCATTACTACCTCAGTTATAGTGTCTGCCATTATTACCTTTGCTATAGTGTCTCCATTACTACCTCAGTTATAGTGTCTGCCATTACTACCTCAGTTATAGTGTCTGCCATTACTACCTTAGTTATAGTGTCTGCCATTACTACCTCAGTTATAGTGTCTGCCATTACTACCTCAGTTATAGTGTCTGCGATTACTACCTCAGTTATAGTGTCTGCCATTACTACCTCTGTTAAAGTGTCTGCCATTACTACATGTTATAATGTCTGCTATTACTATCTCTGTTATAATGTTTGCCATTACCACCTCTGTTATGTCTGCCATTACTACATATGTTATAGTATCTGCCATTACTACCTCTGTTCTACTTTCTGCTATTACTACCAGTGTTACAGTATCCCCATTACTACCTCTGTTATAGTGTCTACCATTACCACCTCTCTTAGGGCCCTTTCACATCAGCGTTTATTTGAAATCGCGGCAGATGCGGTGAAAAAACCGCATCTGCCGCGATTGCCGCATAACGGTCAGCCGCGGTTTTTTTCGCGGCCGCACCTGCTGCAAGTGCAAACCGCACTTGCCGCACCTGCCGCAAGTCCCCCTATACTTTCTATGGGGATTACCGCAACCGCGCCGCAAGTGCAGCGGTTATGTGGTAATCGCGGCAGATGCGTTTTTTTCACCGCATCTGCCGCGATTTCAAATAAACGCTGATGTGAAAGGGCCCTTATAGTGTCAGCCATTACCACCTCTGTTATAGTGTCTGCGATTACTACCTCTATTAAGGTACCTTTACACGAGGTGTAGCAACTGCCTGGCAATCGGGATTTTTGTCACGGTTGCCTTGAAATTGCTACAAAGCAGCGGCATGTAATTGGGGAAAGTGATCGGGTTGTTTGCAGTTGCTCCGGGTGGCGGTTTTTTAAGCCGTGTTCTAAAATCCGAGGCAACCCAAAGGGTGAATTGCCCTGGTAGTGGCGTGTAAACGGGCGATAGGGATGGAATCTGTGTCTCCTATTGATTTCCAAGGGGCGTGACACAGCGTGATGTTGTCCGCGCCCCATCAGCGATGATTGGTGGGGGCTACTGTGTTACCATTGGCTGTCCCAGGACAGGGCGCCATCTTTGATGAGCTGTCACTTCAGCACCACATGCATCTGCACCTACACAACAACACAGTACCTAAGTCCAATGATGCCAGCCTTTCATTTGCGCAAGATAATGTCAGTAATTCAGATGACGTGCTATGTACATTATTCTGGGCCACATGGCAGTTCATGAATTCACGTAGTCATCGCAAATGGGTGTCATAGGGCACGCACTGCTATGCGGGCCAATTTTGGTGACGCTGTTGTGTTTATTATGCGACTACCGCTCCACGGTCGCCTGGCTTGTTATTGTACACAATGTTGTTTGGCGGCACTAGTGTGCGTCGTGATGTCATGACATTAGTTTCGCTTTCGCTCCGCATGCCAGGTGCCTGGACTTCCCCTGCACATACCAGCACAGTCATGGTCGGCGCACAGCGTGCAGCACCTTGGGGACTTGCGGCTCCTGCTCCTGATAGATATTGCGGACCGCCATGACCACTGGTGTGAGCACCACCACCGCCACCCACGGCTGCGCAAACGCAGCATCCTGCGCAGGATACAAGCGTGCTCTGCTGACCAAACTGAGTGTTGAGAGAAGCTGTAAGCAGATCCAGAAGTAGATTGCGGATCTGAGGCACAAGTGCCCAGGCCGCATTGTTGATCTGCGGGACAGGATTGCAAGGACTGCGTGGTGAGTATGTGACAAGGCACCACACACACATTGCAACCTACATATACTAAACAATACAAAACCATCATGTATGCTTGGACTAGGCCACATAATGTTGCAACAAACACCATGTGGCGTTATCAACAATGTGTCTCTGCATGTTGCCAACACTGCAACATGTTAGTGTGCAACTAAGTCAGTAGCCATAGCAATGTGCCTGTGTTGAGTGCACCTGAATGTGTTTCTTAGCCAATTAAGTTGGGTGCAGCAGGTCAATGCTCCCACTACATATCAATGCCATGGTGCCCACACATATAAAACGTTGGCATACAATGTAACTGACTTACCGTGGCCAGGACTCCGGAGGGACAGGCGTTTTCTTCTTTCCTCCTTGTCACGGGTGGACCGCGCCTGCCGGTAGTGGGGCCCAATGGTACAGATCAAAAGAGACGTCTTTGGGAGAACAGATTAAGGGGTTAATTTGTCGTGACGCCACTTATGAGAGATTCGTAACTGTACCGACGCTGCGGGGCCTCCGGGGGATGGAATGCAGCAAGATGGAACGCTCCCCACAGGCTGAGCGATGATCCCCGGAGCCAGAAGCTGCACAAGATATTCTAAGGCAACTGCGGTTACCTTAGCATACGGATAGACAGTTCATAAGAAGGCACGGACACTGTAAGTCTCTGTAACAGGTTCTTTACTGTAACCAGCAGGCAGTACATGGTATACAGTTAAGAGTAGTGGACCGGGTGGACTCAGCAATGACCAGTGTTTCTCAGAGATCCGCGGTGTTCCTCCATTCTAACTAAGTATGTTGCCTTTGTCGCCCAGGAGTGCCAGATCGGGTAGAAGGAGGTTGCTTGATGCCCTATCCGGGGTATACGTTCCGGATGCTTTGGGGAGCCTTGGGTCCTTTGGTGGGTACACCGCTGGCTAGACGACTGTGTGTGGCGGTGGTGGGGTGCTCCTATGAAGCAGTCCCTCCACTCCTCTGGTTCGCATAGCAGAGCTGAACTACTGCTAGCTTCGGTACCAGCAAACCGGCTGTAGATGGGCACGGGATGATTTTGGACCCGCATGTTGTTGCCCGTATTCGGTTGGTAATGCACCGGAAATAATAGTGCTCAACTGGGGTGATGACAGGGAGATGGGCCAGGGAGTTGGCCAGGGGGCCGCATGAAACTGTGCAACCCCCTCTCCTAGGTTGCAGAGCTGATGATCTTGCTTCCTTCTCCTACGTTGCTGTTACAACTTCTCCTACAATCTACCACTACACTCCGCCCACCAGGACCTTATTGGCCCTCTATGCTAGGTGATGCATGTAGGGTATGGATCTCTGAGTTAACTGTGTGACTGCTGAGTCAGCGAATATTGCTGCTGCTGTTTTGGCTGCAATACCCTCCTGTGACGCACTCGGTGCGGGGCGCCACATAACCACACACAAATATAAGTACAACCACACGGGATAAAATCTGTATCTTATGTGTTGGCAGGCATGCTGCAAACACCTGTGTTCAAATGTGTCAGCTACCTATTTTAAAAAAACAGCTAACATGCAAACCCAAGTGAAGTTGTGAATTAAACTGATTTCAACACTGTTGTAGCCCTGTATTTCGAATAACTTGATGGGCCAAAACACAGTATATGCCCCAAAAATAACTTTTCCGCCTAACATTCACGCTGTCCGGACCTAGTCAAATACACTAGTTGGCCCACTCATGTGGTGTCCCTTTGGGGTAATAGCTGGGTCCTCCTGCTTATGTTCAGTGATGAGTGGGTTCTGGGAGCACACACTCCCCCACCCCCGCCATCGGATCTCACATCACCCGTGCTCTGAGCCCACTCAGCCTGCACCACCATGGACACCACATCCTGCTCTGGTGCCCAATCAAACAACAGCACCCCGGAAACACACATCCCTGTCTGGAGCCCAATATCCAACACCACAGGGACAGCACATCACCTGCCCGAGCAGCTGGGAATATGAGGAACTCACCCCCTCAGATGTGCTCACAGTTCCCAATGTTGGAATGTCTTCTAACCATACAGCATGACTGCCCTAATGCGTGTTTAAAATCATTTACGACAAGATGTTCTCACAACTGTCAATGTGTGCAGAAGCCATGGAGCCATGCACCGGCGGGCCATTGCACATCACATCTCCACCTGATGAACATCAGTGTGATGCGAGTGTAGTATCTTCACTTTCATTCACATAATGGACAATCCAACGCTGCACACATTAACCTTTGTTTTCTACAGCTGTCAAAATTTTGGGTGTGCTGCGGGCCCACCAGGATGCCCAGCAGCACCTACAGAGGGCACACCAGGAAGTGCAGGATAAACTTGCCCGCCTGAGTGCCATGATTGCTGCCCTCCAGAGACAACAGAGCCGCATGGCCGTGACCCCTCCGCCCACCCACAATAATGGGCCCATAACCAAGCACTCTTATTTGTCCATGTTGAACCCACATGTTGTTGATGATTAAAAATCTTCAACCTGAACCCAATTTTGTCGTGATTCTCAACACCCACATGTTTTGGTTTATCTTATTCAATTAGCCAGACACAGTGGCACATGTTTTACTCAAACCTCTATGTAGTCACAAACTTAGCATGGCACCATACTGTCCCATAAATACCCCCATGGGCCACAATGTGCCCTGAATGTACCCTAGATGTGTCCCACATCCAACCCACACCTCCACACACTTGTGTAGGTAACACAGATATTGACAAAGTGAAAGTTAGGCCAAATGAAAATATTTTTATTTTTAAACAATTTTAAAAATGAAAAAGGCCTAAATGAGGCATACTTCGCCTGAAGAAAACCAAAAGAGAAAAACGGGTTTGAACTAAAGGCTGTAGCCAGTCCATAAGAGCAACGCAGTGCATTGGCTAGTAGTGTCCGCTCTTTCCATCACCCTCTGCTGGATCCGACAATGGCGCCTCCCCACCTCCTCATGGTAGACCCAGTGTCCATGGGAGGATGCTGTTTTTCTGGTAGATCTTCTTGGGGGAGGTGTAGTATCCGGAGGTTGGGTCCTCCTCACCCTGCGTGGGGCGGGCACAGTGGGCCATGGGGTGGTCTTTTGTGGGTCAGCCATCATGGCCCCCCATCGCAGGGACCCATCTACGCCCGCCTCCAGGACACGAAACATGGCCCGCTCTGCGATGTTGCGCTGCTCTGGCTCCATCCAGGCAAGCATTTCACTGGCGACGTACCCGAAACCAGCGCCGGGTGTCCTCTCACGGTCGAGAAGGACCTGTTTTGCTCAGGTACCCAGCTTCATATTTGGTGGGGCAGGTGGTCTTCTTCGACGAATTGCAGAGCTGGGCCCTGGGCCCGGCCCCCCACCACTGATCCCGGGCACTGGCTCTCCCACAGATGTTGAAGGAAGAGCCTCGCCAGCTGCTGACTCATCTTCACTGGAGCCAGCCAAACGAAAGAAGAAAAAAAAAAACATCAAAATCAGGAAGCAATATCATTGATGTCAATCGACAAAAACCATACACCATCAAGCCAACCACACAACAGACCATGTCCCAAACCACGGAAACCAAGAGAACAGGAGAGAGCTTCAAATGGACCACAACTGCACTAGTGATGTATACTCACCTGTGGCAGCAACCAATCTAGGTTTAAAATTAAAAACCAAAAGAAAACACACACACTATAAAAAAAAGGGTATGTGCCCACAGGAGCTTTTAGCTGATTTTAAGCAGCTGGTAGGCTATGCTGGCCAGCCTTATCTTTTAGCTAGGTATGCTAACTTGTTAGTGCATTTTACCTATAGTCAATGGGCCTAACGCAGGACAAACGCATGTAGAACATAACGGTTTAAATACAAACCTTTACCAACACATAATAAACCCTTGAAAACCACAATGTACCTCCCCAAAGATAAAACACACGTAGCTAGTCTAATGTGAACAACTGTCTGATCCTCTGGTTTAGGTGGGTCCCGGAGTGTTGCAAAACCCGCCTGTGGGCACATACCCAAAAAGATGCCTTTTACAGACCACAGAAATACAAAGGTAAAACAGATGGACAAGTGTGTTTAGGAAATGTATGCAGCCAATCACACCTGTGTAGCAAACATGGTGGACCCCTCACACACACAAACATAATTACCCACCTCCTGTGGCAGGGATAGGTCTTGGGGTGGGCCTACTGAAGGTTGCCGACGGCGCATGCTGCACCGCGTTCCACGCTGGGCCTCTTGGCCCAAGGTGAAGGTGAGGAGGTCAAAGTACCACAAAGTGGTACCGTGCATCGATGTATTTTTTGTGGGCCCGCTGGAACGCGGTGCGCAGGCCTTTGATTTTTTCAACAATCTTCTGAGTGTCCCACCTCTTGTGGGACTGGAAGCGTTTTGCCAGCTCCACAAGAGGCTTGTAGGCCACACTCCGCGCTGCCAGGTCGTGGCATTCAGGCAGCGCCATCCGCCACAGGCATTCGTGCTCCTGATACAGGGCAAGGAGCTGGGTCACAAGTTCCGGATACCCCGCCATCTGTGAACAATTATAACATTGGCCCATTTGTGTAGTTTTGTGTGAAATGATCAATATTTTGCTTTTTGCTTCATTCTCTTTTATGTTTTTTCATTGACGACAAATTAAATGAAGATAATAATACCAAAGAATTTGTGATTGCAATCGTTTTCAGGAAGAAACTGAGTATTATCTGACAGAATTGCAGGGGTGTCAATACTTTTGGCCACAACTGTATAAGCAAAAGAGGCCTGAGGACATAGGGATTTCCCTTTATGTACACAGTTCTAATAGGTTACTATATAGAAATTCGCTATACATTATTTACACCTGAATATATGTGAAGGTATAATGAGATGCACTCTTATTATTAACTATTTTCACCTACGTTTTCTACATACTAGGTGATTGTTTTGTGCCTACATATAGGACTGTTTCTGTATTTGCAATTTGTTCTGGATATAATTGTATATTGCAGTCCTCGTATTGTGTCAAATATACTGCTCCTTAATTGTATGTGCACTAGCTCTACAACTGTGCTCCTTGGGTGCCAGCCTGCCATCCTGGCTGCTAACCTTGTATGTGCTTGTCCCCCCTCCTTATAGTTTTAATGAATATTAATGCACTTTTCACTTTGAACTAGTCTTGTGCTTTCATTACTACATATGGTATAGTGCCAGCCATTGCCACCTCTATTATCAGGTCTGACATTACCACCTGTTATAGTGTCTGCCATTAGTACCAGTGTTAGGTTAGGTTCACATTGCGTTTGTACTGTGCATTCCAACGGATCAGTTGGACAGCCGCAGAAACACAAAGTAACGGATGTGTTAACGCATCCATTGACTTGGATTCAACAAACGCATATGAATGCGTGCCAAAATAGGCATGCATTTGCAAGTATGCGTTGTTTTCAACGCACATGAAAAAGAGAATTTTGTTTACGTACCGTAAATTCTTTTTTCTTTAATCATCAATGGGAGACCCAGACAATGGGGTTTAGGGCACTGCCCTCCGGAGGTCACACTAGGTACTACAAGTTTGTAGACACCGCCTCCTCCGCTTATAAACCCCTACCGCAGGGAACATCCTCAGTTTGGTCCATAAGCTGCGAGGAGGAAATAAACCACACCCGAAACATCGGGACGAATGCCGTGCACAGACGGTTCAACAACCCGGCAAACACTGTCTCAACAGAGAACAGAACCAATGCAAAACATGCAACGGAACAACTGGGTGGGTGCTGGGTCTCCCATTGATGATTAAAGAAAAAAGAATTTACGGTACGTAAACAAAATTCTCTTTTTTCTGGTCATCATAATGGGAGACCCAGACAATGGGGATGTCCTAAAGCAATACCCCAGGGCGGGAAGAGTTCCTCAACAAGACGGATAATACATGGTTCCCTTTAAAGGTGGGCAACCGCCGCCTGGAGAACCCGCCTGCCCAAACTTGCATCCGCAGAGGCATGGGCATGCACCATATAGTGCTTAGAGAAAGTGTGCAGGCTAGACCAGGTGGCTGCCTGACACACCTGTAGAGCAGACGCTCGATGTCGCAAGGCCCAGGAGGCACCTACAGCTCTGGTAGAGTGAGCCTTCAATCCCACCGGGAGAGGCAAACCAGAAGCCCGGTAAGCCTCTTGAATGGAAGCCTTAATCCATCTGGCCAATGTCGACTTTGATGCCGCGGACCCCTTACAGCGACCTGTCGTAAGAACAAATAAGGAATCCGAACTCCTAAAAGAGGCGGTCCTGGACACATAAATGCGTACCGCTCTCACGAGATCCAGAGTATGGAGGTCGCGTTCAACCTGATGAACGGGAGCAGGGCAAAATGATGGGAGAACAATCTCCTGGTTCAGGTGAAAAGTTGAAACCACCTTCGGCAAGAATTCTGGCCGAGGACGCAACACCACCTTGTCTTGGTGAACCACCAGAAAGGGCGACTTGCACGAAAGTGCAGCCAATTCTGAGACCCTTCTCAGAGACGTGATTGCCACCAGAAAGGCCACTTTCTGAGACAGGCGAGATAGAGAAACATCTCTCAGCGGCTCAAACGGTGGTCTCTGTAATGCCGCCAGGACCATGTTGAGGTCCCAAGGGTCCAGAGGTCTCTTGTAGGGCGGAACCATCCGTGACACCCCCTGCAGAAATTGACGGACCTTCGGGAGGAGCGCCAATCGCCTGTCAAACAGCACTGAAAGTGCTGAGACTTGACCTTTCAAGGAGCCAAGGGATAATCCTAATTCCAAACCCGACTGTAGGAAGGCCAACAACGTCGGGATGGACAAGGGCCACGGAGACCGTCCACCAGAGGCACACCAAGTAAAAAAGATTTTCCACGTCCTGTGGTACATCTTCCTTGAGACTGGCTTCCTAGCCCGATTCATAGTGGCAACCACCGTAGGGGAAAAACCCCTGGAAGTCAGCAGCCAGGCCTCAAGAGCCATGCAGTCAATCTGAGGGCCTTGGAATTGAGGTGGAAGAATGGGCCTTGCGCGAGTAAATCTGCGCGGTCTGGAAGAGCCCACCTGTGTCCGCCTGACAGTTGCCACAGGTCCGGATACCAGGACCTCCTGGGCCAATCTGGAGCCACTAGAATGGCGACCCTGCACTCCGACCTGATTTTCCACAGCACCCTGGGAATCAGAGCCAGAGGCGGGAACACATACGGCAGATGGAATCTGGACCAAGTCAGGACCAGAGCATCCGCTCCCAGAGATTGGGGATCCCATGACCTCGCCATGTATTGCGGCACCTGATGATTCAGCCGTGAGGCCATCAGATCCACGTCCGGAGTGCCCCATCTGCTGCAGATGTCCCGGAAGACGTCCGGATGAAGAGACCACTCTCCGGCGTCCATCCCCTGCCGGCTCAGATAGTCGGCCTCCCAGTTTTCGACCCCTGGGATGTGAACTGCGGAGATCAGGCAGTTGTTGTCCTCCGCCCAGGATAGGATGCGGTGGACTTCGGCCAGAGCCTCTGCACTCCTGGTTCCCCCTTGATGATTTATATAAGCGACGGCCGTCGCATTGTCGGACTGAACCCGAATGGGTTGTCCTGAGAGGAATCTCTGAAAAGCCAGGAGTGCCAGATAGACCGCCTTGATCTCCAGCACGTTGATCTGCAACGCCGACTCCGACCGAGTCCAGAGGCCTTGGGCCCTGTGGTGTAAGAACACCGCTCCCCAGCCCTTCAGACTGGCGTCGGTGGTCACCACTAACCATGACGGTTTGATGAAGGACCGGCCCGGAGACAAGTGATGTGGCTGTAACCACCACTGCAGGGAATCTCTGGTCGGTTGGGAAAGGGTCACCAGCCGATTCAGAGAAATCGACCTTTTGTCCCACCTGCGGAGGATCTCCAGCTGGAGAGGACGGAGGCGAAATTGTGCAAAAGGCACCGCCTCTATTGCTGCCACCATGCGCCCCACCAGCATCATCAACACCCGTAGGGATGATTGTGGTGACAGGAGGACTGCGTGCACTCCTGATTGGATCGCCATCTGCTTGACTCGTGGCAGAGACACCAGGGCTGAGGCTGTGTTGAAGTCCATGCCCAAATATGTCAAAGACTGGGTCGGAACTAGCGTTGACTTCTGAATATTGAGGAGCCAACCGAACTGTTCCAGAGACCGCATGGTCACATCCAGGCTCTCTTGACAAAGGTGTTCCGATGGCGCCCTGACCAGTAGGTCGTCCAAATAGGGAATGACGGCATGTCCCTGCACGTGCAGGAGAGCCATCATAGAGGCCATCACCTTTGTGAACACCCGCGGTGCCGAGGCCAACCCGAACGGCAGCGCCACAAATTGGAAGTGTTCTTCCCCCACTGCGAATCTCAGCCAGCGCTGATGAGCTGGTGCAATGGACACATGAAGGTAAGCGTCTCTGATATCTATGGACGCCAGGAAGTCTCCCTGTGATACAGCCGCGATCACGGAGCGCAGTGATTCCATGCGGAACTTCCGAACCAACACGTGATGGTTGAACAACTTCAGGTCCAGTACCGGGCGGAAGGATCCGTCCTTCTTCGGGACGATAAAGAGGTTGGAGTAAAAACCCCTGAACCTCTCTCCGGGAGGCACCGGTATCACCACTCCGTCTCTGCGGAGACCCTCCAACACCAAGTAAAAAGCCTGAGCCTTTTCTGGCGATGGGACCGACCGATGGAATCGGGATATCGGTTTTGACGTCAGCTCTATCCTGTAACCTCGCGAGACCACGTCTCGAACCCACTGATCTTGAACGTGAAGTAGCCATTTGTCCTGAAAGCGAGACAAGCGGCCCCCCACCTGTGGGGAGGTAGGAAGGGAGAGCGAGTCATGCAGAGGCGGGTTTGGGGGCGGCAGCTGCCGTCCCCGCCGGCTTCTTTGGACGACTCTTAGAGCGCCACTGAGAAGCGGGCTTTCCCCCTCGGTCCGCGCGAGCGGACGGTGCTGATGACTGCGAGCTGGAACGAAAGGACCACTGTTTTGGGTTCCTTTTAACGGTATACCGTGGCTTAGGCTTATTCTGCGGTATCTTAGACTCAGCAGAATCCTTTATCAGCTTGTCCAGTTCGGTGCCAAAAAGCCTGTCACCAGCGAACGGAAGATTCTGCAAAATCTTCTTGGATGTGGTATCTGAGTCCCAAAGACGCAGCCACAACAATCTGCGGATCGCTATAGCATTGGCCGAAGCCACAGCTGAGCGAGTGGCAGTTTTCAGAGTCGCCGTCCTGGCGTAGTCCGCATAGGCCCTAGCCCTCTCGGTAAGTGCCAGGACCTCTGGACTGGATCTTGCCAGGTCAGAGATACCATCCAAGCACGTAGTAATCGCTTGCAAGGTCCAGACCGTGGCAAAATTAGGGGCAAAGGAAGACCCCACAGCCTCATAGGAAGACTTGGCGAGTTGCTCAACCTGTCTATCCGTAGCATCCTTCAGCGAGGAGCTATCAGAGGCAGAGAAAAGGGAGCGTGCAGCAATCCTGGTCATGGAAGCGTCCACCTTCGGGGACTGCGACCACTCCTGAAGCACCTCCTGGGGAAAGGGGAAGCGATTGTCCTTGGGTTTACGGACATAACGCCGCCCAGGATGTAACCTGGGAGCTCTAACCACCCTTCCAAAATTCGTGTGGTCCATGAAGGAGCCACTTGGTCTAGCCTCTGGCCGCAGCCATTGATAGACCTCCTTCGGGTGCACCGTCACCTCCTCAGGGGGTGTCACGAGACGTAAGGTCTCGTTGATAGAGGACACCAGATCCTCCACCCCGTCTGGTGGTTCAGATATAGACACAGACCCGAAATTTGAACCCCCATCATCGTCCTCACCATCAGAGGAACGCTCCTCCTCAGAGAGAGCCTGGAGCTCGGGTGACTCCTCACGACGAGCCCGCTTAAGGGGTCTCACAGCAGAAGAGGGAGACACCCGGGGGTAACTGGACGGAGTAGCTGGGCTATCCAGCCTCCTATTAAGTGCCTCCAGGGATTGCGACATGGAGGACAGCTGGGACAACAGAGATTCATTGATCTTATTCTGAGTCTCCCATGGCCCTGAGATCACCTGAACCTCAGGGTATAGCACCGGAGCTGCTGACTCAGCAGTGTCAGTCCGGGCCTCTGGGCGTCCGCAGTTATTGCAGGACCCCTCCACCAGTGTTCCATTGCATGTAGCACAGGTAATGGTGGTCTCTGCCATCCTAGCAGCACGCTTCCTAGCTGAGGACATCGCCGCAGTAGGGGAAAATAAGCCAAATTGCAGACAGCAAAACCGGGAGTCCCGGTGGCTTACCGACCGCAGTAAAGCGGTATGAGGAAGCGGTGTGTGTGTGTGACCTCCGCGACGGTTTCCGGTCTCCCCTGGAGTGCAGGCGCACGCTGCATACAGATCCCAACCGGGAAGTGAGGGTAAAGATGGCCGCCGACAGTGAAACTGTGGGCGGCGCCGAAAACACGCGGGAAACACACACACACGCCCATCGATGACGTCACCGCACAGGCTGCTTCCCATCCTCCAAGCAGCCTCAGCATGAAGGTGCCGGAGCCCGCAGCGCGGGAATAGTGTAAAATACTATACACAGACTGCATGCACAAACAAACATCCGCAGCCCACGGCCTCAGCCCCTGTGACACACAGGTCGGTCAGCCAGGGTGACCCCAGCACAGGGTACACCCGCAGATCCACGGACCCGAGGGTAACGCGCGGTCTGAGTGTCAGGCCACATGAAGTGACAGACACTACCCCAGGCACACAGGAGACACCGAGTGCCTCAGTGCCGGTCCGGTCTGTAAGCACAATTTAGGGAGGCCTCGGACGGGGGTTCAGCACCAGTCCGGAGTGTAAGCACCATTTAGGGAGGCCTCGGACTGGGCTGGCTCCAGTCCGGTCTGTAAGCACCATTTAGGGAGGCCTCGGACGGAGCGGAGCTGTGCAAGGCTCCCATCTCCCACTCTCCAGAGCCCCCGGAGAGGGATGGAGAGGAGCGCGACAGCGTACCGGGAGGACACAAAGTGTCCAGGCCCAAGGCCCTCCGGTACCTCCACCTGCGTGTTCCACAAGGGTGAGCGGGGAGGCTGTCGCAGGTCCCGATCGGAACCATTTTACCTTGTCTTCAGACGCCATCACGTAAGCTGTGAGAATGCAGTGAAGTGCAAGCAAAGCGTGATCCTCCGAGCACACTAAGTTTAAAAACTGAGGATGTTCCCTGCGGTAGGGGTTTATAAGCGGAGGAGGCGGTGTCTACAAACTTGTAGTACCTAGTGTGACCTCCGGAGGGCAGTGCCCTAAACCCCATTGTCTGGGTCTCCCATTATGATGACCAGAAAAACTACAGCTACACCATGCAGAGAACACAGACACCACACCAAGAGCATGCAGAGAACACAGACACCGTACCAAGAGCACACAGAGAACAGACACCGCCCCAAGAGCACGCAGAGAACACAGATACTGCACCAAGAGCACGCAGAGAACACACACCACACCAAGATCAGGCAGAAAACACAGACACCGCACCAAGAGCACGGAGAGAAACACAGACAGCGCACCAAGAACACGCAAAGAACAGATACCACACCAAGAGCATGCAGAGAACACAGACACCACACCAAGAGCACAGAGAGAACACAGACACCACACCAAGAGCACGCAGAGAACACAGACACCATACCAAGAGCATTCAGAGAACACAGACACACATCAAGACCACTCAGAGAACAGACACCACACCAAGAGCATGCAGAGAACACAGACACCGTACCAAGAGCAGGCAGAGAACACAGACACCACACCAAGTGCACAGAGAGAACACAGACACCACACCAAGTGCACAGAGAGAACACAGACACCACACCAAGAGCACAGAGAGAACACAGACGCCACACCAGGAGCACACACAGAACAGACACCGCGCCAACAGCACGCAGAGAACACAGACACCGCACCAAGAACACGCAGAGAACACAGACACCTCACTAAGAACACACAGAGAACACAGACTCCACACCAAGAGCACAGAGAGAACACAGACGCCACACCAAGAGCACACAGAGAACAGACACTGCACCAAAAGCATGCAGAGAACACAGACACCGCACCAAGAGCACGCAGAGAACACAGACACCGCAACAAGAGCACGCAGAGAACACAGACACCTCACTAAGAGCACACAGAGAACAGACACCGCGCCAACAGCACGCAGAGAACACAGACACCGCACCAAGAACACGCAGAGAACACAGACACCTCACTAAGAGCACACAGACTCCGCACCAAGAGCACAGAGAGAACAGACGCCACACCAAGAGCACGCAGAGAGCACAAGCACCGCACCAAGAGCACACAGAGAACACAAACACCGCACCAACACCACTCAGAGAACACAGACACCGCACCAAGAGCACGCAGAGAACACAGACATCGCACCAAGAGCACGCAGAGAAAACACACCACACCAAGAGCACGCAGTGAACACACAAACCATACCAAGACCACTCAGAGAACAGACACCACACCAAGAGCACGCAGAGAACACAGACACCGCACCAAGAGCATGCAGAGAACAACACAGCACACCAAGAGCACGCACCCAACAAACCACACCAAGACCACTCAGAGAACAGACAGCACACCAAGACCACTCAGAGAACAGACACCGCACCAAGAGAACGCAGAGAACACAAACACCGCACCAAGAGCACGCAGAGAACACAGACACCGCACCAAGAGCACGCAGAGAACACAGACACTGCACCAAGAGCACGCAGAGAACACAACACGCACCAAGACCACGCAGAGAATACAGACACCGCACCAAGAGCATGCAGAGAACAGACACCGCACCAAGAGCACGCAGAGAACACAAACACCGTACCAAGAACACGCAAACACGAAGAAACAGAACACCGCACCAAGAACACGCAGAGAAAACCAGAGACACCGCACCAAGAGCACGCGGAGAACACACACCGCACCAAGAGCACACAGAGAACACAACACTGACCAAGAGCACGCGGAGAACACAGACAGCGCACCAAGAGCACGCAGAGAACACAGACACTGCACCAAGAGCACGAGAGAACACAGACACGCACCAAGAACACGCAGAGAAACAGACACCGCACCAAGAGCACGCAGAGAACACAAACACGCACCAAGAACACGCAGAGAAACAGACACCGCACCAAGAGCACGCAGAGAACACAAACACCGTACCAAGAACAGCAGGCAGAGAAAGCAGACACCGCACCAAGAGCACGCAGAGAACACACAACACCGTACCAAGAACACGCAGAGAACACAACACGCACCAAGAGCACGCAGAGAACACAACACCGACCAAGAACACGCAGAGAACACACACGCACCAAGAACACGCAGAGAAACACACACCGTACCAAGAACACGCAGAGAACACAAACACCGTACAAGAACACAGAGAACAGACACGCACCAAGAGCACGCAGAGAACAACACCGCATACCAAGAGCACGCAGAGAACACACACACCGCACAAACAAGAGCACAACACGCAAGACACGCTACACCATACCAGAGCACTCGAGCACTCTACACCGGTGCGCTGAGCTGCAACTTCTACATCCGGCGCATAAGCGTCTCCTGCTGCTTAATCGAATGTCGATGTGGAAGTCTGGCTGTAACAAGCGCCGATGGCATAGAACAGGATGCAGACTGGCTGCAGAATGGCCCTGTCCAGAGGGCTGCGGTGCTGTCAGCGGGTGCTGTCATGGGTGCCGGTCGTCATCATCTCCTCCGTGGTGCTGTGGTCGTACTATGCGTACGTGTGGGAGCTGTGCATCGGTGAGTGGCCGGAGGAGGAAGTGTGAGCGCCGCCAGTAACAGTGCACGGAGCCCCCAGTGTACAGACCCCCAGTGTACGGAGCCCCCAGTGTACAGACCCCGGTGTGCGGAGCCCCAGTGTACGGAGCCCCCAGTGTACAGACCGCAGTGTGCGGAGCCCCAGTGTACAGACCCCGGTGTGCGGAGCCCTCAGTGTACGGACCACCCAGTGTGCGGAGCCCCAGTGTACAGACCGCAGTGTGCGGAGCCTCAGTGTACGGACCCCCAGGTGTGCGGAGCCCCAGTGTACAGACCGCAGTGTGCGGAGCCTCAGTGTACAGACCACCCAGTGTGCGGAGCCCCAGTGTACAGACCGCAGTGTGCAGAGCCTCAGTGTACAGACCCCGGTGTACGGACCCCGGTGTGCGGAGCCCCAGTGTACAGACCCCGGTGTGCGGAGCCCCAGTGTACGGAGCCCCCAGTGTACAGACCGCAGTGTGCGGAGCCCCAGTGTACAGACCCCGGTGTGCGGAGCCCCCAGTGTACGGACCACCCAGTGTGCGGAGCCCCAGTGTACAGACCGCAGTGTGCGGAGCCTCAGTGTACAGACCCCCAGTGTGCGGAGCCCCAGTGTACAGACCGCAGTGTGCAGAGCCTCAGTGTACAGACCCCGGTGTACGGACCCCGTGTGCGAGCCCCAGTGTACAGACCCCGGTGTACGGACCCCAGTGTACGGAGCCCCAGTGTACAGACCGCAGTGTGCGGAGCCCCAGTGTACAGACCCCGGTGTGCGGAGCCCCCAGTGTACGGACCCCAGTGTGCGGAGCCCCAGTGTACAGACCCGCAGTGTGCAGAGCCTCAGTGTACAGACCCCGTGTGTACGGACCCCGGTGTGCGGAGCCCCAGTGTACAGACCCCGGTGTGCGGAGCCCCCAGTGTACAGACCCCGGTGTGCGGACCCCCCAGTGTGCGGAGCCCCCAGTGTGACGGACGCCCCCAGTGTGCGGAGCCCCAGTGTACGACCCCGTGTACGGACCCCGGTGTGCGGAGCCCCAGTGTACAGACCCCAGTGTACAGACCCCGTGTACGGACCCCGGTGTGCGGAGCCCCAGTGTACAGACCCCGGTGTGCGGAGCCCAGTGTACAGACCCCAGTGTACAGACCCCAGTGTACAGACCCCAGTGTGCGGAGCCCCAGTGTACAGACCCCAGTGTGCGGAGCCCCAGTGTACAGACCCCGGTGTGCGGAGCCCCAGTGTACAGACCCCGGTGTGCGGAGCCCCAGTGTACAGACCCCGTGTGCGGAGCCCCAGTGTACAGACCCCGGTGTGCGGAGCCCCAGTGTACAGACCCCGGTGTGCGGAGCCCCAGTGTACAGACCCCGGTGTGCGGAGCCCCAGTGTACAGACCCCGGTGTGCGGAGCCCCAGTGTACGGACCCCCCAGTGTGCGGAGCCCCATGTGTTACAGACCCCGGTGTACGGACCGGTGTCGCGAGCCCCAAGTGTACAGACCCCGGTGTGCGGAGCCCCAGTGTACAGACACCAGTGTACAGACCCCAGTGTACAGAAACCCCAGTGTGCGGAGCCCCAGTGTACAGACCCCAGTGTGCGGAGCCCACAGTGTACAGACCCCAGTGTGCGGAGTCCCCAGTGTACAGACCCCGGTGTGCGGAGCCCCAGTGTACAGAACCCGTGTGTGCAGGAGCCCAGTGTACAGACCCCGGTGTGCGGAGCCCCAGTGTACAGACCGGTGTGCGGAGCCCCAGTGTACAGACCCCGGTGTGCGGAGCCCCAGTGTACAGACCCCGGTGTGCGGAGCCCCAGTGTACAGACCCCGGTGTGCGGAGCCCCAGTGTACAGACCCCGGTGTGCGGAGCCCCAGTGTACAGACCCCGATGTGCGGAGCCCCAGTGTACAGACCCCGGTGTGCGGAGCCCCAGTGTACAGACCCCGGTGTGCGGAGCCCCCAGTGTACAGACCCCGGTGTGCGGAGCCCCAGTGTACAGACCCCGGTGTGCGGAGCCCCCAGTGTACGGACCCCCCAGTGTGCGGAGCCCCAGTGTGCGGAGCCCCAGTGTGCGGAGCCCCAGTGTACAGACCCCAGTGTGCGGAGCCCCAGTGTACAGACCCCAGTGTGCGGAGCCCCAGTGTACAGACCCCGGTGTGCGGAGCCCCAGTGTACAGACCCCGGTGTGCGGAGCCCCAGTGTACAGACCCCGGTGTGCGGAGCCCCAGTGTACAGACCCCGGTGTGCGGAGCCCCAGTGTACAGACCCCGGTGTGCGGAGCCCCAGTGTACAGACCCCGGTGTGCGGAGCCCCAGTGTACAGACCCCGGTGTGCGGAGCCCCAGTGTACAGACCCCGGTGTGCGGAGCCCCAGTGTACAGACCCCGGTGTGCGGGCCCCAGTGTACAGACCCCGTGTGTGCGGAGCCCCAGTGTACAGACCCTGGTGTCAATAGATCTTGGAATACTAATTTCCACAATTTGATGTGTTTAAAAGAAATTTTCCTGTGCTGAGATAATCTTATATATGTGTCCCTGCTATGTACTGTGTAATGGATGTGTCTGACTGTACAGGGACATGGTCTGATCATACCACATCTCCTGGGCTAAGATAATCTATATATACGTGTCCCTGCTATGTGATGTGTAATGGATGTGTCTGACAGTACAGGGAAATGTCTGATCATATCACATCTCTTGGCTGGGGAGGAAGTAAATAAGTATACAGATAGCACAGCACCAGGTAACAGATTATATTTTTCCTTGATGTAAAACATTTTTTTTAAAAACAGGCAGAGAAATGTTTTACCTCTCAGAAAGCATTATTTGTGATCCCGTGCTGTAATGTTTTTATACTGTTTTCCTTCCTCCCGGGTCCATGAGATGTGGTATGATCAGACCATGTCTCTGTACAGTCACACATATTACATAGCTGTAATACATTACATACCATTACACAGTACATAGCAGGGACACATATATAAGATTATCTCAGCACAGGAGATGTGGTATGATCAGATCATGTCCCTGTACAGTCAGACACATCCATTACACAGTACATAGCAGGGGCACATATATAAGATTATTTCAGCACCGGAGATGTAGTATGATGAGATCATGTCCCTGTACGGTCAGATACACCCATTACACAGTACATAGCAGGGACACATATATAAGATTATCTCAGCACAGGAGATGTGGTGCGATCAGATGATGTCCCTGTACGGTCAGACACATCCATTACACCGTACATAGCAGGGGCACATATATAAGATTATCTCAGCCCAGGAGATGTGGTATGATCAGATCATGTCCCTGTACGGTCAGATACACCCATTACACAGTACATAGCAGGGACACATATATAAGATTATCTCAGCACAGGAGATGTGGTGCGATCAGATGATGTCCCTGTACGGTCAGACACATCCATTACACAGTACATAGCAGGGACACATATATAAGATGATCTCAGCACAGGAGATGTGGTATGATCAGACCAGGTCCTGTACGGTCAGACACATCCATTACACAGTACATAGCAGGGACACATATATCAGATTGTCTCAGCACAGGTGCATTTTCTATACAGTAAACACATCCAATTGTGGATATTTTTATTATTATTCCAAGATTTATTAATTAAAATCAACTTTTAAAATTACCTTTGTTCACAGGAAAACACCTTTAACTGAAAGCTCCATAGAAATGAATAGGCAGAGTCTTTTGAGCATTTCGGAGTGGACCCGTGTGAAGATGCTGTGTGCACACTGTCATCACACTTAGGTCACCTGAGCGTATCACGGCCGTATTTTCTCATTTCTGTTATCACAATTCTCATCCCTTCAGGGAGTCTTGTGACTTGAACTAACAATATTATACATTTAGGTTATGTTGTTGGTTTTTATTCAGGAATTGGAGAAATGTTCCTTGAGCGAGCCCGATCATGAAGAGGAATCATCCATTCTGTGGTCATCAGACACTTGTGTAGGGTGAAGAATAGAGAATATGTTGTGTGGCATGATTCGTGAGAAGCCATAAGCGATACTTAGGCTGTGTTCACACGCTGCGTATTTGGCGCGTTTTTTTAAACGCGTATTTGCTCCAAAAATGCATGTGCGTCTGCATTTCCCTGCAAAGTGAATGGACATTGGAGCAAAAAACACGTGCGTAAAAAGAATGAATATGTCAATTCTTTCCAGTTTTTTACGCGCGTTTCTTCCATAGGCCCCATTAAAAGCACTGGAAGAAACGCGCGTAAAAAAGCGCAATTGAAATTGTTCTGTCGCGGGGTTTTTTACGCACGTTTTTCCCCTTAAAAAAACGCACGTAAAAAAACGCGCCAAATACGCAGCGTGTGAACGCAGCCTTAGTTTGTAGTAGGGCTGGGCGATTTTGGAAAAAATCAAAATCTCGATTTTATTTAAACCTATGGACGATTTTCGATTTAAATCTCAATTTTTTTTATATATGTATACAGCATACACAGTATATATCATACACACAGTATATATGTATACAGCATACACACAGTATATACAGTATATAACATACACACAGTATATACAGTATATATCATACACACAGTGTATATATATATATATATATATATATATATTATACAGCATACACAGTATATATACACACAGTATATACAGTATATATCATACACACAGTATATATGTATACAGCATACACAGTATATACAGTATCTATCATACACACAGTATATACAGTATATAATCATACACACAGTATACATCATACACACAGTATCTATCATACACACAGTATATACAGTATATATCATACAGACAGTGCACTGGGCACTCACAGAACTCGGCGATGTAGTAGGACACGGCGTAGTTCTCCTCGCACCAGTCCAGGGTGGAGGTCGGCGGCCCCCAGTGTCCGGGCCTGTCCAGCGCCGGAGCCATGCTGCGCTCTGCTCTGCTGCCAGTCACCGCGGGCCGGGGAGGAGGTGGAGCGCACCGCAGTGCGCACTGGAAGTACCAGGTGATGCCGGACCGGAAATGGCCGCCCGGATCTTCTAAACAGCGCTCCGGACGCCATTTTAAATCGAATTACACGATTTTTAATAAAACCACAATCGTGGCCACAGCAGGGGGCGAATTAATCGAATTAATTCGATTAATCGCCCAGCCCTAGTTTCTAGTATTCTTGTAGTACAGCAATATGGCTTCTTTTATTTTTTTTTTTAAGAACAGGTTGTTCACAAAATCAGAGACTAACCGCAGATGTGAACCATATCCTTGGGGTGCAGCGGTGTGCAGTCTGGGGCATCCTCCCTGCTCCCTACACGCTTCACACATTCTCCGGGGTCCTCCGAGCATAAAGACCCTACTACCTCCATCTGGTGTTATGGATGGACAGGGGGTGTCATGATGATCCCTGTAATTTTGGGAATTTATAAGTAATCTGTTCAGAGTTAGATTTTACTTTTTTCATTCTCTTTAATGTATGGATATGTTTTTTTTTTTTATCTATAGTGACTGTAGAAGATGCTTTCGAAAAAGGTAAAAACAATCTCTGTTTATATAATTATGTAATAATTGGTGCCGTCCTACAGCATTTCAGGTGTTATGTGTTCTGTAGGGATTTGTCCAGTGCAGTATTAAGGTATATTTTATTACATATATTACCTCTTGGTGTAATATGTCCTGTAAGGCCGGCTTCACACCACGATTTTTATGTTCCGGGTCTGTCCGGACAGAACAGGATCCGATTTTGCCCCCCATGTATCCCTATGGTGCCGGATAGCTGCTATTTGGTATCCGGTTTGTTACATTCTGTCCTGGATTCTTTTCTGTCCTGTTTTGAAACCGGGCACAAAATCGGAACCTTTAGCATTTTTTGGCTCTGGCGCCAAAATCGGACAAAAGCGTGCAGATACAAATCCGGGGCGATCTGGCGACCATAACATGGGAGTCTATGGGCGCCTGATCGACCCGGATCTGGCAAAAAATCGGTTCATTTCACGGACACCATTTACAGAACAGCGCCGGCTCTGAAATGCTGCCGCCTTCATTCAGCACCATGGACAGCAGCAGCATTTCAGAGCCACCTCTGAACTTTCAGCACCTTGGGAGAGCTCCACTGCTTACACAGGCTGAACGTTTAGCACCGTGGACAGCAGCACTGCTGGCTGAAATTTCAGCACCATGGAGAGCAGCAGAGACTAGCACAAATGAATCCTGCTAAAAAAACGGATTGGGGGGCATATTTGCCCACAGTTTGTGCTTGTCTGGTGCTGTCAGGTTCTGTTCGGTGCATCCTGCAAAACATTGGACAACCTGACAAACCGTGGTGTGATCAGCATACATTTTTGCATTATTATGATTTGTAGTGCTTCTCAATCATTGTGAGCCATGATGCGGCACAATTTCACCAAAACTGTTTAAAAAAATAAAAAAGTAACTTTTCTCTAAGTATGTAGAAAGCTCTCCCCGTCGTTTGTGTTCACAGCTCCCATGCAGGCCTTTGTGTCTTCGCTACATACTTGGTAGAAGACCTGTCTATAATCTGATCCTGCAGCCTTATAACAATTTCCATCTCACCTGCGCCCCTGGGTGGGTTTCCAGCAGTTATTTTTAGTATTTGCGGTACCTCTCATCTGCTGATGGTGGGGAGCTCTGTGTATCCGGAGATACTTGTCACACTGGCCAAAATCACATTTATCGCCATATAGTAAGATCGCGATTTACTGTAAACCAGTCTGGTGTCTTATACAGGAGGTGTGATTACTGCCTGGAATGTGACCCTGGCTGGTTCCCCTGATCCTCATGCTCTGCCATAAGTCATTGTTTTATCAGTGCATCTGTTAGAGGATGCATTCTTCAACATACACTATACTAGAGTGAGCATGTTACACTATATATTGTTAATTACTTAACATAGAGTCATTGCCTTATAGGGAACCTGTCAGAAACTATACACTCCATCAACCATTTGTATGACTGTGTAGACTCTTGAAAGAGGAGCCATTTGATTCCTTTTTACCCCAAAATGGCTGCTCCAACTGCCAGAAATAGTCTTGAAGTTGTGTCTAAAGTGCTTTTGGGTCATGCACTTCTCAGCCTCACACTGTATTGTCTACCTAGCAGCACCGTCCCTTAGCTGAGTGACAGGTCACTGGCAAACTGCTTGTCAATCACCCTGGAAACAGTGCTGCTAGGAAGGGAATAGTGTGAGTCCGAGAAGCTGTAAGTGCATCGTCACGCCTCAGGTCATGTACAGGCACAACGTCAAAGCTCTATTTCTGGCAGCTGGAGCAGCCCTTTGGAGTTATAAAAGGATGGACTAGATTATTTTTTTAAGGACTACACAATCATATTAATGGTTTTGAAAGGGTAAAAGTTTCTTAGCTTCCTTATAAAGGGAATATGTATAATGAGAAAATGACATACTGTTGGCAATGTAATTCTTTTATACTACGGTCTTTTCTTTTTCATTTTTCTTTTTTTAACAAAGGAAAGGCAGTATTTTTGCAACTTTCATACTGACCAGTGGGGTTTTTTAGACTCGTACTTCCTTTCCTTTCAGGAAGAGTTTTCATCTCTTCCTTATCATCAGAGCCAGGACTACAATGACGGGTAACGCCTCCATGCACAGTTGATAACACAAGATCCACCAATCAAAATAGGAGATATCGCAGCTCTCCTCCTCCCCCTCCCTTCACCATCACCTTTGTTCAGGTTGATTAGACACTGTAATACAAAATTTGGAGCCGGGGTGTGACCATTGTGGCTCTGTATTTACTCATGTTATTTCCTGAAATAGCTAAGGCTTAAAGGCTATATCTGGGATTTTTATTTAAAAATTTTAAAAAAAATGTGCCGAATCATGAAAAGCCTGATAGCTGCCACCTACCTGCCTGTTGGGCCCGGCACCATTCACACCCACCACAGAGCAGTGACAGACCGCTCCTGCTGGGGATACCATGGCTGTGTAAACAGAGCGCAGCAGCTTATTTTCCACTCTGCTCTGTGGAAGGGGCGGGAAAGCCGGCTTCCTGCTACCTAATTGGGGGAGCCGGCTGTCAATAACCATGATGTCAGCTATGACGCCTGTCAACAGAGTGGAGAATCTGCATCTCTGCCAATGTAACGTCAGCGGAAGCCGCAAAACTGCAGATAGGAGCGGTCCAAGACCGCTCCGTGTCAGCGGTTAATGGCAATGTGCACAACAGACATGTGGCCACTACCTGCCTGTTAGTGCTTAGGCTCAGTCTTTTTTACTAAATCCCAGATAACCCCTTTAAAAAAAAAAAAAAAAAGCCCAATGGCCAACATAAAAATTGTAAAATCTGTATTTTTTATATTAAATATAGATTTTGATATTTAAAATGGCAAAATAAATAAAAATCAAGGCATTGACGATGGGACTAGTGATGTGCCCGATCGCAGCCATCTAACCGTGCACAAGGCACAGTGGGTGCAGCCACCAGGTCCTCCTGAACTAAAAAGGTCCAGTGGGAAAATAACAAACTCATTGACAGAGCTTGGCTATCTAGTGTCAGTATGTGTCATTATTTTCTCTTTATTCCCCATTTTTCGGCTAGACCTCTGTTAGGTTCTGTAATGATCCTGTAGATACAAAGCCTTCTGTAATCTGCTGTAATATTTCATGTTCTCTGTCCTTCTCCCTGGCAGCCATCTACATGTTCATCTTTCACATCGTTTTCCTGCTTTTTGTTTGGACTTATTGGAAAGCAATTTTTACCCTCCCGAAGCAGCCAACAAAAAAGGTACCGTATATACCCGTGTATAAGCCGACCCCCCTACTTTTGCCCCCAAAAACTGGGAAAACTTATTGACTCGCGTAAAGCTGAGGGTGGACCCCAGCACAGGTATACAAACCCCAGCAGTGAGGTATACAGCCCCCAGCAGTGTGGTATACAGGCCCTCCCAGTGGTATACAGGCCCCAGTAGTATGGTATACAGCCACCAGGACAGGTATACAGCCCCCAGCAGTAAAGTATACAGGCTCCCAGCAGTGAGGTATACAGGCCCCCAGCAGTGAGGTATACAGGCCCCCCCCGTGGTATACAGGCCCCAGCAGTATGGTATACAGCAGGCCCCCCGGGGTATACAGCAGGCCCCCAGGGGTATACAGCAGGCCCCCAGGGGTATACAGCAGGCCCCAGTGGCACTCGCCCCCCCATCATGTGCAGAGCCCCCCACACTGTGCAGAGCCCCCCTGCTGCATTATCTTACCATCCAGGATCTTCTTCACCGCGCGTCCTCCAGTCCATCCTCGCGCGCTGTGTTCCCGGTCTCATGTGACCCGGCGGTCGCAGTGGGATGACGTCATCGCGCCTGGTCACGTGAGACCTGAACACAGCGCGCGAGGATGACTGGAGGACCCGCGGTGAAGAAGACCCTGGATGGTAAGATAATGCAGCGGGGGGGCTCTGCACAGTGTGGGGGGCTCTTCACATGATGGGGGGCTAGTGCCACTGGGGGGCTGCCTGTATACTACCACTGGGGGCTGTATGCACAGCTCCCCCTGCCGCTGTGATGGGCGGGGGGGAGCCGTGCATATCTAATGAGCAGCACCACGTGATGGGCCGCTCAGTCATCAGACTCTTTTCCCCCCCCCCCCCCTCCTCCAGCCTCCCCACCATAGGGTTACCTTATTGACCCGTGTATAAGCCGAAGGGGTGAGTTTTCAGCCCAATTTTTGGGCTGAAAAACTCGGCTTATACACGAGTATATATGGTATGTACCCGCTGTGTGAGCAGCTGGTCTAGGTACATCGGGGGAATCTGCCCAACCCACACCACCAATGTATTCTTGGTAAATCATTGCTTTATTAGCTGGAATAGAGCTAATAACTAGTACAGATACAAGCTCACGGTGGTTACTCCGTCTGTGCAATCAGCAGAACACAAGAGGCATTAATACATGCGAAGAGACACTCTGATGTTTTGTATCGGCCCCTGTTTTACCAATTATGTGACTCTACTGCAATCCTTTATTGCTCTTATTGCCTCCATCAACAAATTAGTTCCATTGAAGACATGGAGAATTTAAAGACTCATATCCATGAACATTTCTTTCCATTAATTCTTTGCATGTGTAATGTAGTGTGAGTGTATTAATGTACTCACCTAACGTTGCTTTCTCTGGGATTTAGCACCGTGTTCTGCTCCTTTTCTCGCAACATCACCGTTCTGCCGACTCTTGGGTCACACTATTTTTTGCATGACCCAGAAGTGCCATTTTCAGTTTGTCTATGGAGCGTCAGAACAAGACTCCATAGACTTGCATTGTAAAAAAACTTCTGGCTCACCATAAAGCATATAGTAAGCAAGTTAGTCAGAAGTGCGGTAACATTACTGAGGCGAACGACGCCGCTGGACACTGGAAACAGCAGGTATATTAATACACTCACACTACATTACATACACAGAATTGATGAAAACTATCTTCATGGGAGTACTTTTTTCATCTCTTCACAATATATGACATAAACTTGCTTCATTTGTTGTGTCCCTGCCTTTGATGCATGCTTCGGTGTGTGAGCCTGCATCTTTCCTGACAAAGTACATTTCATCAGTCATCAAGTGCCATTAGCAGCTGCAGGTGGATGTCCAATCCACCCATTGCGGTTAACCTGTTGAATGCCGCTGTCAATCTTTGACGGCGGTATTTAACATGCGTTGGCAGGCAGGTGCGCCTTTTCTCCTGCCCATTGATGCGCTCGTGTCGTGATCACATGGTTTGACATGACAGCCTGTAGACTGTTGATAACACTGTGCTTGTCATTAAGATACTCCTGCGAATGCCAGTCCACAGCCAGGGTTCATAGGAGATCATGGTTTCTGCTATACAGAGCAGTGCCGATGCACTGCTGTGTACAGCCCAGATGATTGCAGGTTCAAGTTCCCTAAGGCTACGTTCACATGCTGTGTATTTCTGCATTTACACAGCTCTATTTAGCGGATGCGCAAATGAAGTGAAATGCAGCTCTGTTTTGCTTCCCACCAAAGGCAATGCATTTCTCAAAAATCCATTCACGTGGTCCGTATTTTTGCGGATGCGCTTTCACTACAAAGTGCATCCGCAAAGAGAATGACCATGTCAATTGTTTCTGCGCTTTTGAAGTTGTGCTTTTCCATAGCGCACATTGTAGAATGGGCTGAAAAACGCGCAACCTCATAGAGTGCAATGTGTGAATGAAGATGTGTGTTTTTGCCCAATGCGCAACAGAAATATGCATCCTCAAAATAGTGCTGCTTAAAAGGACAAATACGCAGCGTGTGAACACAGCCCAAGGGGACTGTTAACTAGAGGAAATTAGAAAAAAATGTTAAGTGTGAAAAAAAATTAAAATCATCGCTCCATTACAAATAAAACAGTTTAAAAAAAAAAATACACATATTTTGTATCCCTGTGTTCAGAAATGTCCTATCTATCAAAATCTAAAATAAATTAATCCAATCGGTAATTGGTAAACGAGATAAATAATCAAAACCCTTTAATTAGTTTTTTAGTTTTTTTTCAGTCGCCACTACATGGCAGTAAAATGGAATAAAAGGTGATCAGAACATGATATTTACCCCAAAATGGCATTGGTAAAACCATCTGCTCAGGGGGCAAAAAATAAGTCATCATCACACAGCCTCAGATCCCAGAAAATGCCAACACAAGCAAAATATTTTTATTTACAAATTTCTGAATTATTTTTCACCACTCAAGTAAAAAAAATAAAACTATCAGTTGTGTATCTATATACACGTACTAATCATATTACCAGGTCAGTCCACCGTATACTGACATACTCCCTCCGTCTCCCCCCCCCCCCCCCCCCACCAGAAAATGTGGAATTGCACTTTTTGCAACCTCATTGTACAATCCTTTCCGTTTTCCTGTACACTATATGGTAAAATGAATAAGATCATTTAAAAGTACATCTCGTCCTGCAAAAAAACAAGCCCTCATATGGCTATATCAACAGAAAAATAAGAGTTATGGCTCTTGGTAAAAAAGGGAGGGAAAAACGGAAAATGGCCGTGATGTAAAGGGGTTAAAAGAGTCTTCCACTACTATGATATTCCTCATCTAACCTAAGGATAGGGGTCCGACACCCAGCACCCGCACTGATCAGATAATACAACAGTTAGGGTCTCCTTTAGTGTAACGGATTATGGCCAATGTAGAAAAGTACCAAGTAGTGATATTGCCATGAATTCCCACCTACAGTCATAGAGGGCGTCCATGTAGGTGGAATCTAACACCCATCAACCACCCGGTGTGGGGGGATATGGATTGATGCCTTCCATCTGAGTGATCGGCTGGAGGGTTCTCATAGTAAATCTTTCCAGTTCTTTACTTGTGTGATGAGGATTTATAGAAATCTCTGCCAGTTCTGTGTGAAATCTATGGTAGTTTTTGTGCGGGAAATAAATAGCAGCCTGTGTGCATGTGTGACCCTGCCCTGATCTAATTGTGCAGGATAATATAATTGCTGTCGTAAATTCAGCTTAGTTGTTTAACAAGTTTGTAACACTTATCCAGCCATCAAAATCTAATGAAAGGATTATAGGAGGTAGCAATTATTGTTACTGCTGAGCTGTAGGTGCCCCATTATATAACCTATCCATGTGTATGTCCGTGCAAAGGAAACGGAGACAGGTCAAACTAAACACAAAGGAAACATGATAATGCCAAGGATGAATTATAGTAGGAGATGTGAGAAATAAACTGTGGCAGGTCCCAAAGTGTGTCCTGTTCTCTTACCAATTATTAGTCATTACTAGCTGTAGAGCCCGGCATTGCTCGGGCATAGTAACTAACTGTTTTAAGTCATAAGCTAATGTATGTCTGTGTTTGTATGTCCACTATACGCATCAGACCTGCTGCCCCCCAAAAAAAAAGCCTGCCCCCAAACCCGCACTCCCCCGCGCAAAAATTACAACCTATACCCCCACCCCTAACCTGCCCCCTCTCAAAAACAATGCTTTCTCAAACCAGCACCACACGCCCCCCCCCCTAAACCCGCACCAAAAAAATACCCCTGCTGCCCCTAAACCCCCAAAACCTGCTCCCCCATAATGCACCCTCCCACGGATCCTGACTCAGATGGGGTTTGTGTGCAAAAGGTTTGTGATTGAAGGTGCGACGGTTCAAATTCCTTTAGTAGACATATATGCATACATACATTGTGAAGGGGCAGGGCCATAAAGGTGGTGGAGTTATGAAGGGGCATGGCTATGTGCAGTGGGTGGGGCTATGACACAGCTGTGGGGTGTGGTGGGCTGGGCTATGTGGAGTAGTTGTGGCTTATGCCACATACATACACACACACATTCAGCTTTATATATTAGATTCATTACTTAGTAACATCATAGAAAATACAGAAACTACAAACTGCATGGTGTAAATGGGGAACTATGGGCAGTAGCTTATTGTATAATCCATATCCTTTGTATATGCCCAGTGCATATCTTGACTCCTCTATATTTGTGTTTTCAGTTTCTGCTGCCCTATGCAGAGAAGGAGCGTTATGACCTGGAGGAGCGTCCGGAGGTTCAGAGACAGATCCTTTTGGAGTTTGCTAAGAAGCTGCCCGTTTACACCCGCACAGGGAGTGGAGGTCAGTACTGGGCTTTCCTGCCTGCTGCAGACCCATCTTATGTATTGTGGGATCATGGTGGCTCTTTATTCTCTTCCTGAAAATTATAACCTGATGAGCTTATTGATTGTAAAACCTCTTGTCTCAGACCTGGAAATCATTCACGTCGTTCCCTATCCTTCTTCTGAGATGTAAGGTAAAGCACTAGATCTGGTGTATGAGAACCACTGGCCGGTGCCGATAGACGGCCCCTATTCTTTCTTTCCATTACCTGTATCTCTAGCTCTGGATTGACATCTACCTCTAACCACTTCCATTTATAAGCCAGGTGCTGACATGTCTGTATGGAAGCCCTGAAAATGTGAAGCTGTTTTAGTGTAGCATTTGACCTTCCATATTGGACGAGCGCCTGCTTCACTTCCTGTAATGACATTTTAAATATTGGATTTAATCTGAGTAAACATCACAGGACACTTGACGTTTGAGTCATATTCTTAGGTACATTTGCATTGATGTCATTCTATATTACCCAATCAATAATCCTTTGTAGTTTTCCAAGACTGTATTGTGAATTTCTGCTTGTCATATAGACAGGAAGCTTCCAGTACTTTCCACTGCAGTGGCCATTATACATCAAGTGCTAAACTGTGGGTCTGGGAAAAGGAAGCATATAGAGTATATTTTAGGCCGTAGGACTTTAATATAAAATGCACCCCAGGTTTAGACAGTAGAAAATAGGAAAACACATTTCCTGCTTATTCAAACGTTTCTGGTAGTGTAAAGAAGTGAAGGGTTAATATCATTAAATTGAATGCAGTAGGGTAGAATAAGGAGGTGGTAGATGTATTGTTTATCTGCAACAGATGTAATATACGTATATAGGTGTACAGCATGCACACTGTGTACACTATCTGCAGCAGACACATATACACTACACTGCTGAATACAGAAGACAAGTACACAGCTCTGCTACATCAATACAGAAACACCTCTACCTTACCAGCGGAAACACACAGCTTTTCTACATCACCCAACATACAACTCTGCTACATCAGCACACCCTGCACTGCTTTTAACACACTGTTTATACACTATGACAGTTTGTTCCTTCTTGGCATGTGACTGATTACATAACCATACAGCTCCTTGAACTAGTGAGCTTCTACAGTGCAGCTTTATTGATGTGCAGGTATTGTATCAGGAGAAATACATATAAAAAAGTACGTAAAGCAAGCCCAGGTTATTAAGGACTCATTTACACTGCTCAATGCAGACAGAGACCATCAGCCAGTATAATGCTTGCCAGTCAGCGGACATTTGATTACCTATTTACGCTGGCCAACCTGACTATTAATGCCCTGTGGATTATCTGTAGTAGGTCACTCAGTACACAGGCTGCCATCCTTCTTGGCATTGCGGGTCCTATTTACACAGGATGATGCGCTGCCGAGAATGATCATTATTTGTGCTGCGTAAAAAGTCATTTCACCCGACACAAGTTTATCAGGTGATTATCAACCTGTTTACACTGGAAGATTATTGTGGACTTGGAGCATTCATTCATGATAATCATCCAGTGTAAAGGGACCTTATGACATTGTAAAATTGGGAAGAATGCTAATAAATAAAGTGACATAAGACCTGTTCTCTAGCAGTAGAAGATTCGGTGTGCATCACTGCTTGTGCCATACATCAAGTGAATAAAGGGACACTGCTCAGTTTACACTGCTTAAATCTTATTGCTATTTTATTTTTTAGAGATGTTGTCTGGTGCTGGGTGAGCACTCACATGCTTGAGTGCCCCGTAGTGCAAATGAGAAATCAGATGGGCGCGACTTGTCTACAGAGTATAATGGATGTAAATGGGAAACTCAAGCATTTTTCCAGGAACGCTTCCAAAAAAATGTTCAAATTTCCCATTGACATCCAATATACTCATTAGTGGAGTCCCGTCCACCCAAGCATCGGACTGCTTGTTGCAGTACGAAGCCCTGGAGCTTCTTAGTGCTCACTCATCACTAGTGTGGACCTTAAAACACCACTCCAGCGGTTTTTTTTATTTTACCTCTGGAGTGGTTGGTTGATATCCAAGTCTCTTGCCCCCTGTCCTGTATTCACCTTCCGACATCTTTCTCTGTTTCCGGCAGCGCTCCGGTCGGTCTGCAGAGATTTGTGACCTGCTGGCAGCTCCTGTGTTTTATGGAGCAGCCAGAGGTCATCACTCAATACATTTCTATGAGAGCATTGTTCTAGCTCTCATAGACATGTATTGGGAGCTTGGGACGTAACTCCTGACTTCTAAGCAGTTAAGACGTTACAGCCACAAGATGGTGCTACGGGATCGGAGCAACGCTGATAAAAGGTGAAGACGCTGGGTGAGTTAATTACTAGGGACAGAGACCTTGGATTAAAAGCACTACTCCAACCCTTCAATAAACCTGTGGAGTGGTGATTTAATGATGTAATTGTGCTACATGGAGCCATGTCCCCATCCTTTGATATTATTAATGATAGGTTGCAGGGCTTCAGTAAAGCTCTTGTATTAGTGATCAGGATATTTAGGTTGTGCATTAATGCCCACAAAGTGCTGTTATTATATACTGGGGTACAGGTGGGCAGCTCTATAGTAATATGACTTATAAAGTAGTGATGTGTCCTAGCCTTTCTCTGGCCGCCTGTAGCGGGTACAATGGAGATGTTCTCATGATACAGGCTTTGTATGTGTGAGGAAAGCTGACCACCTCTGGCTGACAGCGACTTATCTTTTTGTCCATTTTAGCAATTCGTTTTTGTGATCGATGCCAGGTGGTAAAGCCTGATCGCTGCCATCATTGCTCTGTCTGTGGGATGTAAGTAAAACCAATATTAATCTATGTTTTTATTAATTTCCCTTTAATGTTCTTTGTAGCCATTCAAGAGGCTGGAAAGATTGAGAGGAGATCCATAAACTTGCCTAAGCCCCTAGATAACTCTACAGCATTACACTGTTGTACTTTTCTGAGTTTCATGTAGTTTATCTTCTTCCGGCCTCATGGCTTCCCTTGTAAAGGCTCAAATTCGCTATCATGTTGCTGGAAGCTGTCTAGTGCCAAGACACCAATATACCATCATTACACAATGATAGGTGACATACATCAATGTGCTGTCTCAGAAATGTAAGAATACAGTCCCTGCCGCCACAGAAGGGATCATACAGAAAGTCTTCATGTTTGGTAGATGGCAGCTGGATCAGATCAGTCAATGTCTTACCAGAGAGGCCTCACACCATGTTCAGGGGTTTCTGGCTTGTCGGACACTACAACTCCTAATGTTTCTCACACATTTCAGCTGGAGTTCTTATTTGTTCTTCTCCAGATGATCCCAGCCACTAAATCATGTGACCCATGGCAGGACAGCCCTCATACTGCGCATATGTCTTGGGATAAGTCCTGTATAAGGGGACACAGCGATGTATACAGTTCTGTACATTGTAGCATAAGTAGGCTGTCTGTCTTTTACAGGACACTGCCTTTTTCACTAAACGCATTTATTTTTCATATGTTCTGTATGTCTTTGTCTTTTTTTTTCTTTTAGCAATGTAATTCACAATTTTACCACCATGTTTAGTTTCTGCCTGCAAGTTTGACTATGTGTCTTCTATCTCATACAGGTGTGTGTTGAAAATGGATCATCATTGTCCTTGGTATGTAGCATTCCTTTTCTAATATCTATAATGTACTTCAAGAAAAACACACCTTCATAGAGGAAGGGGCAATTTAGAGAAGGCTCTTTTCATGTGATGCAGTATTCTTCCAAGTACTCTTTCCAATGAAGCTGAAGAAAAGATGTAAAGTTACATATATGTGTATATATACAGTGAGTATGGAAAATATTCAGACCCCTTTACATTTTTCATTCTTTCTTTCATTGCAGCCATTTGGTAAATTCAAAAAAGTTCATTTTGTTCTCATTAATGTACACTCTGCACCCCATCTTGACTGGTAAAAGCCAGAAATGTAGAAATATTTGCAAATGTATTAAAAAAAAGAAAATCTGGAATATCACATGGTCAGAAGTATTCAGACCCTTTGCTAAGTATTGAGTAGTAGCACCCTTTTGAGCTAGTACAGCCATGAGTCTTCTTGGGAATGATGCAACAAGTTTTTCACACCTGAATTTGTGGATCCTCTGCCATTCTTCCTTGCAGATCCTCTCTAGTTCCATCAGGTTGGATGGTGAACGTTGGTGGACAGCCATTTTCAGGTCTCTCCAGAGATGCTCAATTGGGTTTAGGTCAATGCTCTGGCGGGGCCAGTCAAGAATGGTCACAGAGTTGTTCTGAAGCCTCTCCTTTGTTATTTTACCTATGTGCTTAGGGTCATTGTCTTGTTCGAAGATGAACCTTCGGCCAAGAGCCAGAGCACCACCATGTTTCACTGTTGGGATTGTATTGGGCAGGTGATGAGCAGTGCCTGGTTTTCTCCACACATACAGCTTAGAATTATCACCAAAAAGCTCTATCTTCGTCTCCTCAGACCAGAGAATCTTATTTCTAGTATGGGAGTCCTTCATGTGTTTTCTTGCAAACTCTATGCAGGCTTTCATATGTCTTGCACTGAGGAGAGACTTCCGTCGGGCCACTCTGCCATAAAGGCCCAACTGGTGGAGAGCGCTGCAATGATAGTTTACTTTGTGGACCTTTCTCCCATCTCCTTACTTCATCTGTGGAGCTCTGTCATAGTGATCTTGTGGTTCTTCTTTACATCTTTCACCAAGGCTCTACTCCCACGTTTGCTCAGTTTGGCTGGACTGCCAGGTCTAGGAAGATTTCTGGTGGTCCCAAACGTCTGCCATTTAAGGATTATGGAGGCCATTGTGCTCTTAGGAACCTTGAGTACTGCAGAAATTCTTTTGTAATCTTGGCCAAATCTGTGCCTTGCCTCAATTCTGTCTCTGAGCTCCTTGGGTAGTTCCTTTGACCTCATGATTCATATTTAGTCTGACATGCAATGTGAGCTATGAGGTCTTATATACACAGGTGTGTGCCTTTCCAAATCAAGTCCTATCAGTTTAATTAAACACAGTTGGACTCCAATGAAGGACTAGAACCATCTCAATAATGGTGGGTTTACACGTCGCGATATCGGCGTCCAACTCCAACCCAACTCCGACCAAAAGTCACGTGGTTCGGGAGTTGGACCCAATATCGTTTGCGTGTTGTACGGTTTGAACGTACAATGCGATGCTGGAACGATGCCAAAACGATATCGGGGTTGAATGAGCGTGCTATTCAACCGCCCGATATCGGATGGCCGTTGTAGCCGCATCGTCCCGTGTGACAGCCCAACTACGATGTGTACGCCCACGTCACCCATTCACTCCCATGTTAACTGGTCGTTCCTGGGTTGGGGGCCGTACACATCATCGGGACATTGTATCCCGATATCGGGCTGTCTAAACCGGCGATGCGATAGCGGGAAAAGCGCGCTCCCGCGTCTTTGGCTCCGATATCGGCCCGATGTCGGGACGTGTAAACACACCAGTAAAATCACAAGGAAATAAACAGCATATGAATTAAATATGAGTGTCTGAGCAAAGGGCCTGAATACTTATGACCATGTGATATTTCAGTTTTTCTTTTTTAATAAATGTGCAAAAATTTCTACATTCCTGGCTTTACAATTTTTATGTCAAAATGGGGTGCAGAGTGTATATTAATCAGAAAAAAATTAGCTTTTTTGATTTTACTAAATGGCTACAATGAATCAGAGTGAAAATTTTAAATGTGTGTGTGAACTTAGAGAAAGAGATTGCTCGGCACTATTGCGTGACCTCTACCTGTTTCACGGTCCAGTTCGGTTCTACCTAAAACACTTAAGGGTACCACCTGACCACCGGTGTTGCACAGTCATTAAGATTTGTTCATATACTTGTGCAAAAAAGAAAAAAAAGACAGCACTCACCAGTTTATAGTTGCTCTGTTTTAATTCCTTTTTAGGTTACAACACAGGTGCGGGGAGGGAGTGATGGGGTAGATGACGGCACCCTTTTGCGGTGTATTCCGCCCGAGAACAGACCCGTGGAAGCGGAATTCACTGCAAAACGGTGCCGTCGTCCAACCCATCACTCCCACCCCGCACCTGTGATGTAACCTGAAAAGGAATTAAAACAGAGCAACTATAAACTAGTGAGTGCTGCCTTTTTTGCACATATATATCTATATATATATATATATATATATATATATATATATATATATATATATATAAAATTATTTATTTATTCTCGTATGATGTCAGTAGATGGTTTTTTAGAGAAAAAGTAAAAACTAAAGTTTTTTCAACAAAAACTCGAATGGAAATTTTTTTTTTTTTTTTTAAATGAAAAACTGCTCATCCTATAATAAGGTTCTTAGCGCATATATTGGCCAATATATGCCTGCCCTTTAATCACGGCAAGGTGACCATAAATCTGAAGGGTCCCTGTCTACACTTAAAACCTCTCTCGTACCCTAGGGGTCTCTGTTACAATGGGCAGTAGTAGGATACATACCACATAAGATGGCCCCCATGGCTTAGTAGGGGTAAAAAAAAGCCAGACAGCACTTCCTTTAAGGTTTCGGCCCAGGTACAACTCTATATACTGGATTTCATATATATCAAAACAATAGCAGCACTGTTAATGTGAATCACATGCAAAATTTTGTTCCCGGATGATGTCAGCAGATTTTTTTGCGAAAAAATTAAAACAAAAATGTTTTTCCAAAAAATCTCAGATGAAAAAAATGTCATGTATCACATGACCACAAGCGGCCAATCAGCGCCCAAAGACATCATGCCAGGTCTTTGCAGTCGGTACCTGGCCTTGGCTCTGCACTGGAGAGCGCGAAAAGGCGTCGGAAAGGGTATTCATTCTTTATTATTTGTAATACATTTGGCTTCATTTCATTTAGATTTTGCAGTGTATATTAATACACTGCGAAATCAAATGGGCGGTCACAGATGTCACAGAGAGGAGGAGGAACAGGATTCTTCCTCCCCTCTGCGACATCAGATGCAGCAGCGCCGCCCCTATGGAAAAAAGCGCAGGCTCTGCTGCGTAAAGACTTGATATGTCAATTCTTTTTATGCCGACGCTTTTTCCTATAAAAGGGCTGCATAAAAATATGCAGTATCTGTACAGCAAAGTGAATTTCACATTCACTTTGCCGGCAGACAAAAGGCACATTGCGCATTTTTGTAAAGTGCGCGCAAAAAAGCGCTAAAAATGCGCAAGGTGTGGACGTAGCCTTAAAACCTCTCCTGTACCCTAGGGGTCTCTGCTACAATGGGCATTAGCAGGATACATACCACATCAGATGACCCCCATGGCTTAGTAAGGAGGAAGGAGTGCAAATTCCAGCATTGAAGCCAGTACGCCAAACACATTAAATGAAGAAAAAAAAAAACATATATATAATTACCTTCTGACCTCCTGTGGGGTGGTCTTTATGTCCTTCCTTATTCTCGTGTCCTCTGCCAGACCCCTGGGAGTTTTACAGTTTTGCATCATGACAATATGTATTGGACTGTTTCCGAGGTTTCTTTGCTTGTTCTGCACCATGGGTCTTGTCTTGTGTGGTAGATTCCTGCTTCTTTGGATCTGGTACTTAGCGCCTACTCTTGTGCCACTATGATTAGTGCCTCTGTACTGTCTTGGAGTCCAGCTTTCTCCAGCTATTTGTAGGCGTCTCCATGTCAGCCACCTGACCACATTAAATGCATATTTAATATATAATTGCCTGTCATCCACTTCCGTCCTTGAATCCCATAAGTCACCACACCGGCCGGAAGTATGCTGACCGCCATATTGGAACTCCCAAGTGATGGGTCTTCCAATATGCCGATCTCTGCACTCCCTTGCCCACAGGCCCTACACCATCGCAGCACCCACCTCCGCTGCCCAACACCTTCGCCCAGTCCCCACAGTCTGGTGCCCGTTGCCCCCCCCCTACCTCCTACCGCGCAGCAGTGCACCCGGCCTCCCCCTCCCAACGGTGTCCGCTTCCACCCCAGTCTCCCTCTCCTGCCACCGTTACCCGCTGCTCTGTATACATCTGTGTACGTGTGTGTATACGTGTGCATGTGTGTGTCTGTTGAATGTGTGTGTGTCTGTGTATACCTTTGTGTACATGTGTGTCTGTATACATGTGTGTCTGTCTACTTGGGTTTGTACGTGTGTGTGTGTGTGTGTCTAGTTGTGTTTGTGTGTGTGTGTGTGTGTGTATACCTGTATGTATACACGTGTGTGTGTGTGTGTGTGTATATATACATGTGTGTGTGTGTACGTGTATGTCTATGAAGTGATCTGCCATGTCACGTCATACACATATTCACACCCTTGAACTTACACACATATATACACACCTATATACACATGCAAATACACATATACATACAAATACACATATACATACATGTGGCCTGTCACGTTATACCCATACCGTATATACTCGCGTATAAGCCAAGTTTTTCAGCCCAAAAATTGGACTGAAAAGTCCCCCCCCTCGGCTTATAAGCGAGTCATCGGTATACACAGCCCCCCCCCCCATCGGTATACAGGCCCCCCCCTTGGTGCTGCAAACCTGTAAAGGAATAATCATTATACTTATCCCTGTCCTCGCCGCCGCCATCGCGCTCCTCGGACTTCATCCGGCTTCTTCCGGCTCCGGTGGGCGCATGCAATGACGTCATTGTCTGTGCGCCGGAAGAAGCCGGATGAAGCCGGAGGAGCGCAGTGCAGAGCAGCGGCGGCGAGGACAGGGATAAGTATAATGATTATTCCTTTACAGGTTTGCGGCACCAAGGGGGGGAGCTGTATACCGACTGGGACATGTATATACCACCACTGGGGCCTGTATACTGATAGGGGTTGAGGGGCTGTATACCGACTGGGGCCTGTATATACCACCACTGGGACGTGTATACCGATGGGGGGGGCCTGTATACTGACTGGGGCCTGTATATACCACCACTGGGACCTGTATACCGATGGGGGGGCTGTATACCGACTGGGGCCTGTATATACCACCACTGGGGCCTGTATACCGATAGGGGGGGGGCTGTATACCGACTGTGGCCTGTATATACCACCACTGGGGCCTGTAAACCGATGGGGGGGCTGTATACCGACTGGGGCCTGTATATACCACCACTGGGGCCTGTATATACCACCACTGGGGCCTGTATATACCACCACTGGGGCCTGTATATACCACCACTGGGGCCTGTATATACCACCACTGGGGCCTGTATATACCACCACTGGGGCCTGTATATACCACCACTGGGGCCTGTATATACCACCACTGGGGCCTGTATATACCACCACTGGGGCCTGTATATACCACCACTGGGGCCTGTATATACCACCACTGGGGCCTGTATATACCACCACTGGGGCCTGTATATACCACTACAGGGGCCTGTATATACCACTACTGGGGCCTGTATATATCACCACTGGGGCTGCTGTATATACTGCTGGGGCCTGTATATACCACTGGGGAGGCTGCTGTATACTCCCACTGGGGAGGCTGCTGTATACTCCCACTGGGGAGGCTGCTGTATACTCCCACTGAGGAGGCTGCTGTATACTACCACTGGGGAGGCTGCTGTATACCACACTGCTGGGGGCTGTATACCTGTGCTGGGGTCCACCCTCGGCTTATACACGAGTCAATAGGTTTTCCCAGGTTTTGCGGGCAAAAGTAGGGGGGTCGGCTTATACACGGGTTGGCTTATACACGAGTATATACGGTATACACAGACATATAGACACATGCAGCAGGTCACATCATACACATACATACACACATGCTGGGTCACGTCACACACAAACACATATACACATGCATCAGGTCACGTGATGCGTCGGGAACATACACATATACAGACATACACCCATGGTCGGTCACTTGACGTACTGCATCCACATATACACACGTATATTCAGAGGCGGTGGGGACACACACACACACTCAGCGACTAATATGACGGGGACATACACTGTGTGCAGAATTATTAGGCAAGTTGTATTTTGGAGGATTATATTTATTATTGATCAACAACTGTTCTCAACCCAAAAGACTCATAAACATCAAAGCTTAATATTTTTGGAAGTTGGAGTGGTTTTTTTTTATTAGATTTGGCGATCTTAGGAGGATATCTGTTTGTGCAGGTAACTATTACTGTGCAGAATATTAGGCAACTTAATAAAAACCAAATATATTCCCATCTCACTTGTTTATTTTCACCAGGTACACCAATATAACTGCACAAAATTTAGAAAAAAACATTTCTGACATGCAAAAACAAAACCCCAAAAAATTATTGACCAATATAGCCACCTTTCTTTATGTTCAAAATATTTTTATTGAATAGATATAATCATACAAATTAATGGATTTTACAATCTAGTTCAATAGGAAGAATATCAGAATCGTACAGTTCAGATTAATTAATTTTTGTAATTAAGTCAAAATTGAGGTAGTATTATACATAGAATCTAGTAACTTCGAGATTTATAAAGTCTTATATAGATTCAGAGATTTGTAGTGCGCATTAGCATCAAATGGGTGCCACCTTTCTTTATGATGACACTCAACAGCCTTCCATCCATAGATTCTGTCAGTTGCTTGATCTGTTTATGATCAACATTGTGTGCAGCAGCCACCACAGCCTCCCAGACACTGTACCGAGAGGTGTACTGTTTTCCCTCCCTGTAGATCTCACATTTTAGGAGAGACCACAGGTTCTCTATGGGGTTCAGATCAGGTGAACAAGGGGGCCATTTCATTATTTTTTCTTCTTTTAGACCTTTACTGGCCAGCCACGCTGTGGAGTAGTTGGATGCATGTGATGGATCATTGTCCTGCATGAAAATCATGTTTTTTTTAACGATACTGACTTCTTCCTGTACCACTGTTTGAAGAAGTTGTCTTCCAGAAACTGGCAGTAGGTCTGGGAGTTGAGCTTCACTCCATCCTCAACCCGAAAAGGTCCCACAAGTTCATCTTTGATGATACCAGCCCATACCAGTACCCCACCTCCACCTTGCTGGTGTATGAGTCGGAGTGGAGCTCTCTGCCCTTTACTGATCCAGCGTCTGGCCCATCCATCTGGCCCATCAAGAGTCACTCTCATTTCATCAGTCCATAAAACCTTTGAAAAATCAGTCTTAAGATATTTCTTGGCCCAGTCTTGATGTTTTATCTTGTTTCTTGTTCAAAGATGGTCATTTTTCAGCCTTTCTTACCTTGGCCATGTCCCTGAGTATAACACACCTTGTGCATTTTGATACTCCAGTAACGTTGCAGCTCTGAAATATGGCAAAACTGGTGGTAAATGGCATCTTGGCAGCTTCACGCTTGATTTTCCTCAATTCATGGGCAGTTATTTTGCGCCTTTTTTGCCCAACACGCTTAATTGCGACCCTGTTGGCCATTTGCCATGAAACGCTTGATTGTTCGGTGATCACGCTTCAAAAGTTTGGCAATTTCAAGACTGCTGCATCCCTCTGCAAGACATCTCACAATTTTGGACTTTTCAGAGCCCGTCAAATCTCTCTTCTGACCCATTTTGCCTAAGGAAAGGCATTTGCCTAATAATTAAGCACACCTTACATAGGGTGTTGATGTCATTACACCACACCCCTCCTCATTACAGAGATGCACATCAGCTGATTTACTTAATTAGTAGTTGGCTCTCAAGCCTATACAGCTTGGAGTAGGACGACATGTATAAAAAGTATCATGTGATCAAAATACTCATTTGCCTAATAATTCTACACACAGTGTAGACATATACCCACACACATGGTGGGTCACGTGATGCAACAGGTCCACATATGAACACACACAGGTGGGTCATGTGACGTAGTAGGGACACACACATACACATATACATTGCCGTCAAAAGTTTGGGGTCACTTACAAATTTCCTTATTTTATTTTTTTTTTTTTTTTAAATGCACATTTTTTTCAATGATGTTAACATTAAATGAATCAGAAATATATTCTATACATTGTTATGCGGTAAATGACTAGTCTAGCTACAAACGTCTGGTTTTTAATGCAATATCTACATACTGTAGGTGTATAGAGGCCCATTTCCAACAACCATCTCTCCAGTGTTTTAATGGTACATTGTGTTTGCTAACTGTGTAAGTAGGCTAATGCATGTTTAGAAAACCCTTGTACAAGTATGTTAGCACAGCTGAAAACGGTTTGGCTGATTAGAGAAGCTATGAAATTGACCTTCCTTTGACCTAGTTGAGAATCTGGAGCATTACTTTTGTTTGTTCCATGAAACTCTCAAAATTGCCAGAAAGAGAACTTTCATGTGAAACTCGACAGTCTATTCTTGTTCTTAGAAATGAAGGCTATTCCATGTGAGAGATTGCCAAGAAACTGAAGATTTCCTACAATGAGGTGTACTACTCCCTTCAGAGGAGAGCACAAACAGGCTCTAACTAGAGTAGAAAGAGAAGTGGGAGGCCCCGCTGCACAACTGAGCAGCAAGACAAGTACATTAGAGTCTCTGGTTTGACAGATCGACGCCTCACAGCTCCTCAACTGGCAGTTTTATTAAATAGTACCCGCAAATTGCCAATTTCTCCAGGCCCCTTCCACGACAGCATAGGAGGTTGCCTCTCCACGCCCTATTAGGGACAGGAAGCACAAGAGAGGTTAAAAGGACCCTCCCACCTCCCCTTAGCCAGTGTCTTTCCTGTCCCCATGGGGCATGGAGAGGTTTCTCCTAGGCTGTAGGGGGCCGGCAACCTACAGCTTACCATGGAGCTGCCGGACAGCTTTGGTCGGGCCTCGGTTCCTCCTCTGCTGGTCCCATGGCTGGAGCTGTGGGCCCTCCGCCTGGCCGTCCGGATCCCGGTGGGGTGATGCGGGCCATGGCGTCCCCCAGCTGGCGGCCTCACTCTTTGCAGCCCGCCGGCTGCTTCCCGCGCACTGCACGCTGCCCCGTGACCGGAAGTGACGCGGTGAGGGCGGGACTTCCGGTCGTGCGCGCGCGCTCCCCGCTGGGAGCGCGTCTCTTCCGGATTCCGGCGGTGGAGTCCTGCGGGGCAGCGTGCGGGCACGTCTCCTATGCCGACCTGCCCTGGACCGAATGCGGGAGGCTGGGGTCGTATTTCCGCTGGGTGGGGCACCCTTCCTGCTTAAAGGCTGCCCTGAAGTCTGCAAATGGTAAGGTTACTGTATGCCTGTATACCATGTCTTCTCCCGCATCTGCGGAGCCCAGTGGTCCCCCTGCCCCAGTAAGTGTGGTGTACAGGGGGGGGTCCTTTTCCTGCGAGGGTGGCTTTGTGGCTGATGGCTCCTGGTCCTGTGTTTGTGTTTTCCAGGACAAGCCAGCCCCTAAGAAGTCTCTTAAATGCCCTGTCTGCAGTAAGAAGCTCCCTGCTGGATGGGATAAGAAGCTGTGCCAGACTTGCACAGATAAAGTGGTTAGGGCTGAGCACCCTAGCCTGGTGGATGACTTGAGGGCCATGGTCAAGCAGGAGATTCAAGCTTTCCTGGCCTCTCTTTCACCTGTGTCTTCAGTGGCTGGACCTCCCTCCCCTAAGAGAAGGAAGCTTCAGGCTACCCCGACAGACTTGGAGGACCCGACCCCTAACCCTGACTCCGACTCTGTGGACCCCGAGGACTCCGCTGCTGCTCCTCCGGCGGATCTCCGTAGATTCTTGTTCCCCTCTGATTACCTAGGGGATCTTATTGGGGCAGTCCGGAATACTATGGGGTTAGAGGAAGTTCTTACACCCTCATCCGTACAGGATGACATGTTTGCGGGCCTCCGATCAGCTAAGCAGACGGGGTTTCCAGTACATTCTACTCTCCTGGACCTCATCTCCCAGGAATGGGAATTCCCTGAGAGGAGAGTCAAAAGTGATCTTTCTCGCCGGTTTCCATTGGAACCTTGTGAGATCCAATGGGATGTGCCGAAGGTAGACGTGCAGGTTGCCAAAGTGGCCAAAAAAAAAAAAAACTGCACTTCCCTTTGAAGACACATCCCAGCTCAAGGATCAGCTTGACCGGAAGATTGAGGGCTTTATGAGGCGCTCCTGGGAGGCGTCCTCAGCCTCTATGCAGGCGAATATTGCCTCCACATGTGTGTCCAGGTCACTTCTTAAGTGGATGGACCAGCTGGAGGCTCATATTTCGCAGGGTACCCCTAGGGAGGATCTCCTGGAGTCTCTTCCGTTGCTTCGGAAAGCGGCTTGTTTCCTCGCAGATGCTTCTGCGGATTCGGTCCGTTGAGCAGCCAGGACGTCTGTCCTCTCTAACTCTACTAGACGGGCTTTGTGGTTAAGGTTGTGGAGTGGGGATTCCACTTCAAAACTGAAGCTGTGCTCCCTCCCGTTTAAAGGGGGGATGGTGTTTGGTCCTGCCTTGGAGGAGATCCTAGAAAAGGCGACCGACCGCAAGGCCCTCCCTGAGCAAAAGCCCGTCCTCCAACGGCCTTTTCGTTCCTCGGTGCCTCAGGCCTCCCAGCCCAAAGGCAAGGGCAAGACGAGTCGCTGGAGTTACCAGAAGGGGAGAGGGAAAAATATTCTTGTCCCCTCCCATAGGTCCCAGCCCTCCGATAGGCAATGACTCGATCCCGGTGGGGGGTCGCCTGGCGGCCTTCCTCCCGCAGTGGAGAGAGGTCACCACTTCCCAGTGGGTATTGAACATCATCTCCAGGGGTCTCCTCATCGAGTTTGTGTCGGAACCCCCCTCGGGTCTTCAGGTCACTACACTGCCTTCCAGGGCGGCTCAGGATGTCCTGTACTCCAAAGTGCAGGACATGCTGCTTGCCAAAGTGGTCTCTCCCGTTCCAGGGTCGGACACAGGATTCGGTCACTACTCCCGCCTCTTCCTAGTAAAAAAGCCGTCGGGCGATGTTCGGGTGATAATCAACCTGAAACGCCTTAATCGACATGTCCGTTACCGGTGTTTCAAGATGGAGTCTGTCAGGTCGGCGATTCCTTTAATCGGCCATCATCATCAAATGGCTACCATCGATCTGCGGGATGCTTACTTCCATGTTCCTATTCATCCTCGCCACCGCCGGTTCCTCAGGTTTGCGATTGTGCGCAACGGGGAGATTCTCCATTTCCAATTCAATGTCCTTCCCTTCGGCATCTCCTCAGCTCCCAGGGTCTTCTCGAAGATCATGGCGGAGGTAGTGGCCTTCCTGAGGGGTCGGGGCATTTGTCTGGTGCCATATCTGGACGACTTTCTTCTTGTCGCTCCATCCGTGTTGACCCTCCAGGGGGGTGTGGCGGAGTCCCTCAGGGTACTGCAATCATTGGGCTGGATCCCCAATCTTCAGAAATCCCAGCTCCAGGCATCGACCAAACGGAGGTTTCTCGGGGTCCTGTTGGACTCCGACGCTCAGGCTTCTTTTCTCCCGGAGGACCACCGATTGCTGCTGCAGACCAAGGTTTCCGCTCTGTGTCGGATGTCCGCTCCCACGCTGCGGACGACTATGTCGGTGCTGGGGTCTATAACCTCTTGCATCCCCTCGGTCATGTGGGCTCAAGCTCACTCCCGCTCGCTTCAAGCCCATGTCCTTTCCCGCTGGGACGGCCTGCCTTCGTCCCTCAACAGGAGGGTTCGTCTTTCGGGTCTTGCCTCCTCGTCCCTCCGCTGGTGGCTGGATTGCCGGAACTTGCGGAAAGGGGTGGCCTGGGAGCAGTTCCCGGTTGTCACTCTCACTACGGACGCCAGCCAGAGGGGGTGGGGGGCTGTCGTTGCCCGCACCCCGTTTCAAGGGCTGTGGCCTCGGTTGATCAGGGCTCGCTCGTCCAATTACAGGGAGTTGCGGGCTGTGGAGGAAGCCCTCCTGGCCGCTGCCGATCTGCTACAGGGTTCCCACGTTATGGTTATATTCGGACAACGTCTCCACGGTGGCTCACCTTCGTCATCAAAGAGGGACTCGATCCAGGGCTCTGGGGTCGGTGTCCTCTCGAATGTTTTCCTGGGCAGAACGGTGCCTCCTGTCTCTTTCCGCGGTCCACCTGAAGGGGTCTTTGAACGTTCAGGCGGACTTTCTCAGCCGCACAGACCTTCATCCGGGCGAATGGAGTCTGGATCAGGCCGTTTTTTGCTCCCTGGTGGCCCGATGGGGTGTTCCGGATGTCGACCTCTTCGCCTCCAGCGCCAATCGCAAGGTCGCAGCTTACTTCTCCCTGGATCCTCGGGACGACGCTGTGGGGGTGGATGCCTTTTCTCAGCCTTGGGACTTCCATCTGGCGTATGCCTTCCCTCCGATTCCCCTCCTGGCCAAGGCTTTACGGAAGGTCAGAACGGACAGGGTTCCGACGATCCTGGTAGCTCCATTATGGCCAAGACGGAGCTGGTACAATTTAATTGTGTCTCTTCGGGTCGACGGTCCTGTGGTTCTGGGAGCGGATCCCAGTCTGCTATCGCAGGGTCCGCTGTTTCATCCAGATCCCCGGAGGCTCAGCTTAGCTGCTTGGCTTCTGAGGCCCGTGTGTTGAAGTCACAGGGCTTGTCTGCCAAGGTGGTGGCGACCTTGCAACAGAATCGTAAGCCGGTCACCAATGCTATCTACAATAAGATCTGGAAGAGATTCTCCTCCTGGTGTGGTTCTCAGCCTCCTGATCCCCTCCATCCTAATGTGTCTCGGATTTTGGATTTCCTCCAGGCGGGATTGGACTTTGGACTTCGGCCTAGCACGTTGAAGGTCCAGGTTTCCGCTCTTCGCTCTGTTTTTGATGCGGATTTGGCCGACCCATCGCTGGATTCGCAGGTTCATGGTGTCCGCCTCGAGGATTCGTCCACGGATTAAGGTTCTTGCTCCCGCCTGGGATCTCAATGTGGTCTTGACTGGGTTGTCCCGTCCCCCATACGAACCTTTGTTGTCCTGTGATCTTCGGCTGCTGTCTCATAAGGCAGCTTTTCTGGTGGCTATTACGACCGCCCGCCGGGTGGGAGAACTCCAGGCTCTGTCCATTAGGGAGCCTTATTTGACGGTCTGTGACGACTGCATCGTCCTTCAGCTGGACCCTTCTTTTCTCCCCAAGGTGGTCTCGGATTTTCACCGCTCCCAGTCCATTGTCCTGCCCTCTTTTTGTCAGTCTCCTCGTTCTCCAAAAGAGGAGGAGTTCCACTTGTTGGACGTTCGCAGGATCGTGCTTCGCTACCTGGAGGTTACGGCACCCTGGCGGGTTGATCACAACCTTTTTGTCCAGCCCTTTGGTCCCCATAAGGGCAGGAAGGTGGCAAAGTGCACCATTGCAGGCTGGATAAAGCGGGCCATTGCCGCGTCCTACCTGTCTCAACATCTGCCGGTTCCTTCTGGATTTACGGCCCACTCCACCAGGGCTACCTCGGTCTCCTGGGCTGAAAAGGCGGGGGCTTCTCCGGAGCAGATCGGTACTGCTGCTACATGGTCCTCCCTGCATACGTTCACTAAACATTATCGGTTGGACCTGGGTTCTACCAGGGATTTGGCCTTTGGCAGGAAAGTCCTGCAGGCTGTGGTCCCGCCCTAGGTTTGTATTCGTTGGTATTCCTCCTATGCTGTCGTGGAAGGGGCCTGGAGAAAATAGAATTATTCTTACCGTTAATTTGGTTTCTAGGGCCCTTCCACAACAGCACCTAATTCCCTCCCTTTATTTCCTTGGTTTTTCATGGAATGCTATGTCTTGCTTTGGTCATGCTATGGTTCTTTGTAAGACACTGGCTAGTGGGAGGTGGGAGGGTCCTTTTAACCTCTCTTGTGCTTCCTGTCCCTAATAGGGCGTGGAGAGGCAACATCCTATGCTGTAGTGGAAGGGCCCTAGAAACCGAATTAACGGTAAGAATAATTCTATTTTCAACGTCCACAGTGAAGAGGCGACTCCAGGATGCTGGCCTTCAGGGCAGAGTGGCAAAGAGAGAGCTATATCTGAGATTGGCTAATAAATGGAAAAGATTAATATGCGCAAAAGAACACAGACATTGGACAGAGGAAGATTGGAAAAAAGTTTTATGGACAGAAGAATCAAAGTTTGAGGTGTTTTGGATCACACAAAAGAACATTTGTGAGACGCAGAACAACTGAAGAGAAAATTATTATTTCTAACCTTGTCAATGTCTGGACTATATTTTCTATTCATTTTGCAACTCATTTGATAAATAAAAGTATGAGTTTTCATGGCAAACACAAAGTTGTCTGGGTGACCCGAAACTTTTGAACGGTAGTGTACACACATGCACACTTACGTGGCCGCCATCTTTGGACATAGTATACAAAGATGGCGGCGGTGTAACCCATCACTCCGCGCCACTACAAGATTACAGGATTACGTGGGAGCTAATAAAATGGATAACAAGGTGTCTCTGTCTGTTTTGTATGTAATAAAAGATTTCTCGCTCTCTGTTTTTTTTCTCACTACTGAAAGTATTGCTAATGGCTGGCTGTCATACTGACGGCTGACATTAGCAATAGGGCTTGACGTCAACTGCCAAACCCAGTCTGCCACCACTACACGGCAGCTGGAAGAGCAGGGTAACCACCAGTTTTGGTGTCTCATGGAGGCACCAATTCTGGGGCGGCTGCTGGCTGCAATTTTCAGTGTAGGGGGCCCAGAACGATTGGGCCTTACCACGCTGAGAATTCCAGCCACCAGCTGCCTGGGTTACATTGGCAGGCAATAAAATTTACAGCGAAGCCCACGCCAATTTTTTTTTATTTAGTTAAATAAGTAAAAAAAAAATAGGTCTCGGTTCTATTTTTCATTTGCAGAGAAGGTAACACCAGGCAGCGGGATTTGGCACCCAGTTCTGCTTGGTTTACCTGTCCTGGGAAAATGCAGCGAAGCCCTACACAATTTTTACCAGGAATTAAACACTTTATCAATAAAAAATAAACAGAAACAGGTTTTTAAGTAAAAATGCATTTATTTACGTACATTACACACTGCGAGGAGAGCGCACAGGTGGACGACAGCACAATGGAGAGAACACATGAGGGGAGAAGACCGCACAGGGGGAGAGCACACATATGGAGACAATTCAAAGGAGAGAGCACAGGAGGAAGACAGCTCAAAAGAGACAGCACATGGGGAAGAGAGAACTGGTAGTCGGAGAATGAACGGTGGAGGGAGAAATGGCCACAGAGCCCGCCCCCATTGTGCCATCACCACCCGATGCGGTAGCATCGGGCCTCCATCTAGCATATTTATATTACTTTTCCCTTTCTAAGGTTCTAGCTGGCTTTTTACTGAATAATTGCATTCATGGCCCTATTTCTTATGGATAAACCATGCAGTTTAGAGTGTTGTATAGGACTATACCATGTCATTTCATCTTGTCTGGGAAACCCTCTATAATCTTATACAGCTGCCCTAAGCAGATTTCAACATCAGTGAAACAAGGTCCACGCAGAGGCCATCATGTCTGAACCGGTGATGTACCGGTGTCTCCTGTTAGGTTTGGTGGCCGCTCCGAACATTATTATCTACACTCTCGCACCATGTGTCTTGGATGTCTGGGTTTGACCTTTGTTAATTCATTGTACAGGGTGGACCATTTATATGGATGCACCTAAATAAAATGGGAATGGTTGATGATATCAGTTTCCTGTTTCTGGCACATTAGTATATGAGAGGGGGAAAACTTCCAGATGGGTGGTGACCATGGTGGCCATTTTGGATCCAACTTCATTTTTTTCAATGGTAAGAGGGTCATGTGACACATCAAACGTATTGAGAATTTCATAAGAAAAACAGTGGTGTTCTTGGATTTAACGTACCTTTATTATTTCATGAGTTATTTACAATATTTTGACCACTTGTAAAATGTGTTCAAAGTGCTGGCCATTGTGTTGGATTGTCAATGCAGCCCTCTTCTCACACTCTTTGACACTCTGATAGCAACACCGCAGAAGAAATACTAGCACAGGCTTCCAGTATCCGTAGTTTCAGATGCTGCACATCTCGTATCTTCACAGCATAGACAATTGCCTTCTAATGAGTGATGAGACAAAACTTTTTTGTGAATGGTGAAGTTAAGGCTGAAGGCACACTGGCGTGAGATTCGTGCGAGTGCAATGCGTGAAAAAATCGCATTGCACTCGGACCAATGTTAAGCAATGATGCAGGGCATCTTGGTGCATTTTTCTCGCATCGAACACGCATTGCGAGGGCAATGCGAGTACAATCGCAGCATGCTACGATTGCATGCGGTTTTCACACGCGAGAGCCCAATGTAAGTCAATGGATGCATGAAAAAAACTCACCATTGTAACACACAAGGCAAGTGTCATGCGTGAAAAACGCACAAAAACAGTTTGGAGCAGTAAGTTGGCTCATCAGATTATCAGGAAGCTCAGCTGCAATTAGGGTCCCATTACAAGCACAAGCTGCGTTTCCTCCTCCACAGAGCCTGATCCTTCGTCATGTCCCGGTATATTAATGTTCAGATGTTATTTGTGCTTGTTCAGGACCATCCAGTAAAATGGGACAAGCGTGATCCAGCTTCGGCTAAGGTCACACTTGCACGATTCTTAAGGGCCTGTCACACGCGTCAATGTCGTCAGTGAGATGATCGCTGACGACATTGACGGCTGATTGCTGGTGAGCTGTCACACAGACAGAGTCACCAGCGATCAATTGACCAGAAACATCGTGGAAACGATTTAAATATCGTTTCCACGATGTCCTGCTCCCGCTGCCAGCCTGCTGGAAGCGGGAGCAGGCTGGTCTCCAAGGTAAACTGCGGGTATCTAGGCAGCGCGCGCTGCCTAGATACCCTACGTGTACCTTAGTTACCAGCCTCCTCCGCTCACCGGCTGGTATCTAAGGTACACAGCGGGTAACTAGGGACCCTAGTTACCCGCTGTGTACCTTAGATACCAGCCGGTGAGCCAGGGGCGGACCTTGCTGCCCGGGGGCCCTGGTGCAGCCTTTGAGGGGGGACCCTGGTTTGAGAAAGGGGGGGAGGGGGTGCTATCAGGCTAACCTGCGTCCAGCGGGGCCCCTGTGTGTGCTGGGACTTGTGTGCTGTGCTCATCATGCCTGCTCTCCCCCTCCCTTATGCATGCCCCCTCTCAGCCTGCTATAGTGATGTGAGGCTGATCTCGTCATAAAGGGGCGGGGCTAAATCGCGGCATCCGGTAGACCTGCCCCTTTATGACGCAATCAGCCTCACACAGTATAGCAGGCTGAGAGGGGGCGTGCATAAGGGAGGGGGAGAGCAGACATGATGAGCACAGCACACAAGTCCCAGCACACACAGGGAGACGCCCAGAAGTACGCAGGCATGTAAGTTTATAAAATCATTATCTCACTTCTACTGCAGCCACTTTTCACACAAAAGCAGTGCTGCAAATGGTTTACTAGGCTGCAGGGGCACATATTAACAGTGTATGAGGGTCATCCGAGGTGGTTGGTTCCCTCCTCTGCCACACTGGCACAGGGACAGCGGAGCGGAGGAGGCTCGTAACTAAGGTACACGTCGGGTATCTAGGCAGCGCGCGCTGCCTAGATACCCGCAGTTTACCTTAGTTACCAGCTCCCAGCGCTTGTGAGAGGCGCTGGGAGCTGGAATATCGCTAGTCCCGGTGTCAACACGCAGCGATGCTGCGTGTCCACCGGGCGACAATCGCCAGGTTTTAGAGCAGGTTCTAAAACCTGGCGATCATCAACCAGCGATTTATCGCTGGTTGATTCAGTATGTCACATGCGTCAATATCGCTGCAACGTCACGTGCAGCCGATATCGTGCAGGCGATATTGACGCGTGTGACTCCCCCTTAAGTCCCCTGAGTTGTTTGCAGAAAACTTAGAATTTCTGCAAACAAAGCAGGGGACTTCGAATCGTGCAAGTGTGTCCCTAGCCTTATTAAGGAGCTAATTGACCGTCATTTACTATACAATTGGCAGCTGATTTGATCATAATTGTTTGCAAAACCTGAAAATCCAGTGAGAGAAAAACGCATTGCTGTCGGATTCAAGATGTGGCCAAAAAAACGCACTCGCATTGCACTCGCACTGCACTCACACTGCATTCGCACCACACTCGCAGCACACTCGCAGGACAATACACAAAGCAATTGCAGGTGCGACAAAAACGCTCTGTTTTTAACGCTTGTAGTGTGCTTTCAGAGAACAAACAACACCACCACTATTGGTCTGACACTAACTCAGAGTGGATAGATTCCTCCAAGACTGTGGTAACACAAACATTGATGGAAGAAGGAAAACCGGACACTGACCTTATGTTGCTGCAGTTGAAATTGTGGCACTGAACCAGGTCCAACATTGCTCAGCCATAGGACATAGTCATTTTTATCCATAAAGAAAGAAGGAGGTGGCACTCATTGGACCGGTGAAGACAGGTTTCTTTATTCCAGTCGCGGTATTACATCAGGTGGAGGTGCGGGGAGGGAGGTGCCGGGATGACAGAGCCCGTTTCGAGTAGTGCTTACTCTTCAACAGATCCTGTGTACAATGATGTAATACCGCGACTGGAGTAAAGAAACCTGTCTTCACCAGTCCAATGAGTGCCGCCTCCTTCTTTCTTTATGGACAAAAATTGATGGTATGATGTGGTATATGGGGTACAAAGATAGTGGGGCCATTCTTCATCAATGAAAACTCAATGCCACTGGATATCTGAAATTGCTACATGATCTCCTGGTGATAAAACCTTTGTTGTAAGTTAAACAACACACAGCTTAGGCTGGCTTCACACTTGCAGATGCATCTGCAGCGTTTTGCAGATGCATCTGCAAGTATCAGCATGCAGACCACGGCCGTGGTGTGAATGCTCTCATTGATTCCTATATGTGAGCCGTAAGCAGGCGTATGCCTGCTTACAGATCACACTCTCCCGCCCGCACTATGGACGCGAGATGTTGCGTCCAAGGTGCGGGGCGGGAGTGTGTGATCTGTCAGCAGGCATACGCCTGCTTACGGCTCACATATAGGAATCAATGAGAGCATTCAGACCGCGGTGCGCCCTATTATAAACATAGGGACCGCGGTCTGCATGCTGATACTTGCAGATGCATCTGCAAAACGCTGCAGATGCATCTGCAAGTGTGAAGGCAGCCTTAGTAAGTGACACATCCCTGAATTCAGTGTTTTAACCCCTACAGCATGCTGCACTCAGATTACATAGCAAAAACCTGCGTACAGATTCCCTTCAAAATTTACTTTGGCAAAACTTGCCTTTTTGTGACTCCTCTTGTGTACATGATGGTTACAGTGGGTACTTGGCTTATAGAGCAAGCAGAAAAATGGCTACAGTATCTGTGTAGTGTGAGGTCCCATGTTAGCCCCCTGAACCTCTGGGACTGCGATACAAAAGGAAACTGGGTTTTGGGTAACTCCATCAAGTTACTCTTTATTTTTAAAGGGAACCTATCAGCTAGTTTATGCCCCTCCAGCTATCAGTGTCTGTAGCTGCAGCTTCATAATACTATTCTAATCATCCTGTCTGAGCTCATAGTGTAATGTGAAAGGTGAAAGAAAAGCATTTATACACTTACATTTCCTTATGTAATGAGGCAGTCAGTCTCCAGCTTGGAGGACGGGGACTGTTTGGCAAGTTAATAGTTAACATTTCAGCCTTGTGCTTCAACACGTTGGGAGATCTGATGTGATGTCACAACCATGTGACTACAATAGGCAGAGCTGAGTTCTCATAGAACATATGTTTGCTGGCTTAGCTCCGCCCACTATGGTCACATGATCGTTACATCACACAGGCCCTTTAACTATCCAAGTTAAAAGTGAGTTAACTATTATCCTGCCAGACAGTCTCCCTCCTCCAAGGTGTAGACTGAAATGTAAGGGTATAAATGCTTTTTTCACCTTTCACATTACACTCTGAGCTCAGACAGGGATGATTAGAATAGTATTATGAAGCTGCAGCTACAGACAGTGATAGCTGGAGGGGCATAAACCACCTGACAGGTTCCCTTTAAAGGGAACCTGTCACCCGATTTTAAGCTCCTACACTATCTCTAGCTGTCCCTACACCTTCCTAGCAGCTCCCTATCTCTCCCTTTCTTATCTAAAGTGTCCCTATAAAAGAAGTGTAAAATAAGATTAAACTTACTGCAGTCCCCGTAGTTAGGGGACTGGGTAGGCGTGGCCACGCTGTGTTCCTCACTCCTCCGTGTGGAAATGCACGCCCCGCTGGGCGGCATTATTGTGGGTCCTCTCTGCCCCCATTAACATTAATCCTCCGCCCTCTACACCTCTTTGCACCGGCCGGGCGTCACATCCGGCGCGGTGCATTATGGGCCGTCACGTGATCTGCCCTAGTGCATTCTGGGTCCGATCACGTGATCGGCCCCAGTGCATTATGGGCTTGATCACGTGATCGGCCCCGGCTCCGCGCATGCGCAATGCGCTTATTGAAGCCGGGGCCGATCACGTGATCAAGCCCATAATGCACTGGGGCCGATCACGTGATCGGACCCAGAATGCACTAGGGCAGATCACGTGACGGCCCATAATGCACCGCGCCGGATGTGACGCCCGGCCGGTGCAAAGAGGTGTAGAGGGCGGAGGATTAATGTTAATGGGGGCAGAGAGGACCCACAATAATGCCGCCCAGCGGGGCGTGCATTTCCACACGGAGGAGTGAGGAACACAGCGTGGCCACGCCTACCCAGTCCCCTAACTACGGGGACTGCAGTAAGTTTAATCTTATTTTACACTTCTTTTATAGGGACACTTTAGATAAGAAAGGGAGAGATAGGGAGCTGCTAGGAAGGTGTAGGGACAGCTAGAGATAGTGTAGGAGCTTAAAATCGGGTGACAGGTTCCCTTTAAGAAACAAACGTTTTGCTTTCCACGTCCTTGGTTAATCTCTGTCTGACTTCAGAGTGAAGTGTGGTGGCCTCCTGGTGAGATCCTTCCCAAGCCTCCATGTGTCTGCTCTGTATGAATGATTAGACACAGTAAGGGGCAGCGTCTCACTCCAACATTTGCCTCACATTGCCAGAATGCATGTGCAATTTTATTACAGAAAGACATTTTTTGTGTCAGTGATGTCACAGACAAAAGCTTCTAACAGAAACAGGTCTGAAACTTCCAGGGGCACAGTAACTTCAGCTTACTTTAGCCTCTTTTTCCTTTACTTTTTGCATGTATGTCAGTTTTTCACAGACATCTAATGCTGAATGTAAATCTAATTTTAGCCAAGTGGGTGTGGTCCCTAAAAAGAAGCCCACAGAGAAGAGTTCTTTTTTAAAAAGCACCAACTTGGCTAAAAAGACTACAAGGAACAAAGTGTGTGTGGGGGGCAATATATCCTAAACAGAAAGTCATTATTATATTGTTCATACAGTTGAAAGTACACAAATGTCCATCAAGTTCAACTAAAGGATTGGGAAGGACAAAGGGATAGGGCAACACACAACTACAATGCATGATCCAGTCTGCTCCAAAAGAGCTAATAATTCCCTCCATCATAATATTCAGACATGTACTCCATATTAAAAAAAAATCAACAACTTGTATTCAGAGAAGAATGTAGGAACAAAAAAAGTCAAATATATGAGTACAGGTCATTGGGTGCAGTGTGTCCAAAATTAATTTAAAAAAAAAAATACCTGCCCTCCCACCCCCAGAAGTGTTTTAACCATGGGTGTGGCTGTATGTGGGCAGAGAGTTGAACTGCCAATCAGTGACTTCCATTGGTTTTGGAGTCAAGAACAGTCCACCAAAATGTTTGGCTGCACTCCCCGAACTTAAAAAGGTTTGCTCATGTCTAGTCTGGAGACCCCCACCAGTCACCCAATACCCTGCTCTGAAGTGCGCAGCTCCTCCATGAACTGCGTGCAGAAAATGGTGGTCAGACTCATTGGGCTCAATTCAACAAAGCTTTTACTCCATTATTCTGTTGTAAAAAACTTTGAAAATTCGTATAATTGCGCAGCTTCTGGAGGCTGCACTAAAAGATGTGACTTTTTGCAGTCTCTTGCCCAACTCTAACAAAGTGGGTATGAATATGACGAGTGGCGGCGTTCACTATGGCACAAATATTGCTCACACACTGACTGGATAAGATTTCTGGCGAGGCTCACAGAAGTGTACACTACTCCTCCAGCGGTCATGACTAAGGATAGGCGTTTTCCTCTTCCTCAGTTGGGAGTGTCTGACTCCGGGACTACTCCTCATCAAGAGTACAACAATGTGTCTGTAATAACAATTGTTGTAAATGATCATTACCCTATCATGCAACGTTTTGTATATAGGGCTTATAATGCAGCATATCGGAGGCATCTGAAGGAGGATGTGTACGATGGTTCCTCCACCTTTGTCCTTGATCTTGTGGGTCTAAGGCTACATTCACACATTGCACATTTTTGAGCGCTTATTTCCGCGCGCTTTTCAACAATGTGCCTTTTGTCTGCCGGCAAAGTGAATGTGAAATTCACTTTGCCGTACAGACAATGCATAATTTTACACAGCGCTTTTATGGGTAAAAGCACTGGTGTAAAAATAATTTGCATGTCAATTCTTTACGAAGCAGCGCAGACTCTTTCTCCCATAGGGGCAGCTCTGCTGGATCTGATGTCACTGAGGGGGAGGAAGAATCCTGGTTCCTCCTCCCCTCTGTGATGTGTGACCGCCCCATTTGATTTTGCAGTGTATTAATATACACTGTGAAATCTAAATTAAAGAAAGCCAGAGGCATTAAAAATAATAAAGAATTAATACTTGCCTCTCCGCCTGCTTGTTCGTGCTATCCGGAGCTGAGCCAAGGCCATGTACCGATGTGACAAGACCTGCCATGATGTCATGGGCGCTGATTGGCTGCTTGTGGTCATGTGATATGTGACGCGCATATCACATGACCGCAGCGGCCAATCACAGCACCTGATGTCATTATGACATCATGCAAGGTCCTTGTAGGTCAATGCCTGCTGCTTCTCCTGGCTCCGGACCGCCCGGCAGAGGGCAAGTACAAAAATCTTTATTATTGTTTAATACATTTGCCTTACTTTTACATTTGATTTCGCAGTGTATAATGCACTGCAAAATAAAATGGGGCTGTGACAAATGTCACAGAGGGGAGTAGGAACAGAATTCTTCCTTCCCTCTGTGACATCACTGAAGAAGTTGCCCCATAAAAACACGCGGTGTGTGAATGCACCCCGTTTTTTTACGGGGCTTTTTTTGCGCAGGTGCAAAACGCTGAAAAAAGCGCTGTGTGTGAACATAGCCTAAGTGTTCCATTTATTGAATATTGATAGCCTAATGTCTTACCACCTATCCTTATAACAATGTCTTCTTTGATGAAGGTATGTGAATGTCTTATACAGATGACTTTGTTTTTCAGGGTGAACAACTGCATTGGATTCTCAAACTACAAGTTTTTTCTCCTTTTCCTGGCGTATGCAATGCTGTACTGTTCTTACATTGCTTCTACTGTGTTCAAATACTTCCTGTATTACTGGACTGTGAGTATTATGTAATTATGCATGGTTAAATGTCCTATTGTCCTGTATAATGTTACCATACTTGGCTTCTGTTCACATTGTTCACTGCAATCATTTCTACATAAAAACATAGTCAACTATTTTCCAAAGTCCTCATTGATATTAATCCGATTCTTCTGATGATAAATGGCATTAGTCACTCATACTGTCACTAATGACCCACTTGATATCATTCAGCCAGTGTCCTCTTATTTGGTTGTCCTTTTTTTATCTGGCAATTCCTGGTCTCCTTCCTGTTCAAACCCCCCTGAAAACTGGCTTTTATTTTGGCTTTCTTTTGTACGTCTCGTTTCTTTATTTTTAAAAAGAATCTGTCACCAGGTTTTCCTAACTTAAATAATAATAGTAATCTTTATTTATATAGCACCAACATATTCCGCAGCGCTTCACAATTCAGAGGTTCATATACAAACAGTCAAAAGAAACCGTTATGAAAAATACATTAATGAAAGCAAAATAATGACAGCCCTGCTCATAAGATTTTACAATCTAACAATGAGGTGGAGGTGACAAAGCACAGGTGCTTATTTACAATGATGTTATAGTCAACTTGAGGAGATGGGGAACAGTTAGGAGCAGCAAAAGTGGCCACTAACCATTATTTGTGATGCATTTGAGACTGGTGGAGCGGATAGCCTATGTCTAAGTGACTTTGACTAGGGATCATGATAGGCTGCCCTAAAAAGATGCGTTTTTAGGGATCGCCTGAAATTATGTAAGTTGTGGATATACCTAATTTCTTCGGGTAGAGCATTCCAGAGAATTGGTGCAGCCTGAGAAAAGTCTTGGTGATGATTTAAGTAATTAACAGCTGGTACAGCAGGGGATAAATGGCTGATCAAAGGCCCCCACTCAGATCTAACATTAAGCAAGAGCCTGCTCCACAGAATCACACCATCCCCATCAGATAAAGTTTACAATTGAGGCTGGTTTCACATTGCGTTTTTTGGGCCTCCATGGCTGTCCGTTGTAAAAAAAGACAGCCACGGATCCAATTTTGCCCCCATGTATCCCTATGAGCACAGATTAGTGCTCTGTTGCCATCTGATTTGTCACTGATCCGATTTTGTCCGATTTTTATGCTGTACCCAGAATCAGAAACTGCTCTGATTTTGGGCACAGCGGACGAAATCGGACAAAATCGTATCCGACCCGCTCTGCGGCAATTACCATGGGAGCTTATGGAGCACGGATCCGGGAAAACATTGGATCGTGTCCCGGAGCCGATTTTAGTGCATTGAGCATGCTCTGTACACTAAAACGGCTCTGTTCTTGTGTAATTTCACTCCCACAATGTATATACATATATTGCGGAAGTAAATGTCTTGACCGATCAGCTGATCGGGTAGCCCCGCCCCGCCAGGTCCTTAAGCCCTCAGAACTAGATGGCGCACATCGCAGGACATGTCGGAGAGGTGAGGATATTTTCTCCTTCGCCTCATTGGGGACACAGGACCGTGGGTGTTATGCTGCTGTCCTCTAGGAGGTGACACTAAGCAGAATCTGCAAAAGAGTTAAGTGGCTCCTCCTCTGCAGTATACACCCCTGGAGCAGGCACTGCCTCACCAGTTTTTTGCTTAGTGTCGAAGGAGGCACACAACCATTTTTACTCTCTATGTTTTTCTCATCTTTTTTCTTCCAATGAAAAAAAGTGGGTCCAGCGTTGCCCCCAGCATGCTCCTTCCTCGGCCACCCACTGTTGGGGCGCTGGGTTGAGGTTGAGAATCCTTACATATGCCGTACTCCTTTCTCGGCCTCCCACTGTTGGGTTGCTGGGTTAAAGTTGAGACAGCCCAGCATAACATCCACCTTCCTCACTCCCTCGGGGTCCTGAGTTGAAGCCAGAGCTGGACTACCTGCCAGATGACGTCCCCCTAATCACCCTCTGGGTGTTTAGGCTGAGGCACTACAGGTATCAGCAGCACATTCTGCATTCTGGGCTGGGACTCTGGATGGATGCCTGCAGAAGCACAGGCTCAGAGACGACCCCCTAATCACCCTATGGGTCATTAGGCTGTGGCACCACAGGTACCAGCAGCACATGCTGCATTCTAGGCTGGGATTCTGGATGGCTGCCTGCAGGAGCGCAGGCTCACAAGGCTTCTCAAACGAGCACAGCAGTCCCCCTAATCACCCTGTGGGCTATTAGGCTGTGGCACCACAGGTACCAGCAGCGCAGCTGCACTTATTTAACCCCAGGATCCCGGTGGGGTCCAGGTACAGCCCCACTCAGCCCTGCACTGTTCCTTTCATAGGATCTGGGATAGAGACTGTCCCCCTCCCCCTGCACAGCTCCCACAGCCCAGGCAGGGGGAAGAGGTACCCAGCTCCCCCTACGCTGCCCCTGCAAGAGCAGGCAGCAAAGTACCTGGGGTGGCAGGGATCCGCCATGGCCCCCCTCGCTCCCAGACCAGCGGTTCCGGATGCCCTCCGGACCTCCGCGCCAACCCCCCCAAGCCATTGCGGGGCCGCAAATCACGCTAGGCCTCGGCTTCAGGCCTAGCGTGGAAGGCACCGCCTATCCCCGCCCGCCCTCTGGATAGCGTCAAATGACGCCGCGCCGCATCACAAAGAGGGCGGGAAGTCCTTCTATGCCTGTGCCAAGCGCACAGCTGGGTTTTTTAAAGGCTCTATTCCAATTTCCTGGTAGTCCATAAATAAGAACGTACAGTACGTCCCGTGCTAGACTGACACAGCTAGACAAACATACCTGGAACAGTTTTTTTCCGCACGGATCCTCTCCGTTCCATAATAATAATTTTCCAGGGAACACGGAGAATACCTTGCATCCTTAGATATACAGGACGACTACCTGCATGTTCCTCTTGCAGCCGCTTATCATATTTACAATTTACAAAGACGATTCCTACTTGTGACGTGTCCGTGCACACTTGTTACAGTTCCCTAAGTGGTCACAAAGGTTATGGCAGTCTTCTGGTTTTCCTGCGTTCCAGGGACGAGGTCTCTCTTCCATACCTGGACGTTTCCTTCTCAACACACGACCTTTAGGGATTGAGAACACAGCGTCTCTATTACGGTGAACACTTTATTAAGACTTGGTTGGCTGGTCATCCTCCACAAGTCTACGCCAGTTTTCACTGCAGTCTTTCGTATTTTCGGAATACAGTTCAATACATTCAAAGCACCGGTCAGACTTTTCCGAGACTAGACATAGGCACTTCATCTAGAAGTGTGCACTCTCCTTCTAGGTCTCCTCAGCCGGTCGGAACTGACATGACGGTCAGACGCAGGACGGCAGCAGCACTGGTAGTTATTCCTTGACGCAGCTGCTCCTCAGGCCTCCCCAGTTATCCATGCTCACGTCATGAGATAACATTGTACGATCATCGTATCAGGAGGTGTCTTCTTCCAGTACCAGCCATGTAGTATCTCCTGTGGTGGCTCAGCCACTCACTAGTACGCAGGGAAGTTGTCTTCTGCCAAGTCAAAGGGTACTATTCACCTACATGAGTCGGACAGAATGACGTGCTCTGTACCTACATCTCAACATTCGGAACAATTGGTCATGTTTGGAATCAACGGTACTCATCTTTCCTTGGGAGATTTGGGCGAGATTCCCAACACTGCAGATTTGATCCCTTCTGGCGGACTGCCATGTCAGAAGGCAGTCTGACAATGCCACGACTCACTAGAGCAAATCCCACAGTTCCCAGGCAATAAAGGAAGTTTACCACATTCTTCACTAGGCGGAATTCACAAACTCAGTACTTTCAGCTGTCATTCTACCTCTTGTAGATGATTAGGAAAAACAGTTCCTTCGTTGCCGAGAGATTACCTCAGAATAGGGTTTCTACATCCAGATGTCTTCAAACAACTCTGACATCACTGGAGAACTCCGGAAGTAACCGTAATGGTGTCACACCTCATTACCAAGGTGCCTAGCTTCATAGCCAGATCCCACGACCCACAGTCATGGACGGCGGAAGGCCTGATCTTGGACTGGACCCAATTCCAACTCCACTACATTTTCCTCAGGCTACCACTATCCCAAAGTAGTGAAGATAATCAATCTGGACTGTTAGCAAATCATCCTTGTGACCACAAACACTGACCCAAGCGCGCTTGGTATGCCGATCTCGTCAACTTCATGAGAGACGTGCCATGCCGCCTACTGGATCATCCAGACCTGCTCTCTCAAGGCCGTCTTATCATCATAGTTCATCGGCTCTAAATTCAACGACGTGACCCTGGAAACCCGGGTGTTCACATAATGTTGTCGCGACCTCAATCAGGGCGCAGACACTGGTTTCGGGAGAGATATCCCATCAACATGGAAGATCATTTTCTTCTCTTCTCGTGGTCTTTCACCTTAGCACTGCTTCCTCCCAAGGAGTCCCAGTTTCATCCAATCGGATCCACACTCACGCCTGTCCTTAGGTCCTCTCAAGGGTCAAGTTTCAACCCTTTCATTCCCTCTCGCACCGTCTTACTACCAGACCTCAATTAACATATTTTCTTCAAGGAGTCTGCCGACTTGTTCCTCCCTCTCAAAGTCAACTAGACTGGGGTTCCTGACCCTCGTCCTCACAGCTTTACGCTAACCACATTTTAAGCCATGACGGAAAATCCCCTTCGTCTTCTCACACAGGGAGTTGTTTTCTGGATAACAATTACCTCTCTCCGCAGAGTCTTTAAATTTGTAGCGTTTTCATGTAAACCACCTTTTGTTTTTTCTGGTCTCCACCCAGACAAGGTTGTCCTAAGTCCGGTTAGTTTTTCCCTTAAGATGGTGATGTCTTTTGTTGCCCGCCTACCTGAATATATATTTCTGACGGTGCTAAGCCCCATGCCATTTCATCGGGTCAAGAAAGCTCTACATTACTGGGACCTTGGTCAGACCCCAAGGCATATACGCGCCCAGGACAAGTTCCCTCTAGAAACCTCCTTTTCCTTCTTACAGGAGGATAAGCACAGTAGACAGGCCGGGCTCTACAAATACTTGATCAGATGGCTTAGATCCACCATCCAGGGTGCTTATTGCATTATTACAAAAAAAAAAAGAAACATTAATAAACACTGTATATCATTAATGATATTATTACTCTTATTATTATTATTTCTTTAGGTAGCACCATTCATCCATGTTGCTGTATCCTTTCCAGCCACGGCACAGCACATTCTTCCTTGACCGCGGGGGTCTCCTGGGCTACTGAGCTATTAGGCACCAGGAGTTAGCACAACAAGTGTGTAAGGCAGCTACGCGGCCAGCATTCACATGCTTACTAAACGCTTTAGTGTTCTCAGTCCTCGGCAAATGCCAGTCTGGGAACCCGTATCCTCCAGACGGCAGTAGCCCACCTGTAGGTGCATTGTTGTTTTTATTCAGTAGTGGTTTTCCATTGATGTTCCCACCCAGGGACTGCTTTAGGACGTCCCACAGTCCTGTGTCCCCCAATGAGGCGAAGGAGAAAAGGAGAATTTTGTGTACTCACCTTAAATTCCTTTTCTCTTAGCCTCTAATTGGGGGACACAGCACCCACCCTGTTGCCCATTTCTGGCCATTACTAGGTTATCATGTTAATCCTGAGCTGTTATATAGTTGCCTGTTTATTTTACAGGCCTCATGATACTGTTATTACGTGGCTGCCTGTTCGGTTACAGGTTTTACCTTACTGTTATTATGTGACTGTCCGTTTGCTTAATAGGCCTTATTTTACTGTGATTCTTGTCATTCTTCTGGCGATTCTCCTACTGCTTTAGCACAAAACTGGTGAGGCAGTGCCTGCTCCAGGGGTGTATACTACAGAGGAGGAGCCACTTAACTCTTTTGCAGATTTTGCTTAGTGTCGCCTCCTAGTGGACGGCAGCATAACACCCACGGTCCTGTGTCCCCCAATTAGAGGCTAAGAGAAAAGGAATTTACGGTGAGTACCCAAAATTCTCCTTTTTTTTTTTCTTTTATATTTAACACTTGCTTTAAGTAATTTTACTTCTGCAATGTATGTATAAACATTGCGAAAGTGAAAGTGCCCCGCTTGCCTCCTCCCAGCTCTTTCTGTGTCCAGATCCATGAAAATCACGGACCCGGACACAGAAATGACATCCAGAAGCCACATCCAATCTTGTCTTTTCCTGTCCGTGGGGTCTTGCAAAAAATAGGATGCCCACAGACATGAAAATATCGTAATGGGAAACCAGCCTAAGGAAAAAGTATGGTAGCCAGACTTTCACCTTTTGATTAAGGAAAAAGTCAATCCTATTGTTGCGTATTGAATATAGTGCAGACAGATGACCAGTAGCAGAGTTTACAGGAAATGTAGATAATATACCATGAGAGGAAATAGCAGCAGTAGGATGAGAAGTTCACTTTAGTCAGCAGATATCACAGCAAGTAGTGTTCTAAGAAGACGTTTTGAATTCTACAACCTCACGTCTACAGAATCTGGCATTAGAAATATCTAAACTTTGCAGTCCCTTCTTTCTGCATCGGGTCCTTGATGCTGGTGGTGGTCACACGGAGGCAGTATCGGGCCAACCAGGTTCCCTTGGGTATACTCTGGCTTGTGATGTAATAAGGCTTCATAAGGTACAGCCGCCATTACCTGTAAGGCTTCTTTTACATTGTTCTAGTAAGCTGTATATAAGTCCCCATCCCTTCTTCATACACAAAAAATACCTTTTTATAATTTAGCATATGGTGCGTTTCGGTCCGATGGATGTCAATGGTTTTGCTTTGGCACCTCCTCTCTCATAATTAATGTCCTCCTTCTCTGCTTCATGTACATGACATGTCCTACATCATCCATGCAGCATTCCCCAATCGTTCCCCTGCACAAGACTTGCTTCACTCTGCCTTGTTGACGGCAGAGCAAAGTACAGTAGTGGTCATAGGCCGGCTTTACTTCCAGGTCATCTTTACCCTTTGGCCTCTCCCATTGCATGCCATTTACAGTACTTGTTCTGACCTCAGCAAGGTGTGATTGGGGGACGCTCTGTTGATGACATAGGACTCTTCATTTACATGAAGAAAGCAGGAGGATACTGATATCGAGTCAATAAGATCAGGATTTGTTGGATTTATTGGAAATGGAAGCTAACACAGTTGTGAGGATTTAGTGCCATTTTAATCATTTGTCTATCTACTGTCATGAGCTTCATTTTCCGGATTGCTGCCTATATCCAGGCGCAGGTTGCTTTAATTTACACAGGTAAAGTAGCACAAATCTCAATGTTTTGTCTCCACAGGCAGAGCTAACAAATAATCGCTCCAAATTCCATGTGCTTTTCCTACTTTTTGTCTCGTTGATGTTCTTCATTAGCCTGATGTTTCTTTTTGGATACCATTGCTGGCTTGTGGGACTAAACAGAACTACCCTTGGTGAGTTTCACCCATCATTGTAATTAGTATTGAGTATGCAGTGGGCACTAAACTGGCTTGCATTTTTAAATAATTTCTGACTCCTTTTTTGATCTAATTTTTGCCATTTTGATCTTCAGATTTTTTACATTTTTTTTGCCAAAATCTTTGATACAAAAATCCCTTGTAAATAGTTTGATATTTGCTAATATAGCGTCAACTTATTTTGCATCACTTTACAGACATTTTCACAGTTAACACTGTATTACATAGGCTCTAAATCTCTAAATCCATAATATGTTTAGCTGTAGTATGTAGTTTGAGAGACAACTGGAAGAAACCCACCAAAACACAGGGAGAACACACAAACTCCATGCAGATGTTCTGCTTTGTGGTTACTGAGCCCAGGACCCAAAAACAACAGTGCTAAATATAGAGGAGGGAATTTATTTGAGGGAAATTTAATTTTAATTTGACATTCCAGAATCCATATTTGTTACAATTGATTGTACACAAACTCTGCAAAATAGAGGCCATTTGGTCACCATTTTGCAGACGCGTACAGCCCTATAATCCCCATCGTGCACATTTTCTTCTGTGTATTCACTCCAGGCCACGGCGTCCAACTGACTAAGCCTCTAATGTCCCTGCGCACTGTGCAGACATGACATCACATCACAAAAGGAGTCTCACATGGTGCTGACTAGGTCTCATGGAATGCATGTGGTAGCATCTTGTCACAGCCTGGTTTAACATGCAGGGACAAGGGGCAACATGAATCAGAGTCTAGCTCCATGATTGTAGCCAGGAATGTTTATCACTGAAACCCTTCAGTGTTTCAGACAAAATATATTTTTACGATTCAGCCTGGGACCATAGATGGAGATGAGACTAGTCTACTTCCATGCCCGGCCTGCATTTCCTTATGCGGCTCCAAGTGCTTGACAGGTCTCTTCCATTTGTGTACTTAGTGAGAGACCTGTCAATCTCCTTGAGTGTTTTTCGGAGAAGTCACCAAACTAGTCTTGTCTCTGACAGTCTGGACCTTTTAACGTATTTTTTTCTGACTGTTTTAGAGCAAAACATACCCAGCCACAATGGAACAGTCAGGATTTGATTTGTGCTGCCCTTATTGTGAGCAGCATCAATTGAGTATTGAGTTCTTTTAAAGGGCACATGCTGCCTCCAGCTTCTACTGCAGAGTTGATCTTGGTCTAAAACTCAGCATCTCCTGCATTGACCCAGCGATCACATGATTGCTAGCACAAGAAGAGAAGGTACTATTACTATACTGCTTTCTCAACTGTATAAATAGCGCTCATTCAACACCATATAGTGTGATATTGAATACAGAGATGGTCAACAGACTATTTTCCTTTACTCCCTTTATCCAGTCACTTGCTCATGTCACCTGCACCTTAAAAACATCTCCAGAATTTGACCTTTTCTCACCTTCGAAACTGCAAAAACTTTGTGCTCTTATTCATTTTTATCTGGACTACTGCAACTCTACTAATCAGTCTTCATCTATCTAAATTGTCCCCTCTAATCCCTCCTGAATGGGGCAGCCATGATCATATTTCTATCCAGCTGCTACACAAATGTCTACTCTTTGTTTCAGTCATTGCACTGATTTAGAATTTAAAGCATAACCGTCATTTACATTTTTATTTAATAATTATGTAGAGCAAGTGATTATAATCAACTTTCCCATATACTGTATAAATGATATCAGGAAGGAAACCCTTTAAAAAAATCTTCCACAAGATGTCCTCAGCAGGCTGTGTGAGGCTAAGGGTGCTGTCACACATAACGATCGCTCCAACGATCCCGACAGTGATAACGACCTGCCGGGATCGATGGAGCATCGTTACCTGATCGCTGGGGAGCTGTCAAACAGGCAGATCTCCCCAGCGATCAGGCCATGGGAGCCACCTCCCACATCGCTCCAGGGCACTGAGGGCTGTCAGGGTCCGTGTCTGAGGTAAAATGGCGGCCGCTACTGTGAGGTGACGGACGGAGCCCCCGGGCTTGTGTTTGTGTTCCAGACGTGGAGGGTGCGGCTACGTCCAAACATGGCGGCTCCCTGACAGGAATGAAAGCTTCCTGAGCGTCTCCCTGCCAACGTCCTGTCATGAATTCCTCACTGTCCCGCACCAATGGCGGCCGCAGCTGTCAGCTATCGACATTGTTACCAGGGAGGACGCTGGTAACCATGGTAAACGCCGGGTATCTAGGCAGCGCGCGCTGCCTGGATACCCGGTGTTTACCATAGTAACCAGCCCTGTGAGGTCACAGATCGCTGGTTTCTCGCTGTCACACGCAGCGATGCGTGCTGACCAGCGGGAAACCAACGATCTAAAAATGACCCAGAGCACTTTGCAGCGATCAGCGACCTCACAGCAGGGGCCTGATCGCTGCAAGGTGTCACACAGAACGATATCGCTGGAGAGATCGGAGTAACGTCACAGTTACAACGATCTCGCTAGCGAAATCGTTATGTGTGACTGGGGCTTAAGGCTGGCTTCACCTAAGGTCACCTGGTGGCCTGAACTGCATTCACAATATAGATGATAAGACTGTCAAATGACCTCATGCTGACACCCTGCTGAGCTAACACAGATGCAGGGAGATATTATCTGACTCCTTCGCATGGCCTCTGCTCTGTGCTCTTTGATAACACCAAGCAGAGCCATGTGAATGGAGGTAACTTCAGAGTATCTATCTTTTGTATTGTGAACACATTTTAGTCCATGCCCCCTGAAGGCGGAGGTGAGGAGAATGAGCTTCACACACAGCCTGCTGGAGGACATTTTCTAGGAGGTTTTTTTGCGGTTTCTCTCGTGATTTCATTAATAAAATATATGGGAAAGTTGATTATAATCACTTACTCTACAATTACTATGAAATAAAAATGTAAACAATGGTTACGCTTTAAACCACATTTATGGCAAAAAAAGAAGCAAAAATTATTTCAATACTAAAAATATATTTTTTAGAACTGTTAAAAGCAAATGTATGATAAAACCCAAAAGTGTGCAAGGTCAGGCAGAGAAGAAAATGGCCTGGTCCTGAACTGGTTAATAAATTCAGTATATCTAGACCAAAAGCATATTACACAGCAATTTTATCTTTGTAAATTGTAGTTTCTGGCGAATATACAGTACAGACCAAAAGTTTGGGCACACCTTCTCATTCAAAGAGTTTTCTGTATTTTCATGACTATGAAAGGCATCAAAACTATGAATGTGGAATCATTTGAAAATATGTCTTATATTCTAGGTTCTTCAAAGTAGCCTCCTTTTGCTTTGATTACTGCTTTACACACTCTTGACGAGCTTCGAGAGGTAGTCACCGGAAATGGTTTTCACTTCACAGGTGTGCCCTGTCAGGTGTAATAAGTGTGATTTCTTGCCTTATAAATGAGGTTGAGACCATCAGTTGTGTTGTGCAGATGTCTGGTGGATACACCGCTGATTGTCCTACTGAATAGACTGTTAGAATTTGTATTATGGCAAGAAAAAAGCAGCTAAGTAAAGAATAACGAGTGGCCATCATTACTTTAAGAAATGAAGGTCAGTCAGTCCTAAAAATTGGGAAAACTTTGAAAGTGTCCCCAAGTGCAGTTGCAAAAACTATCAAGTGCTACAAAGAAACTGGCTAACATGTGGACCGCCCCAGGAATTGAAGACCAAGAGTCACCTCTGCTGCGGAGGATAAGTTCATCCGAGTCACCAGCCTCAGAAATCACAGGTTAACAGCAGCTCAGATTACAGACCAGGTCAATGCCACACGAAGTTCTAGCAGCAGACGCATCTCTACAAGAACAGTTAAGAGGAGACTTTGTGCAGCAGGCCTTCATGGTAAATTAGCTGCTAGGAAACCACTGCTAAGGACAGGCAACAAACAGAAGAGACTTGTTTGGGCTAAAGAACAGAAAAAATGGCCACTAGACCAGTGGAAATCTGTGCTTTGGTCTGATGAGTCCAAATGTGAGATCTTTGGTTCCAACCGAAAAGGTGAACAGATGGACTCTACGTGCCTGGTTCCCATTGTGAAGCATGGACGAGGAGGTGTGATGGTGTGGAATTGCGTTGCTGGTGGCACTGTTAGGGATTTATTCAAAATTGAATGCATACTGAACCAGCATGGCTACCACAGCATGTTGCAGCGGCATGCTATTCCATCCGTATTGCATTTAGTTGGACCATCATTTATTTTTTCAACAGGACAATGACCCCAAACACACCTCCAGGCTGTGTAAGGGTGCTTTCACATCACAATTTGTTGGATCCGTGGCTGTCCGTTGTAAAACCAACAGCCACGGATCCGATTTGGCCCCCATGTTATCCTATGGGAGTCGGGTCGGATCGGATTTGGCCTAATTGCCATCCGATTTTGTGGGATCCGATTTGTGTCCGATTTTTTTTGCTGTACCCAAAATTGGAGACTGCTCTGATCTTGGGTATAGCAAAAAATCGGATCCCACAAAATTGGATGGCAGTTAGGCCAAATCCGATCCGATCCCGCGGTAACTGCGTTCATGTGACCCAATCAGCTGATCGGGTTGTGACGTCACTGCAGGTCCTATAAGCACCCGGACCTTGCTGGGAGGCAGCGGTGGATCCCGGCTAGGTGAGCATGCAGATTTTTTATTTTTTATTCTTTCTTTTTACCAAGTTTCACTTCCGCAATGTATAGTATACATTGTGGAAGTGAAAGTGCCCCGCTGTGTCCAGATCCGTGATAATCACGGACCCGAACACAGAATAGGTCACCCCCTGTGGTGTCCTTACTGTCCGTGGAATCCTACAAAAAGTAGGATCCCACGGACAGGAAAGAAAACATGTGAAAGCAGCCTATGGGCTATTTGACCAAGAAGAAGAGTGATGGGGTGCTATGCCAGATGACCTGGCCTCCACAGTCACCAGACCTGAACCCAATCGAGATGGTTTGGGGTGAGCTGGACCGCAGAGTGAAGGCAAAAGGGCCAACAAGTGCTAAGCATCTCTGGGAACTCCTTCAAGACTGTTGGAAGGACCATTTCCGGTGACTACCTCTTGAAGCTCATCAAGAGAATGATAAGAGTGTGCAAAGCAGTAATCAAAGCAAAAGGGGGCTACTGTGAAGAACCTAGAATATAACACCTATGTTCAGTTGTTTCACACTTTTTTTGTTAAGTATATAATTCCACGTGTTAATGCATGGTTTTGATGCCTTCAGTGTGAATCTACAATTTTCATAGTCATGAAAATGATGAAAACTCTTTGAATGAGAAGGTGTGTCCAAACTTTTGGTCTGTACTGTATGCCGTACAGTTATGTGTCTACCCACACATATGACTGGACATGTTGGTGCATGATGTGTTACAAAGGGCGCACACATCGGCTAATATCTGGTTGCAGAATTATTTGTTACCAAAAACGCCAGTTAAAAAAGAAAACACACTGTAATGTAGGTTTGATGTAGTTATTACTAATCCTCATTTTTGGACTCGGTCTGAGCTCCTGTGATCAGCTCTGTCCACCGTGGAGGAAGTGATGATTACTGGAGCCCTACGTGGAGGGATCGGCCACCACCATTGTAAATGTATGTGTCCTCCTTGTCATCGCTCTCTGTAGAGCAGCTCGGTAAAATCTCCTTCACATCGCAGTCTTTGTGCAGCTGCTATAATACACATCCATTACTAGAAAACTGCAGCAATAGAAGTAATATTATAATGGCACGTTGCTGTGGCAACCACTTAGACTTCTCCGACTCCCAAGTAATTATCCACCTTTATTGCAGGGGATTATTGCTTAATTAGGAGCATTCTGCGTGCAAAGTCTGAGGTTACCTTGCACTGTATATTCCAGGATTGTAGCTGACTGGTACACAGCCTCCTAAAAAATAATGAATGAAAGGCTTCCTTGTCCTCGCGCCCCGTGCTGCAGGTTTCCTAACAATGTATTTTGTAATACAATATGTTACCAGTCCTCCAGGCACTAGAGAGGTTGAGAAGGAAGCGGTAAGAGCTGAAAAATGAGAAGTGGCTCTATCTGGATTCCTCAGGTAGCAAAACCTCAGTCTTGAGTGAAGCACTTTTATTGTACTTTCCACTTCACCTCCGGTGACCCTGATCTTATCTGTTTTATTAAAGGGACTCTGTCAGCAGGTTTTTGCTATGTAATCTGAAGACAACAAGCTGTAATGGTTAACACAAATAATTAGTGTGACTCATCACAAAGTGTGTTGTCTACCTGCTATATTTGTTTTAGTACCGGTAGCTTATCATTGATCTCAGCAGCACAAGTTCAGCATATCCCCCCTGTGATTAGCAGCTTACAGTCTATAGACCTTGCACATAGAACCTGGTGTGGGCGGGGGGCAGCCTTCTAAACCTTTCTGGATGGCTAAATCTAAAATCTTTGATTGTGTCAGATCCGCTGAACCCATTAATCTATGTGCTATATCGGTGGATTCAGAGTCTTTTTACCTACATCATGCTGCTCTCAGATGATGTAGCAGAAACCTGCTGACAGATTCCCTTAAGGCATCAGCGGAGAAATGATGCAAAGATCTACTCCAGCTCTTTTAGCAAACTTGAAGTCAGTCCATGTAATGCTAAATGTGCTGTGAAGATTGTTGCAGTCCACAGCTACCTGCGGCTAACCACCCCCTAGTTGTCCCATGGCATTATTGCCAGAAAATCCTCTGGTCTGCAATCACTGACATATGACGGGAAGCAGTTTGCAATATCATCCTATTTGCCAAGTGACTTCATTTTGCTGCAGCAGTGCTTGAAAGAAGAAAAAAACATCTAAAATTGGGCATTTTGTTTTTTAACCATGTTAAACCACTTTGATGCTAGGACAGAGGACATTGGCTCCCTTTAATAATACTCCTCACAACACAATTTTACATCGCCAAAGGGTTACAACAGGCCAACAGGTCCGGCATTTGTACCTGTACAACCATGATTGCTATTCTTTTAATTCACACAAAAAATCAATAGATTAAAAGTACCCCACAACTGTACCAATACAGACTAACTAATCCCACAAATAACAAGCCCTCTAACTGCTGCCTCAATGGTGGAAAAAATGTTATGGCTCTGGCAATGCAGCACCACCACCAAATCTATATTTCTACAATGTTATTTCTCTTGTATGGTAAAGCACAAAAATCAATGTCTGAATTGTTTTGTGTTATTTGGATCTTATATATATTATGAATAATAAAAGCTAAAAATATTATGTATCCAAATTGGTACCATCCGCTGAAAAACATCAATTATACTACAGAGGATAAACACACAAGTTGTGGTTCTCTTACTGTGAAGTTGTAAAAATGTAAAATATTTCTTTGGTAATTATTGTCTGAACGGACCTGGGTTTTAAGAGGTAAAGGGCTTTTCCAGTAAAAAGGTATAGAAGAACTTCCCAGAATGGGAAATGCAAAAGACTCGAGCACTCGACTTCAATCTTCATATATCCAAATGTATTTGTGCAAGTTAAAACATGAAGACATGATTGAAAAAGGGAACGTGGTCCTGCACGCTGGACGTCAGGATGTCATTGATATCGGATCGTGGGGTCCAATGTCAGTCACTCCCACAAATCAGCTGTTGTAAGCTCTGCACCCAGATGGTAATGCACTGAATGGAGCAGCCATGAGCAGGTCCGGTATTGCAGGATGGCCTCTGTATTGCTATAAGCCAGTTTGCCATGCTGGGATACTCCACAGTAATTGGAGCTACACATGGCAGCTCAGTTCAGTGAGGTAACATCCGTGCTGCGGACCTTTTTACAGCTTATCTGTGGGGTGATGTGCCGCCACTTATCTGCTATTAATGACCTATACAAGGAACCTCTCCTAAAGTTAATTCATCAATATCTTGAGACAGGACAACCCATTTAAGCAGGATCTCTTTTCTTCTAAAATCTTAATGGTCCTTTCACCACGACAGCACCCAGATGAGAGACGGAATCCACCCACAAGGACAGGAAGCCTACTGATAAATAGTGTGGCCCCTCTCACCGCATCAGTTGGTTTCCTGTCCTTGTGAGGAACCTATATATGAAGAGGATACCTGGGATCTGTGCAGTGCCTGTGAGGATGGCAGAGCTGAAGCTCCGTCAGTGGAGTGCTGCCTGCAGACTCCACTCTCAAGCAACCGGTGATGCAACGCCATGGCCCAAGTAATGCTGCCATGGGTCACATGGATGCAATGGGGGGAGGCACACGAGGATCCAGATTGAACCTCTCCACACTCACCAAAGCTGGCCTGAGTGGGTGCATGCAGGGTGTGGGCATTAGCGACCCTGTGTTTACCGCAGACCGGATCCAGAAAGTAATCCAAATCAAGTATGATGTATCTGTGAACCTGGAAGTGGTTTGATGACTTCTGGGTGGGTCCGGGGACGCGTTTCCAGGTGGGAATGCTGTGGGTGTTCCCCCATATTCAAATGGAGTGCGACTGCATAGAGAGTGGTGTTAGCTCCAGCTTTCCTTCCCTATGGAAGAAGAGCAGCAGGGTCAACCACCACCATCACAGACGGTTTTCAACAGCAGAAGCACCGTGGCATTAGGAGGATCAGCAATCACTCGAGGGAGCAATACAGCTGAAAACAGGAGTGAAGTGAGTCAAACTGGATCCACGACCTCCAAAAAACGCAAGTCGTCTCTGCCTCCAAATCCGGTACACATTTTTACAAGCTTCAGATAGTGAGTGATCTATGTGAATATTGCATAGAAAGCTAAAATCCCCCCTCTCTGTTTGTGTTATCCCTATAGATTTTACCAAGGAATCATCCAAGGAAAATCGTTAAGGAATGTGCACTTTGTAGTCAGGCCCTCCAACACACCTATGTTAAAAGGTTGTGTGAGCCCTGTATAAAGCAGACAGTGGAGGAAGAGTCACATGGACTTCCTATGGGCATAAAAACTCTAAATAGGTCAAAGGCAGAAAGTTCACTTGGATCCTTGATAAAAAGTAAAAGGGTAAAATCCAGGCGAGAAGAATCCTTTTCAGATTCAGATATATTGCTTTAGGATATCCGTGTGAGTCTTCTGAATCCTCTTTGTCGTTTTAGTTATCTGATGACGGCAGTAGTTCTTGATTCACTATTGAGAACATGGACAGGCTAGTTAAAGAGGACCTGTCACCCCCTGGTGCTATGCTAAACTGAATGCAGTACTGAATGCAGCGTGTCTGCTGCATTTAGAGAAGGATCCCTCGTGTCTCTATCCCCCCTGTAAGTTGTAAAGAAGACTTTAGAAAGTTTATGGATAAGGAGTCCAGAGGGACTTACTCCGTAATGAGTCATCGCTGTTGTATGGTGTCTTCCCCGACTCCAGCCCTCTCTTGTTCAGCCTCCTCTATGTGTCATCGTTGTTGGTGGTTGCCTCCCTGCCTTTAGCCCTCAGGAGGCTGAAGAAGAGAGGGCTGGAGGCGGAAGGACACCAGCAACAGCCACGACTCCTTACTGAGTAAGTCCCTCCAAACTCGTTATCTGTACACTTTCTAAAGTGTTTTCTCCTTCGCCTCATTGGAGGACACAGGACCGTGGGTGTTATGCTGCTGTCCACTAGGAGGCGACACTAAGCAGAATCTGCAAAAGAGTTACGTGGCTCCTCCTCTGCAGCATATACAGCCTAGAGCAGGAAGTGCTTCTCCAGTTTTTGCTTAGTGTCGAAGGAGGCACACGACCATTTTTACTCTCTATTTTTTCTCATCCTTTTTTCTTCCAATGAAGAAAAGTGGGTCCGGGGTGACCCCCGGCATGCTCCTTCCTCGGCCACCCACTGTTGGGGCGCTGGGTTGAAGTTGAGAATCCTTACATATGCCGTACTCCTTTCTCGGCCTCCCACTGTTGGGTTGCTGGGTTAAAGTTGAGACAGCCCAGCATAACATCCACCTTCCTCACTCCCTCGGGGTCCTGAGTTGAAGCCAGAGCTGGACTACCTGCCAGATGACATCCCCCTAATCACCCTCTGGGTGCTTAGGCTGAGGCACCACAGGTATCAGCAGCACATGCTGCATTCTGGGCTGGGACTCTGGATGGATGCCTGCAGGAGCGCAGGCTCAGAGATGACCCCCTAATCATCCTATGGGTCATTAGGTTGGGGCACCACAAGTACCAGCAGCACATGCTGCACTCTGGCCTGGGCCTCTAGATGGATGCCTGCAGAAGCACAGGCTCAGATACGACCCCCTAATCACCCTATGGGTCATTAGGCTGTGGCACCACAAGTGCCAGCAGCACATGCTGCATTCTGGCCTAGGCCTCTAGCTGCAGACAGGCGCAGAGACGAACCCCTAATCTCCCTATTAGTCATTAGGCTGTGGCACCACAGGGCCCAGCAGCACATGCTGCATTCTGGGCTGAGATTCTGGAGCATATCACCCTGTGGGCATTATGCTGAGGCACCTGGCTGCCTGCAGGAGCGCAGGCTCACAAGTGCAGCTGCACTTATCTTCCCCAGGATCCCGGTGGGGTCCGGATTCAGCCCCACTCAGCCCTGCACTTCCTTCCATATGACCCATTCTCCCTGCAGCTCCCACAGTCAAGGCAGGGGGAAGAGGTACCCAGCTCCCCCCCAAGCTGCCCCTGCAAGGCAGGCAGCAAGGTACCTGGGGTGGCAGGGATCCTCCATGGCGGCGGCTCCGGATGCTTTCCGGACCTCCGCGCCGACCCCCCGCCATTTGCGGGGCCTCAATTCACGCTAGGCCCCGGCTTCAGGCCTAGCGTGGAAGACGCCGCCTATCCCCGCCCACCGCCCGCCCTCCGGATAGCGTCAAATGACGCGGCGCCGCATCACAGAGAGGGGCGGAAAGTCCCTTTGGGCGCTTGTATTGCGCGCCCATTCAGGTTCCCGCCCCCTCCTTCTCCCTCTGGCGGCGCCAAAACGGCTCTGGGCGCCATTATAGGCGTAAACACTGTGCAGCACAACGGCCACATAAGGCTATGGGGCATATACAGAACAGCAGGGATGGTTTCCCTGCAGCAGCTCTCTTCCCCCCCTGCACACCAGGTGTGACAGGCTGTGGGGCAGATGCAGGACTGCCAGCAGGGATATAGTTCCCTGCTGCAGTTTCCTCTCCCCTGTACATCATGTCTGTGCCATGTGTGATACCTCCCTCCGGACTCCATAAGTATAGAGGGCCAGTACAGAAAGTGGGCAAACTGTCATATTCTGTCCTGAAATACTCTGTGCTGCTGTGAATACAATTAAGTGCTGCAGCACAGCGCTACCCTCACTGACATCACAATAAGTGTACCGTGCCCTACAAGATCTCTCCTGACATACTCTGTGCTGCTGTAAACCTTTTTTTCAGCAGCTGTACATAATGTCAGTGAAGAAATTAGGCGTCAGCATATTCTCAGTACGCACAGGGGACACGTGATCCACCAATGCCCTATGAATGTAATGTGTTTAGTCTGTGTCATTACAGTGCCACGGCTTCGCCTATGTTCGTCTGACGTTTTACCTCTTATGCCTCTCACCCAGCGAGCAGAGTTCCTCTGCCTAGTGTGGGTGACACTCTAATAGGCACAGCCTGGCTTTCCTTACACCGGGTCAGCCACTGATGCCAGTACCTATCAGAGTACATAATGCTACATCTAGATAGACAGTTGTTACGTCTGCGACTGTCGCAGTTTATGGAGACTAGCATGCACCAGGATGATGGCTCCGACGTCTGATAGTTTTTCGCAATCCAACCCCAGACTCGGACCTTCATGCATCTCTAAATCAACGTTCCATCTCACAGGAAGCTAAATGTCGATACTTCGAACATTCATCTGTGTCTCAAAGGACACAAGACCGTACCCATGGGACCTTCAGGGCCCGCTTTCCATACGGGAGTTTTATTGGGTTGCATTTCCGTGGCAGGGTTCGTACGGTACCCTATCGGACGACAAGGTTCCTGTAGGGACACAGCTCTGCTGAACAGAACACTACAGCAGGCCTCAGAGTCCGCTACCATACCTTGGGAATGCCAATCGCACAGCACCAAACGGTGCCTCACTTGCCGTCGGCAATCCAGATTCCAACCTTTTCGGAATTCATTTAGCGGATCATCGTCTAGATCGACACAAACTCGATCAACGCGCATATAGCGCTCACAGACAACCCTCCAAATTAAAGCTCCCGTTAAATTCAGAGACTCATTATGCCTGTGTTACACGCAGAACGTGTTAAAAGGTTCTATGCCGGTGCCACATGCACAGCGAGGTTTTTAAAGGCTCTACTCCAATTCCTTGTAGTCCATAAACAAGAACGTGCAGTACATCCTGTGCTAGACTGACACAGCTAGACAAACATACCTGGGACAGTTTTTTTTTTTTTCCGCACGGATCCTCTCCGCTCCATAATAATAATTTATTAGGGAACACGGAAAATACCTTGCATCCTTAGATATACAGGATGAATACCTGCATGTTCCTCTTGCAGCCGCTTATCATATTTACAATTTACAAAGACGATTCCTAATGGTGGCGTTTCCGTGCACACTTGTTACAGTTCCCTAACTGGTCACAAAGGTTATGGCAGTCGTCTGGTTTTCCTGCGTTCCAGGGACGAGGTCTCTCTTCCACACCTGGACGTTTACTTCTCAACACACGACCTTCACGGATTGAGAACGCAGCGTCTCTATTACGAGGAACACTTTCTTAAGACTTGGTTGGCTGGGCATCCTCCACAAGTCTACCCCAGTTTTCACTGCAGTCTTCGTATTTTCGGAATACAGTTCAATACATTTGAAGTTCCGGTCAAACTTTTTCTGAGACTAGACATAGGCACTTCAACTAGAGGTCCGCACTCTCCTTCAACGGTTTCATCAGCCTGTCGGACCTGAATTGAGGGTCAGAAGCAGGACGGCGGCAGCACTGGTGGTTATTCCTTGACGCAGCTGCTCCTCAAGACTTCCCAGTTCTCCATGCTCACGTCATGAGATACCATTGTACGATCACCTCAGGAGGTGTCCCCTTCCAGTACCAGCCATGTAGTATCTCCTGTGGTGGCTCAGCCACTCACTAGTACACAGGGGAAGTATTTTCTTCTGCCAAGTTGACGTGCACGGTACCTACATCTCAACATTAGGAACAAATGGTCCTGTTTGGAATCAACGATACTCATCGTCCCAACACTGCAGACCTGATCCCCTCTTCTGGCGGACTGCCATGTCAGAAGGCAGTCTGACAATGCCACGGCTGTGGCATATGTTCACTCACTAGAGCAAATCCCGCAGTTCCCAGCCAATAAAGGAAGTTTACCACATTCTTCAGTAGGCGGAATTCTCAAACTCTGTACTCTTAGCTGTCATTCTACCGCTTGTAGATGCCGAGAGATTATCTCAGATTAGGGTTCCTACATCCAGATGTTTTTAAACAACTCTGACATCACTGGAGAACTCCAGAAGTACCAGTAATGGTGTCACACCTCATTACCAAGGTGCCTAGCTTCATAGCCAGGTCCCACGACCCACAGTCATGGACGGCGGGAGGTCTGATATTGGACTGAACCCAATTCCAATTCCACTACATTTTCCTCAGGCTACCACTATCCCAGGGTAGTGAAGATAATCAATCTGGACTGTCAGCAAATCATCCTTGTGAACACACACACACTGACCCAAGCGCGCTTGGTATGCCGATCTCGTCCACTTCATAGCAGAAGTGCCATGCGGCCTACTGGATCGTCCAGACCTGATCTCTCAAGGCCGTCTTATCATCATAGTTAATCGACTCTAAATTCAACGACGTGACCCTGGAGACCCGGGTGTTCACATAATGTTGTTCGCGACCTCAGTCAAGGCGCGGACACGGTTTCAGAAGAGTTATCCCATCAACATGGAAGGCCATTTTCTTTTCTTCTCGTGGGCTTTCACCTTAGCACTGGTCCCTCTCAAGGGGTCCCAGTTTCATCCAATCGCATCTACACTCACGCCTGTCGTTAGAGAGGACCTAAGGACAAGCTTCAACCCCTTTTTCATTCCTTCTCGGCACCGTCTTACTGCCAGACCTCAAGTCTGCCGACTTGTTCTCCCTCTCAAAGTCTTTTAGACCCGGGGGTCTTGTCCCTCGTCCTCGCGGCTTTACGCTAACCACATTTTAAGCCATGATGAAAAATCCCCTTCGTCTTCTCACACAGGGAGTGGTTTTCTGGATAGCAATTACCTCTCTCCGCAGAGTTTTTGAATTTGTAGCGTTTTCATGTAAACCGCCTTTTGTTTTTTTCTGGTCTCCACCCAGGCAAGGTTGTCCTAAGTCCGGTTAGTTTTTTCCCTTAAGATGGTGGTGTCTTTTGTTGCCCGCCTACCAGAAGATATATTTCTGACGGCGCTAAGCAACATGCCAGCTCATCGGGACAAGAAAGCTCTACATTACTGGGCCTTGGTCATAACCCTACGCATGTACGCGCCCAGGACAAGTTTCCTTTTAAAAAAAAAAAAACTCTCTTTCCTTCTTCCAGAAGGATAAACACAGCAGACAGGCCGGGCTCTACACATACCTAATCAGATGGCTGGGTGCTTATTGCATTATTTAAAAAAAAAAAAAAAAAGGAATTAAATGAATAAGTATTACTGAATACTTTATATCATTAATGATATTATTACTCTTATTATTATTATTTATTTAGGTAGCACCTTTCATCCATGGTGCTGTATCTTTTCCAGCCACGGACACAGCACATTCTCCATGACCGTTGGGGTCTCATAGGCTACCGTGCTATTAGGCACCAGGAGTTAGCACAACCAGTGTGTAAGGCAGCCGCGCGGCCAGCATGCACATGCTTACCAAACGTTTTACGTTCTCACTCAGTCCTCGGCAAATGCAAGTCTGGGAAGCCGTACCCTCCAGGCGGCAGTAGCCCACCTGTAGGTGCATTGTTGTTTTTATTCAGTAGTGATTTCCATTGCTGTTCTCACCCAGGGACTGCTTTAGGACGTCCCACGGTCCTGTGTCCCCAATGAGGCGAAGAAGAAAAGGAGAATTTTGTGTACTCACCGTAAATTCCTTTTCTCTTAGCCTCTAATTGGGGGACACAGCACCCACCCTGTTACCCGTTTCGGGCCGTTACTAGGTTCTCATCTTACTCCTGAGAGGTTATATAGTTGCCTGTTTATTTTCCAGGCCTGCTTATACTGTTATTACATAATTGCCTGTTCGGTTACAGGTTTTACCTTACTGTTATTATGTGGCTGCTGTTTACTTAACAGGCCTTATTTTACTGTGATTCTTGTCATTCTTCTGTTCATTCTCCTACTGCTTTAGCACAAAACTGGAGAAGCACTTCCTGCTCCAGGCTGTATATGCTGCAGAGGAGGAGCCACGTAACTCTTTTGCAGATTCTGCTTAGTGTCGCCTCCTAGTGGACAGCAGCATAACACCCACGGTCCTGTGTCCCCCAATTAGAGGCTAAGAGAAAAGGAATTTACGGTGAGTACACAAAATTCTCCTTTTTTTAACAGCTTACAGGGGGGTAGAAACATGGGGGACCCTTTCCCTGAATGCAGCAGACATGCTGCATTCAGTTTGCATAGCACCAAGGGGGTGACAGGTCCTCTTTAAAGCGGTCAGATCCACAATAGGAGTCTTGGAGGCTAAAGAATCCAAGTCAGCTAAAGATATGTTCACCGGCCTGTCACAAAGAAAGAGACGTACATTTCCTTTGAATGACATGGTTTAGTCTCCTTAAAAAAGAATGGGACAAGCAGGACAGTATGGGATTTTTTTCAAACTCGGTATCTCAGCGACCTGTACAGCAAGGTCTATGTTGGTGTGGTTAGACCAGCTGGAAGACCAAATTAAGGCTGGAACCTCGAGAGATAAGCTATTAGCTTCCATCCCACTTCATGGAGCGGCAGCCTATTTGACGCTTCAACTGATTCATTAAGACTGGCGGCCAGATCTGCAGGCCTTTCTAATGCTGCACGCCGGTCCCTATGGCTGAAATGTTGGTTGGGGAATACAGAATCTATATTGAAAACTGTGTACCGTACCTTACCATGGTGAGTACCTGTTTGGTCTTGTGCTGAATTACATCCTGTCCAAAGCAGGGTATAAAGGAAAGTGATTCCCTAACCCCTTAATTCTGGGTTATAGGAAGGCCTTCCATACAGCCAGCGTCCATACAGCCAGCGTGGCAGATAGTAGTCAAGAAATGCAAGAACAAAAGGCGCTATGTTCAGCAGCTCATCATCAAAGAGTAAGAAGCGATACCAGTGAAAGTAACCCCACAGTATACAGTAGACTCTGATTTTTTTTAATCAATCATGAATCCAAATAACATCTAGCTCCTGGATTCTTTGTATAGCAACTTGAGGTCTGTGACCTGAATTTTGTAACAAAAAAAAACCCTCCAGACTCCTTTATTCTAATTCCTATTAGGAAATCTCCTGATCAAAAGTATGCATTGTAGTCATAGACCTATTGCAGAAAACAAGTATTGATAGAGGTTCCAACAGGACTAGAAGGCCTGTGGTTCTTCTCTCCTCTGTTGTTCCTAATTCCAAAACCAGATGGTTCATACAGGACCATCATAAATTTGAGAAAATTGAATGCATTCTTGAGTTATAGGTCCGGGGACTATTATTAGAGTTTTTCACTTCCTCACTGAAGTGACAATTTTCTTGAGATATATAAAACTTCTGTTTATGGCCGTGTTGGATCTGAAATATGCATGTTATCATCTGCCAAATCATCAGGACCATCAAAGATACCTAAGAGTGGTGGTATCAGTAAAGTGTCAGATAAAGCACTACCAGTTTACAGCAATGCCCTTTGGACCTTCTATGGTCTCAAGCATCTTCACCAAAGTGATTACGGAAGTCAATGCTCATCTAAGGGAAAGAGAGATAGTAGTTACTCCATATCTCCACGACTTTTTCATAGTGGGGAAAACAGCTGCACAATGCAGTTCTCGCCTTCAGGAAGTTATGACAACCTTAGAACATCTGGGGTGGATATTGAGCTGGAAAAAGTCAAAACTAACTCCAACATTATTGCAGTTCTTCCTAGGCTTCCAACTGGATTCCGTTAAGCAAAGATGCCTACTTCCGGAGGAAAAGAAACTCAGAATAAGACAAAAGGTCAAAGCGGTAATGGTAAACCCAGTGATATCATTAAAGAATGCCATGTCCCTGTTAGGCTCACTAACATCCTGTATCCTGGCAGTGCGGTGGGCATAGTTCCACTCTAGTGATCTACAGCTGAAAGCTCTCAAAACAGAAAAGCGGCTCGGAGGAAATCTAGAAATATCTCCTCGGCCAGAAGAGTTGGCAATATTCAGACTCTTTCAATAGATTCTCTATTCATGCTAGTGTTTCAAGATAAAATAGTATTAAAACCAAACCTAGCCTACCTACCTAAAGTAGCATCTAGGTTTCATAGGGGCCAGGAATTTTCTCACCCTCCTTCTTTGGTAATCCTACCACCTCAGAAGACCGCAAATTCCATACTCTAGATCAGGGGTGGGGAACCTTTTCTGGTAAGGGTCATTTGGAAATGTGGCACCCCACTGGTCAGTGCGCCACAGTAGGGGTACTGCACCCACAAACGAGTGTGCAGTTATAACTATCACAGGGGAGAGTAAGGTTTGCAAATGGATCCCATGCCCAGCACTCCCACACTTAACCCCGGGTAGACGGGTAGTCCCATTCCCATTGGGCGGAGTTAGGAGAGGAGGGAAGTCTGACAGTGGAGTTCTAGTTTGCACTGAGGAGCGAAGCAGAGGGGAGCTTCCAAGAGAGAAAAGGAGACTCCCAGGGGGAGGGAACCTAGAGAAGAGGCAGCCCGGGAAAAGAAAGAAGGGACCCCATATCGGAGCGCCCATACTCTGGGGGAACCCTGGTCCATCTAACGAGAGTACCGGCTCCAAGGATACGGTGCAGGGTGTTCAGCCCCTGAGCGTCCACACCAGTCGTCACGGGTCAGTTCATCAACCCTGACACCTTGTCTAGGAAGTGCAGCCACGCCAGAATCGCCCACCAAAGGTTGAGCCCCTTCACAGACAGAGAGAGGGAGAACAAGGGATCTCACAGCACCCCAACGGGCCTGGTATAGAAGAGAGCTGTGTCGGGGCAGGTTTTAACAGCAGGACACTGGATTGACAAGAGAGAGTATACTATGTTATCCGCTGAATGACCTTGCAACCCTCTGTGACTACCTGACCAGCTACCTGATTATAGACTGTTTGTCCTGTAACCTGAACTGCCATCTGAAACTGGTTTACAGAGTAAAGTACCCATGTAGACAAAGCCTCTGTGTGTCTGTTCATCTGCTGCACTGCTCCGCAGTTTATTCCGTTTTGCCAGCACCACCATTTCAGGTGCATCCCTGCCCCGGAGGCTCAGCTCCACCTGCAGGGAGCTGCTCCATCCAAGCTGCAGTACCATCTCCTCCGGAGGTCTGAATCGGCGATGGTGCCCATCACCAGAATCTGCAGGTGGCGTCACGGAAAACTTTTAAACTCTTTATTTCCATTCCCCAACTCCTTTACCAGTTGACCACCAGGATCACGGGTCTGGGCAGGCCACCAGTAACATCCCAAACATAGCAGGGCCCAGACACCCGAGTCCCCACACAACCCTGGGTTAGTCAGAAATTTCTACCATCCTTTGGGGGCCACACAAAATTGTCAACTTGGAAATTACCCTGCAATATTTGGTTAAACAATCAACTCCTCCTGTTGTGGTGGCTGGGGCTGCTTCTCTTTAGTGCGGCTGTGATGTTAGGTGATATTGATCATATTACTTCTCAACTGCTTTTTCAAGTTTGTTACGGCCATAGACCTTACATGAGAGGCTGGGGGTGTATACGTCACTGGGGAGGCTGAGGCCTAGAGGTTACTAGGGAGCTGGATTTAAAGGGCAAGCCGTCAGCAAAATTCAGCTGCCAGCCCGAGCACTGTGGTCCCCAAAATCTTCCCAGGGGCCACTGAAAGGTCATTGAGGTCCACATGCAGCCCATGGACCTGAGGTTTTTCACCCCCTGCTCTAGATGTTAGAAGAACTGTATTAGAGTATTTAGATAGAACCAAATCTTGGAGACGAAGCAGGACTTTATTTGCTTCTTTTCAGGGTTCTAGTAATGGGTTTAGTATTACAAAAATTACACCTGCTAGATGTATTAGGGAAGCTATCTGCTTGGCCTACTCTGCTAAAGGTGAAGTACCTCTGGAGGGGTGAAAGCCCATTCAGCCTGAGGAATGACATCTTCCTGGGCCAAGAGGGCGGATATCTCCATAGGGTGCTGTCATGGCGAAAAGAAAAGACTAAATTACTTACGGTAAAGGAATTTTCAGAAGTCCACGACAGCATCCGCACATCCCCCCCCCTTTTTTTTTATCATCGTTTTATTTGTGTTCGATAACTGTTTTAAGAATTATGTGGTTGTCTTGTTGTGGTGGTTCATCTCATGCTCTGTAATCCAACTGATGCGGTGACAGGGGCCACCCTTTTTATCAGTAGGTTTCCTGTGGGCAGATCCCCTCTCTGTGGGTGCTGTTGTGAACTTTGGAAAATTTAATTACCGGTAATTGTCTTTCATCTGTAGTTCTTCCTGGAAATATATGAATAAATTTACAACTGGGTGTCAATCTTATCAAGAGTGGTGTGTCCACTATCTAAGTCTAAAGTGGGCAGGTTGTGGAACCAACAACCAGTTTTTATCACGTGACAGCTGCTGCAGAATCCACACAACCACGTGTATAACATGGTGGATGATTAGCGCTGCCATCAGATAAACAAGAGGGTAATATGGATGAAGACTGGTGTCTTTATTCAACGCGTCTCGGAGAGTCAACCTCATTCCTTCCTCAGGAAACCAACCAAATTTGATGCCCCGAAATGGGTTGAATAAAGCCACCAGTCTGCATCCATATAACCCAATGGTCTTGTTTATCTAACAGCTGCACGGATCATCCATGTACAGTACAGACCAAAAGTTTGGCCACACCTTCTCATTCAAAGAGTTTTCTGTATTTTCATGACTATGAAAATAGTAGATTCACACTGAAGGCATCAAAAGTATGAATGTGGAATAATATACTTACCAAAAAAGTGTGAATCAACTGAAAATATGTCTTAATTCTAGGTTCTTCAAAGTAGCCACCTTTTGCTTTGATTACTGCTTTGCACACTCTTGGCATTCTCTTGATGAGCTTCAAGAGGTAGTCACCGGAAATGGTTTTCACTTCACAGGTGTGACCTGTCAGGTTTATTAAGTGGGATTTCTTGCCTTATAAATGGGGTTGGGACCATCAGTTGTGTTGTGCAGAAGTCTGGTGGATACACAGCTGATAGTCCTACTGAATAGACTGTTAGCTGCTTTTTTCTTGCGATAATACAAATTCTAAGTAAAGAAAAACGAGTGGCCATCATTACTTTAAGAAATGAAGGTCAGTCAGTCCGAAAAATTGGGAACATTTTGAAAGTGTCCCCAAGTGCAGTTGCAAAAACCATCAAGTGCTACAAAGAAACTGACTAAGATGAGGACCACCCCAGGAAAGGAGGACCAAGAGTCACCTCTGCTGCGGAGGAGAAATTCATCCGAGTCACCAGCCTCAGAAATCGCAGGTTAACAGCAGCTTAGATTGGAGACCAGGTCAATGCCACACAGAGTTCTAGCAGCAGACACATCTCTACAACAACTGTAAGAGGAGACTTTCTGCAGCAGGCCTTCATGGTAAAATGGCTGCTAGGAAACCACTGCTAAGGACAGGCAACAAGCAGAAGAGACTTGTTTGGGCTGAAGAATGCACATTAGACTAGTGGAAATCTGTGCTTTGGTCTGATAAGTCCAAATTTGAGATCTTTGGTTCCAACCACTGTGTCTTAGTGCGACGCAGAAAAGGTGAACAGATGGACTCTACATGCCTGGTTCCCACCGTGAAGCATGGAGGAGAAGGTGTGATTGTGTGGGGGTGCTTTGCTGGTGACACTCTTGGGGATTTAATCAAAATTGAAGGCATACTGAACCAGCATGGCTACCACAGCATCTTGCAGCGGCATGCTATTCCATCCGGTTTGCGTTTACTTGGACCATCATTTATTTTTCAACAGGACAATGACCCCAAACACACCTCCAGGCTGTGTAAGGGCTATTTGACCAAGTAGGAGAGTGATGGGGTGCTATCCAAGATGACCTGGCCTCCAGTCACTAGACGTGAACCCAATTGAGATGGTTTGAGGTGAGCTGGACCGCAGAGTGAAGGCAAAAGGGCCAACAAGTGCTAAGCATCTCTGGGAACTCCTTCAAGACTGTTGGAAGACCATTTCTGGTGACTACCTCTTGAAGGTCATCAAGAGAATGCCAAGAGTGTGCAAAGCGGTAATCAAAGCAAAAGGTGGCTACTTTGAAGAACCTAGAATGTAACACATATGTTCAGTTGTTTCACACTTTTTTTGTTAAGTATATAATTCCACGTGTTAATGCATGGTTTTGATGCCTTCAGTGTGAATCCACAATTTTCATAGTCATGAAAATAATGAAAACTCTTTGAATGAGAAGGTGTGTCCAAACTTTTGGTCTGTACTGTATGCCGTACAGTTATGTGTCTACCCACACATATGACTGGACATGTTGGTGCATGATGTGTTACAAAGGGCGCACACATATGCAAATATCTGGTTGCAGAATTATTTGTTAATTCATAGTTTTGGTACCTTCAGTGTGAATCTACAATTTTCATAGTCATGAAAATACAGAAAACTTTGAATGAGAAGGTGTGTCCAAACCTTTGGTCTGTACTGTATATATCCATTTGATCACTATCTAACGCCAACATTGCCCAATCTCTGCTGATCATGCATGTGTACATCTAGAATTGGTAACGGAACAGAGGAATGGCACAATGCAGATTTCTAAGAAGGGATGCTGCAGAAGTGTTATTTTATGAAGCATACAAGCAGTCCTCTAAGGAATTGTATGCTGATTGTGATATTTATCACATAGAAGAGCCCTCTATAAATCTCTCTTGTGAGTAAATGTCTGACCAAGCTGCTTCTGAGACATTATTGTTCTGGCATCATGTGGGTCCTGTAGAGCATATAAGGGAATTTCTCCCTGCAGGTAGATTAAGATTAATAAGGCTAAACCAAAAACCACTAAATCATCAAGAGTAGAACATTTCTTCATGTATTTTTCACTTTTGCAGAGGCCTTTTCCACCCCAGCCTTTCCCAGTGGCTCTGATAAGAATGGCTTCCACTTGGGCATCTGGAGAAACCTGGAACAAGTATTTGGGAAGAGGAAAAAGCTCTGGTTCATCCCTGTTTTCACAAGGTACATCATGTAGTGTTGTAAATTTCCATTTACTGTGTAATTAACCCTAATTAATCCATATCTTTCCCAATACTGCTAATTCATAACTGCTTACCTCTTCTCTTTTCTAAGCATTGGGGATGGACTTTCATTTCCAATGAGAATGATATCTGAATCTCAAAACCCCCTTCTAAGAGTGAATCAGTGGGATGATGAAGGGACAGATGACGAGAATTCAGGTAATTGGTCATTAGAAGACATTGTATATCTTCTGAACAAGTCTCATGATTTATTTGCTACTACACATTATGCTAATGTTCCTTTCTAGATTCTGTATATATCTCTGGTGGGCTACAGTATATGTTGACATATGTGGGTCAGCATCCACCTCAAATATCTTTATTATGTTATTTAGAAGTGGTGAACCTAAGGGAGTGACTTGACTTACAAGGAGGAAGATTTTTGACAATGTGGATCATACAAAATAGTACTGTAGTGTGTATAGATTGATGAGGATACCCTTTTAGATAGATGAGGATACCCTCTTAGATAGATGAGGATACCCTCTTAGATAGATGAGGATACCCTCTTAGATAGATGAGGATACCCTCTTAGATAGATGAGGATACCCTCTTAGATAGATGAGGATACCCTCTTAGATAGATGAGGATACCCTCTTAGATAGATGAGGATACCCTCTTAGATAGATGAGGATACCCTCTTAGATAGATGAGGATACCCTCTTAGATAGATGAGGATACCCTCTTAGATAGATTAGGATACCCTCTTAGATAGATGAGGATACCCTCTTAGATAGATGAGGATACCCTCTTAGATAGATGAGGATACCCTCTTAGATAGATGAGGATACCCTCTTAGAAAGATGATGATGAGTCTGTCACATCCAAAATGCATTTTAAATGAGCTATAAAGTGTTATAGAGGACTGGACTCTTATAAAACTATATGTGTTACTATTTACACTGACAGAGAAAATACCGTAATTCATATGTGAATGAGCAGGTTTTGGTGCACTGTTACACCCAGTCATTTGGTATGTTGTAGGGTTTCCATATTCTGATTAACAGTGCTCCCTGAAGTCAGCCAATGTGTGTAACCCTGCCTGTGCCTGGCCACAGTGGCCTCCATGTTCTTCCTGCATGTCTGGATGTATCAGTGTAATGAGCGCCTTTGAGACTCTGAGAAGTGAGCACTGCCAGAGAAGTGAGGGAAGCTTGCAAAATGAACCAGCATAACTGTGCTTGGGGGTTTTGGCCATGCCAGGTGCGCACTGAATCCCTCTCATTTGCATACAAATTGAAAGTTATTTTCTCACGCACAGTACTAGAAGCAGCTCCTTTAAAAATCATACTAGCATTGTACCCAAGTCCCTAATATCGTGGTATAGCTTGCTTAAAAGGCATTTTGGGTTGACAATGACTCCCTTTAAAGGGTATTGTGTCATCCTGTTTCTTCAGGAGTGCACTGTTCCCATCCCTCCCTGCTTTCTATTTGCTAGGAGAGGTGAAGGGTGGGATAGAGGCGCTTCTAGAGATTTGTCTGATTTGTACATTTGTCTATGTTGCAAGTACAGGCAGATTTGCCTCTGCAGCATAGCACAAGTGCAGGGTCACCCGCCGCTGGCTAGATCCTGTGGGATTCAAAGCGGTGGTTGACAGCTTTAAAGCAATGAGCTTGTAATTGTGCACTCCTAGGAGACCAGCCACCCATGGTAGATGGCAGAAGTGGCCGGTAACATAAGTCATGACTACTAAATTGTACAACATAAACGCAATGTTCTTGAGAACAGGAGTATTTTTAATAAGTGGCAATTTGTGAAGTTGCTATTTTTTATGAGCACTTTGCTATTTTACCCATTTCATAGGATGAGACAACCTCTTTAAGAAGAATGATCACCTCCATTAATTGTCTGTAGCAGGTGAAATTCTTGAGTCCTCCTCTATGGGAGCCCAGCCTTTTTAAAGAGCAATTCTAAAAGTTTTTCCATTCACAGCATTAATCTTGCACCTGGCCATACTAGGCTATAACTAGGTAATGATTGGTTACACTAATTGGCCAATATTTGCTTTTCAGTTTGTCATGAATCCTCACACATAATCCTGGAAATGGACACATAGTCATCGGCAGATCATAAGCTGGGAATCATCAAGCCTTGGTAAGTCTGATCTTGGTAAGTCTGTTACTTATATTGTTTTAGGCTGCATTCACACTGGCTATTTTCAGATCTGTGTGGTTACATGAAATTCATGTATAGTCATGGTCAGGCACGGGTCTGTGCAAGAGGATGTCAACGGAACTTTGTTTAACAGATCTGTCATCAGTCACCATAGATAGGGCTGAGAGGAGCTGTACTTTGCTTCAGAGCATGATCAGTACAGCAAAGCGGATCTGTTTCACGGTTCCTTATTTTCATGGATCCGTACAGATCCGTCCTCCATAGAGCTCCATGTTATTTCATACGGACAGATACAGATCCGTTGGTGTGCGTGTTTTTTTGAGGAAGCCCAGAAATGGAATGGTTTCCATTTCCGAGTACATGAAAAATGCGGACACCAACAGACCCATGACAAAACGGAGACCCATGGCCACTTTAAGACCAATCTATGCCCACAGGATAACATGGGAGGCCATAACGGATACATGGTCATCATTTCAAAACGATGGACATAGATTTGAAAATATGCCAGTGTGAAAGCAGCCCAATTTACATCAAATTCCACAGTAAAAGCTGATTGTGTTTTTCATATTTTAGCATGATTTGAGCTAAATCTACATCAGATATTTACACAAATCCTAAAATTAGATAAATAGAAACAAATGATTAAAAAAGACGTGTAGTTTTTTTGAAAAATAATGATGTCCTGTCTGTCAGTGGCAAATGTCTGTGAACCTTTTCTTTCAGTATCTGGTGTGAAACCTGTCCAGTAATTGTTGAATAGTCTTGGGGGACTTTTTGCCCTTAGAAAACAGGTTCAACACTTTGACGTTGGTGGATATAGTCCCATGAGCTGTTCACTTCTGGTCCATCCACAACATTTCTATGGATTACCTTCTTCACGACATCCACCGTACATCTACACCGCAGCACTAGTCAGAGCTTTGTCTGTGACTGTTAACCTGTTAAATGCTGCTATCAAGATCTTTGTCCCTGCCATCAAGCAGCTCCATTGAAATCCAGACTCTGGCTCATCTTTAAAGGAGACCGTGATTTTGACTATATATAGCAATACTGTAGTATTCCTGTATATAGTACAAGCGATCAGACTATCACAGGTTCAAGTCTTATAATGAGAATAACAGATAAACCATAAACGTTTTTTTTTAAAGTTCAAATCATATCCCTTATTAAAAATGGGGTGGTGCCAACAGCCATTGAATGTGTATGGTCGACTTTAGAACTTGCCAACCTTTTGTACAAATCTACTATATAAAAGACCTATCCAGTCTGTCTGACTGTCCATGTCTCTGTTTGTCCTAAAAACAGCGCTACCTATAGGACATTGTGAAAACTACAGTTAAACTGGAAAATTATAGTTAAACTGAAATGTGAAGAAGCCCGTAAGTTTGAAAAGAAAACAGTGCCACCTATACAACAACTGTGACGGGGGGACCACATGCTGTGTTTGCACTGGTTGCAGTGCAGGCATTCATTATCATCTGTTTCTGCTCCAGTATACCCTTGGTGCGGACCCATCCTACTGCTGCACTTCCACTCTAGAACACAGTCTGGCGCCGCGGCTAAACAGTGCACAGGAGTGAGTGAGACAGCGTTCAACTGGGGGAGAGATAGCTGAGGGGGAAGAAAGAGCACACAGGGGGAGAAACGGCACAAAGGAAGAGAGCGCACATGATTGAGAGACAGCACAAGGGGAAAGAGAGTGCACAGGCGTAAGAGACAGTGCATAGGGGTGAGAGACTGCACTATGGGAGATAGAGTGCACAGGGGGATAGTGAGCAGCAGCAGCATCTGCCAAGCCACGGCCACCATGTGCATCAGCGATTAGTAGAGGGAGTAGTTGGACTTGTATATAAGGCATACGTTCTAGAATCGTCTGATGCAAAAGAATCTAGTGCTACATAATTATTGTATTTTGTGAGTAATAATGTAAATATCATTGTTGTATTACAGGGACCAGAACACTGCACACAATATGCGGGCAGGACCATTGGCCCACTTGGCGGGCCCATCCAGACATGGCACAGCTGGAGGACCCATTTTTAGACTGGTTCAGACTGTGCTTTGCTCCATGGGAGGTTGTATCTATTTAGCGGGTGTGAAGATGAACAGGACCATATTTATTAATACTCTGCGCATTCTTTCTATGCAAGAGGATTTTTTCAGTTCCGGAAGTGATGATGTGCTTTAACTTTTTGATATTCTAATTTATTAATTGTCTGGCTTCTTATTACTTGTACATTATGCTGAAGGGGTATTTCTTTGTAAAATCTGTGGGCAATGAAGGGATCATATTTGGTGTAAATACACTGGAGAATTTCCAGTATAGATTGAGGGATATTTAATGTGTTTGATATTTTTTGCACTGTAGAACAATTCTGGGCAGATCCAAGGCTGACTCAGCTTCTTATTTGCCTGCTTTGTTCCTTCTCTCAGCCCAAATCCACTGTCATTCCTGTACCAAAGCATTACCTCTGAGATATCGGGGGCTTGAGTACCTGTTGTAAAAATGTGTATACATTGTGTATCCAGGAGTCCAAAAGTTCTGCTAGTCCATTCGGTTCCAGTGCAAAGCTGCACAATAGTCCAGAGATGATCTACAAGTAAGTTTTCAACTTTTTCTATGATTGTCCTACACTCCAAAATACTTGATACTGTGCCACATGCCAGGACCCATTAATACCTTGTACTAAAGGTTCCTGGGGAATCCCGAATGCACCACAGTTGCCTGGAAATTAAGGGTGTGAAGAGCTACACTAGAAGGCAGGCTGTGGAGTCATGAAGTCAGAGTCAGTGCTCATTTTGATATCACTGGAGTCGGTATAAAATGGACCGACTCAGATTGCTAAAATATATAATAAATTGGGTACAGAAGTTCAATGCAGAATGTGCTGAATTATTATTATGAGTTATTAATATGTTCTATTTAAATATTAATCATGTCTATCATAATAATGATTAAAGCTTGATGATCACATTGTACTACAATAAATGTATCACTTAAAAATGAGCCTTGTATGAAGGAGTCAGAGTCATGGAAATTGAGGACTCTGAGTCTGTGGTTTGGCTTAGCGACTCCACAACCCTGCTAGAAGGACAGGTATTTGGATTTAGTGTTTCCGCACACACAGTCATATTCCTGCTGTATGAGGGGTATGTACATTACTGGTGACCTATGTTCATTCATTTGCTGAGATGCCATTATTTATATCTGATTATATAAATTTAAATGGATTTTCATATTTATTTTAATACAAATCGCTAAGGAGGATATTCTCTGGTTGGTCTGCGGATCAGATCATAACTACTAATGTTGGTTTGATGCACTCGCAGCAGAAAAATCAACTATAAATCCACCAGTTAGTTACACAGCAAACCGGGGCTGGTCCTGCAGAAGATTTTCTACATAAAACATGCAGGATGTGCAGTGGATATTTCACCTCTGCTTCATAAGGGATGTCTGCACACACCCAGAACAGGGTTTCCGTAATGTGCACAAACCTAGCACTCTGTTTATACCAAACATATGACATTATATGGTATGTAATTACCCATAACATGCTTGCATACATCAGGCCCACAGGACAACCCCTGTTCCTTAGAAAGTCACTTAAAATAATTAAATTGAAATCCATGCTCTAATCTGTGGGTAAGCCTGGCAGTAATGTCTCCACAGCGTCCCCCACAGGGAAAATAAAGCATTACATAGTACCCTTTGTGTGATGTCTGTATATTAAATTGAACCAAAAGATAGTAATACGACACGTCTGGCCCTTTAAGGTTGGGGTGATCGGGTAGGTTCCAAAACCGTAATAATCAGTTGTAACGAGGCATTTCCAAAGTTGCATTGATAAGAAAACTTTTATTTTAAAGTGAACCTGTCAGCCCCTCCCCACAAGGCCTATTAAAGTAAAAGTACCACCTTCAGCAGCGCCTACGCTGCATTTTATGAAGGTTACTCTTATCCCTCTACCCTTCTGGGACACCTAAATTAAGACTTTTTATAACATTTCTCGCCTTGTATGTTAATACTTAGATAAGGTCCAGGAGGTATGCTCACTTCACTGGACCTGAACGCTTCGCTGGTCATTCTCCCCATACTCTTTCCTCCAGGACCATCCACTTCTCTCTTCCTAGTGAAATCATTGGCGCCTTGCGCAGATCTCTCAGTTCTTGGGCATGCTCCTTGAGCTTTGCACAAGAACTGATGTCACATTGTTTTGGAACATTGCGCCTGTGTAGATCACAGGCACCAGATCTCGCCCTGTGTGTTTTTATGCTGTATGCAGACTGCGGGGCTGGGAATCTGGCCCTTGCGCAAACATTATGACTGCACCTGTTCCCTCCTCCTATTTCCTTCCTACTACCCACCAAAAAAGGTCGGCATTATTGGGTACCTTCCAGACCGAGTGGAATGAAAGAAGAGGTGCAGTCATGCTGATTTCGCAGGCGCCAGATTCCCAGCCCCACAGCCTGCATACAGCATAAGACAACACAGGACATGATCTGGCGCCTGCGTTATATGCAGGTGCAATGTTTCGAAACCATGTGACCTCAGTTCTCAGGCAGAGCTCACGAAGCATGTCCTACAACTGAGGGATATATTCGCAAGCACCAACGACGTCACTATGAAGAGAGAAGAGGAGGAAAATGACCAGTGAGGCCTTCAGGTCCAGTGAAAGAAGCATATATCCCGAACCTTATCTAAGTATTAACATACAGGGTGGGAAGTGTTGTTATAAAGTCTTTAGGTGACCCGGAGGGGTAGAGGGAAAGAAGCCACCTTCACAAAATGCAGAATAGGCGCTGCTGAAGGTGGAAAATTTAGATTAATAGGCCCTGGGAGGGTGACCGAAAGTCGAAGGCATGGGTGGAATCCAGTACATGGGTGAAAACGTTCCGCCCTTACATACTTGTAGTCCTTCATCAGTTTCACATGCTGTTAATGAGAAGTCTGCCTGAACAGGTGACACGACTAAAAACAGCGGTATCCACTTTAGTAAAGGTTTTCATCACTACAACTTTGGGAGTGCCTCATTACATTGTATTTATATTAAAGGGAACCTGTCATCAGATGCAGTGTGCCTGAATCACATTGAGCATGATTCAGACATGGATGCCAGATTAACACTATAAACATTGAAATTCATTATTGAATTTACACCTCTTGTTGCCTTGCTTTTTTTTCTTCCATTTTTGCCTTGAGGTTTGACTCTGCTTCTACATTATGCTGCTATCACATTAGATGGCAAAAACCTGCTGACGGGGTCCCTTTAAAAATAAAAAAAAATGAAGAGCATCTTTTGTTTTGTGCAAAGTTTATGAACTATCTGCACTATTTTGAAATATAAGGGTAAAAAAATGAATTTGTAAATGATGAATGTTGCCCTGTGTGTTTTGGAAGATTAGCCTGATGTTGGCCCCGCTCCAGTTGACTGACAGGTGGGTGCACTTAGGGAGAGATCTGTCAGTCATGGCATTTGGGATGGGGAAGAAGCCGGAGTTCAACATACCGTATATACTCGCGTATAAGCCGAGTTTTTCAGCCCAAAAATTGGGCTGAAAAGTACCCCCCTCGGCTTATACGCGAGTCAGTGCTGTATACCGATGTATACATCGGTATACAGCAGCCCCCGCATCCCCAGTAATGCAGGGCCCCCCCCGCGTCTCTCCGGTCACCTGTAAACGAAGCTATACTTATCACAGTGCTCTGTCCGCGCCCGCTCGCACCCGCTGTCAGCAGCCGACCGGATCCTCCATCTTGCGTCTTCTTTCTTCCTGTTTCTGTGCTCGTCGCGGGCAATGACGTCATTCCCTGCGACGAGCACAGGAAACAGGAAGAAAGAAGACGCAAGATGGAGGATCCGGTCGGCTGCTGAGAGCGGGTGCGAGCGGGCGCGGACAGAGCACTGTGATAAGTATAGCTTCCTTTACAGGTGACCGGAGAGACGCTGGGGGGGCCCTGCATTACTGGGGATGCCTGTATACTACCGCTGGGGCTGCTATATACGTCTGGGACCCTGTATACTACCACTGGGGCTGTATATACTACCACTGGGGCTGTATAAACCACTGGGGCTGTATATACTGCTGGGGCCCTGTATACTACCACTGGGGCTGTATATACTACCACTGGGGCTGTATATACTACCTCTGGGGCCCTGTATATACCACTGGGGCCCTGTATACTACCACTGGGGCTGTATAAACCACTGGGGCTGTATATACTGCTGGGGCCCTGTATACTACCACTGGGGCTGTATATACTGCTGGGGCCCTGTATACTACCACTGGGGCTGTATATACTACCACTGGGGCTGTATATACTACCACTGGGGCTGTATATACTACCACTGGGGCTGTATATACTACCACTGAGGCTGTATATACCTCTGGGGCCCTGTATACTACCACTGGGGCTGTATATACTGCTGGGGCCCTGTATACTACCACTGGGGCTGTATATACTACCACTGGGGCTGTATATACTACCACTGGGGCTGTATATACCTCTGGGGCCCTGTATACTACCACTGGGGCTGTATAAACCACTGGGGCTGTATATACTGCTGGGGCCCTGTATACTACCACTGGGGCTGTATATACTACCACTGGGGCTGTATATACTACTAGGGCTGCGTCTATACTACCACTCGAGCTGTATATACCACTGGGGCTGTATATACTACTGGGGCTGCGTGTATACTACCACTGGGGCTGCTGTATCTACCTCTGGGACTGGTGTATACCACACTGCTGGGGGCTGTATACTTGTGCTAGGGTCCACCCTCGGCTTATACATGAGTCAATAGATTTTCCCAGGTTTTGGGGGCAAAAGTAGGGGGTCGGCTTATACACGAGTATATACGGTATGTTTATTGTGAAACGCAGCAGTGTTATGGAGCCAGTATATATTCATTCTTCCCGTGGATTAGGCAGCATGACTCCACTGACAGGTTCCCTATACGTAAGACCACTCTGTTACCAAACTGCACTGCTACTGAGATCATGGGATGTTCCAAAACATCTTCAGGTCCTACTTTTCCCTATATTATATTGAACTTCTATAGAGGCCATGACATGTGAGTATTCTACATTCAGGTGAGTACTTAGAGAGAGATTCCTGGGCCATCCTGAGAACATTCCTGATGTCCTTTGTGTGATTATGTCTGAGTGCTGGATGCGCTGATATATGCAGGTTACAGCGGCACTTTATACATACAACGGCTGATTGACAGTCATTTTTCTTATTACGCACTGTGTTCCCAAGCAGGACTGGAACTACAAAAAGCCTTTTTACGTTTTATAAATGGTTATTTTTATGCTTGTTGCAAGGATGTTTTTTTAAGGGACAAAGTTCATTTTCACAAAGTATTTCTTTTTTCTGAATTTGCAGCCTGTCATAAATAAATCGATGTGTAATTTATAATTATTATTGTGTGCAGTGGTTTTTCTGTTGTCACGCTTTGTAACTGTTTATTATTACACTTTCAGAAACAGTGCTATTTGGATACCTCTATATGACTTCAATTTGCTGAAGTTTGTAACATCAGAATTTCTATTCTAATTGCAATGTTATTTTCTTTTTATGAAATAAACCATGAAATCTGAACTTCACCAAAGATGCCCATAGACAGGTCTCTTGCGGGAATTTGACAAGTTGTTATCATTTAGCAATGGATGTGACAACTTCATGGTAACCAAAGAGTTCTACAGGGTGCTACAGGGTGGGCCATTTATATGAATACACCTAAATAAAATAGGAATAGTTGGTGATATCATCTTCCTGTTTGTGGCACATTAGTATATGGGAGGGGGAAAACTTTTTAAGATGGGTGGTGATCATGGTAGCCATTTTGAAGTGGGCCATTTTGGATCCAACTTTATTTTTTTCAATGGGAAGAGGGTCATGTGACACATCAAACGTATTGAATTTTTCATAAGAAAAGCAATGGTGTGCTTGGTTTTAACGTAAATTTATTCTTTCATGAGTTATTTACAAGTTTATGAGTGCTTACAAAATGTGTTCAAAGTGCTGCCCATTGTGTTGGATTTGTCAATGCAACCTTCTTCTCCCACTCTTAACACACTGATGGTAACACCACACAAGAAATGCTAGCACAGGCTTTCAGTATCCATTGTTTCAGATGCTGCACATCTCATATCTTCACAGCTTAGACCATTGCCTTCTGATGACCCCAAAGATAAAAGTCTAATGGTCCCGTCACACCTGGCGATCTGGCCAGCAATGTCGGAAGCGATGCGCGGGTGCCCGCTCGGTTCCGACATCGCTGGCCAGCTGTCACACAGAATCGCTGCGGCCGGCGACACCGCAGCGATGCGGGCAGTGACATCGCTTGCTGGGCTGGGCTGGCTCAGCCCAGCGAGCGATCCGCAGCAACGCTGCGGTATAGGCTGGATCGCCGCCGACATCGCTCTGGCGATGTCACACGGCGCGATCCAGCCTTACATCGCAGGTTGACAGGTTTATGGTTCTTCCCGTAAACCTGTCAACCGGCGATAAAACGCGGTCGCGCCGCGCGTTTACACAGCGCGACGTCGCTAGCGACATTGCTGATACGTCACTTTTTCGGCGATGTCGCTAGTGACGTCGCCAGGTGTGAAGCCACCTTAAGGGGGTCAGATTGGGAGATCTTGGTGGCCATTCAACTGGCCCATGATGACCAATCCACTTTCCAGGAAACTGTTCATGTAGGTATGCTCAGACCTGACACCTATAATGTGGTGGTGCACCATCTTGTTGGAAAAACTCAGGGAACGTGCCATCTTCAGAGCATAAAGAGGGCAACACAACCGTTGGTTTAAATTAGTTTGCTTAGCAACATGTTTTTTGGAGTCATAGTTGTCTTAAAAAATTATTATTATTATAAGTGGTAGTAGGAACTGTTTTTTCCTTTGTAAATACAGTAAATTCTTTTGCTTTTGCCTAGTGGGTCTTCTGCTGGTCCGTCCGGTTGTACCTCATCCGGGTTAGTAGTGGAGCGTCTCGCTGTGTAAGCAGGGTCTGGGGTGTCCTCTTAATATGTATTAGTTTAGAGGAACGAGGAGGAATAAGGGTTAAATAATATGGGAGGAATAGTAACAGTCAACTTTAAAACACTAGTTGTGGCTGCGGCTAGCTTGTAAATATGGGAACGTCGCCTTATAGTGTACTGGTGAGGCTGGTGCAGGGTTCTAAGAGTTAATCTGCCTGCTTGTGCCCTCCCCTTAAGTCCCACCCTTTGATTTGTCATTCGTTCCCCTAGCAAAGCTTGTACACTCTTTTATGCTGCCTCTATCACGAGGTGATTGCGCGCTTGAGCATTAGAAGTCGAGAGCTTGGACCTATCACATAGCGTGCCCCTTGCGGTCACGTGATGTGCCCACGGATGTTTGGATACGCCCGGACGCCACCGCTTGTGACCGCTCAGGCATGTGTAAGCACGAGGCTGTAATATATATGTAATATACACCTAATATAACCGTTTCCCAAGTGTTGCATGAAGTTTTGGTTATTGTTTTAATGTTTGTATTTGCATTTTATACACTATTACTGGCCAGATAGTGACGTCATAAGGGCGGTCCCGCTCTTCTCACATATAAGGTTGGGGCGGGCACCACCGGCCATCTGTGACCCGTAGAAGGGCGAGAGCCCGAAACGGTGCCGTCGTCACCCCGTACCCCCTCCCTGCACTATGTATCTGCAACCCCAATAAAGGACACCGCTTTCTGCATCCTCGGTGAGTGCCGTTTTCTTCTTCAGATATGGACTATGTTTTTTGACTGGCACCTCGAGTGATTTCTGTGGCTCCTGTCCATCTTTGCCTCCTAAAGTAGGAGTTCCCCTGAAGGTGGTGCCCTCATTTCCCTCTCCTGTTTTACTGGGTAACACATCGTCATGTTGCAATTTCAGATATCCAGTGGCATTGAGGTTTCCATTGATGAAGAATGGCCCCACTAACTTCATACCCCATATTCCACAACAAACCATCAATTTGTGTGTTCAACAGTCTTGGAGGGATCTATCCAGGGGCGGAACTACCGTGGTGCAGCTGGTGCAGCTGCACCAGGGCCCCGGCCAGCTAGGGGGCCCCTGAAGGCTCCAGCGGCGGGTCTGTTCCGCTTTTGATTACAGCGCCGCCGCGGCTGCCATTCACTCCCTGTGGGGTGCTGTGCCTCACAGGGCTGACTCCAGTGAGGGGCCCGGGTTGCAGAGGCCAGGAGGGGAGCCCGGAGACACTGACAGCCCGGGCTCCTCCTCTGTCACTCTGCTGCTGGCCGAGCCCCAAGGGCAGGGGCGGAGCCCAGCAGCTTACCTGAAGGGGTGCTGGCGAGGGGCCCGGAGGTGCAGCAGGTGGGCGCCGTCGGCAGTGTGAGTCGGACATTCTCTCTCTGAGCCGCCGTCAAACTGACAGCGGTTCAGAGAAAGTGCTGCGCCCGCCGGCTCCCACTGATCAGCTGTGCGAGCATCTAACTCGTACAATTGAATCCCTGACCGCGGACACTTCCGGGTCAGGGTGACGTCACCAGGGTTCATCACGCTGCCGACGTTGCAGAGGTGCGAAACAGCGGCGGTGGAAAGTGCTCCGCTCTAATGGAGCTGAAGACACGGAAGATGGAGTCCTCATGCCAGCGTAATTGGGAGAGAGGGACATTATTATGGTCAGTAAATGGAGGCAGAGGGGGGAGGGAGATTGTCAGAGGAGGGAGAGAGATGGTCAGCAGAGGAAGGAGGAGAGGAGAGATGGTCAGCAGAGGGAGGAGGAGAGATGGTAAGCAGAGGGGGAGGAGAGATGGTCAGCAAAGGGAGGAGGAGAGATGGTCAGCAGAGGGAGGGGGAGAGGAGAGATGGTCAGCAGAGGGAGGAGAGGAGAGTGATAGTCAGCAGAGGGGGGAGAGAGGAGAGTGATGGTCAGCAGAGGGGGGGGAGAGGAGTGTGATGGTCAGCAGAGGGAGGAGGAGAGGAGAGATGGTCAGCAGAGGGAGGAGGAAGATGGTCAGCAGAGGGGGAGAGGAGAGATGGTCAGCAGAGGAAGGAGGAGAGGAGAGATGGTCAGCAGAGGGGGAGAGGAGAGATGGTCAGCAGAGGGGGGGAGAGGAGAGATGGTCAGCGGAGGAAGGAGGAGAGGAGAGATGGTCAGCAGAAGGCGGAGAGGAGAGTGATAGCAGAGGGGGGAGAGAGGAGAGTGATGGTCAGCAGAGGGGGGAGAGTGTGATGGTCAGAAGAGGGGGGGGAGAGGAGTGTGATGGTCAGCAGAGGGAGGAGGAGAGGAGAGATGGTCAGCAGAGGAAGGAGGAGAGGAGAGATGGTCAGCAGAGGGGGAGAGGAGAGATGGTCAGCAGAGGGAGGGGGAGAGGAGAGATGGTCAGCAGAGGAAGGAGAGATGAGAGATGGTCAGCAGAGGAAGGAGGAGAGGAGAGATGGTCAGCAGAGGAAGGAGGAGAGGAGAGATGGTCAGCAGAGGGGGAGAGGAGAGATGGTCAGCAGAGGGAGGAGAGTGATAGTCAGCAGAGGGGGGAGAGAGGAGAGTGATGGTCAGCAGAGGGGCGGGAGAGGAGTGTGATGGTCAGCAGAGGGAGGAGGCGAGAGGAGAGTAATGGTCAGCAGGGGGAGGAGAGAGTGATGGTCTGCAAATGGAGGGGGGTGCATGTGATGGTCTGTAAATGGAGGGAGGGGGAGTGTATCATGTGCAGCAAATGGAGGACAGAATTTGAGAACAGAGAATGGGGAGCAAGGGGGTGATAGGTGCAGACAGAGTATGGGAAGCCATAGGCTAAATCTGAGTGCACAGTATGGGCATGTGTGCAGATAATATGAGTAGTTAGGGGGAATGGGTGCGGAAAAAGTATAGGAAGTGAGGGGAGGTGGGTGTAGACACAATATGGGGAATGAGGAAGAATGGGTATGGACACAGAATGGTGGGTCAGGGGGTGTTGGGTGCAGTCACAGTATGAGGAGAAAGGAGGGACGGGTGTGGACTCAGTATGGTGGTGAGGGGGTATTTTGTGTGCAGACATAGTATGGGGAGCAAGTGGGTGATGAGTACGGAGGTAGTTTGGAGAGAATACGGGATAAGAAAAATGTGAGGTCAAACATAATAAAGACTGGGTAGCGTGGGGGCGGGATGGATGCAGTCACGACTGGGTAGTATTTGTTTGTGTGGGGGTTGCATGGGGTAGAGGAGGCTGCATGGGGTGACAGTGTGAGGCCACAGCAAGGATGAGAGAGTATGTTGAAGAGAGACTGTGTGATGAGAAGGTACAGTATAGAGGACACAGTGTGAGAGGACAGTGGGATTATTTGTTCAGGAGTGCAGTGTAGGGCAGATATTTTTATTTAGACAGAATTATAATGGCACTCTTATTTTTAAGGGCACTATGTCAGGACGTGCTGCAGAAAAGTGGAGAAGATGGAAGTCTGCAAAGACGTGAACAGCCATCATGGCGTCAGGACAAGATGAAGAAAAGAAAAAGACGACCCGATCAGACAAAGTCATCTATAAGGTACCTGGGTGGAAATTATATTTGTGGGGGGGGGGGAGGGGCGGCGGTGAAGGGGGCCCCCGAAAAATTTCTTGCACCAGGGCCCACTACAGTCTGGGTCCGCCCCTGGATCTATCCACTGTGGGTTAGTGTCAGACCAACAGCGGTTGTTTTGTTTGTTAATGTCACCATTCACAAAAAGTTTGCCTCATCACTGAACATAATGTTCTGTGTAAACTGAGGGCCCTGTTCCAATTTTTGTTTTGCCCATTCTGTAAATTCAGTGCGCTGATCTGGGTTATCCTCGTTGAGATGCTGCAGTAGCTGGATTTTGTAAGGGTGCCATTGGTGAGTAGCTAATATCCGCTGAAGGGATGTTCGACTGATGCTACTCTCCAGTGACATGCGGCGAGTGGTACACTGTGGGCTCTTGCTGAATGAAGCTAGGACAACCACTGATGTTTCTTCGTTAGTGATACTTTTCTTGCATCCACATTTTGACAAATCCAACACTGAACCTGTTTCACGAAGTTTGGAAAGCAGTTTGCTAACTGTAGCATGGGAGATGGGTGGTCTCGTAGGGTGTCTTGCATTAAAATCTGCTGCAATGACCCAAGTACTGCGTTCTCCAGAAATCAACACAATTTCTATCCACACCTTACGTGTTAACCTCTGCGACATGTCGATGGCTGTAAACAAACAGGAACTTGAAAATAACTCATAAAAGAATAAGGTTACAATAAAACCAAGTACACCATTAATTTCCTATGAAATTTGCAATACGTTTGATGTGTCACATGACCCTCTTCCCATTGAAAAAAATTGTTGGATCAAAATGGCTGACTTCAAAATGGCCGCCGTGGTCATCACCCATCTGCAAAAGTTTTTCCCCTTCCATATACTAATGTGCCATGCACAGGAAGTTAATATCACCAACCATTCCCATTTTATTTAGGTGTATCCGTAAAAATGACCCACCCTGTACTTGCTGAATCTAAGGATACATTCACACATACAAGGTTTTTGGGTTTATTTTTTCTGAAAATACACATCACAATCCAAGGCACAATCTGCATGGTTTAGTTGTATAATGGTTCACATTTTGCTGTGGGATTTTTGTGAATTTTAATCAATGCATTCCAAAGGGGACAATTTACAACAGTCTTTTGAGATCTTTTTTTTTTTCTTCAATGTTTTTTTGAGTGGTGAATGCTGCAAATAAATGGTTAAAACAAAAACACAAAAAGGATTAACGTTTTCAGTTCTATGCAAAAACTGTGTGAACTGGCAGGTCGCGGGGAGGAGAGAACCAGTGTGGCAATGGGAACAGCAGAAGATGGCGATGGGTAAATAATTCACATACACACAATAGTGAATAATAGACAACAACAAAAAAAACACACACCAGACTTCTCCTTTACAGTAAGGACAAAGAGAATGTCCCTGCTACCATTGAGATCTGGACAAGAACCACAGCAGCCGTTAGGTGCTATTTTGTGATTATTTACCAAGAAATAACTTAATTTTGCCCACAAAATCCTGCTGCCAGTACAATTGGCAGCCCAGATTGGGAGGCAAAGTATCTGCTCCACCACAAAATAAGGCAATAATCACATTAATGGATTTCCCGTAGATGTGTGGCTCTGACCGTACGCAAACAAATGTTAGCGTTTGTGCTGGAATGACCTCATATCTGACCATTTCACACACGCCTCTGATGATGACAGTTCAGGTCCAAAAACCCACTGCCCATCCTGAAGCTGCCGTCCACATGGAGAATCCAATCCGAACCTGTAAAGGCGGCTGCAGGGTGTGTAAAGAACAAACTTTTACGGGGGGTGTTAAATCAGATCATTTTTATCTAGAATATTACACTATAACATTTTTACAAAGAGAGGTCAGTGGAACAAAGAGATTTTCAGTGTCACATAGTATCATTACATATTATTGTTATACATGAAAATACAATAAAATTGTCATCACCTCCAAGGATTTTATTTGTTTAATTTAACGTTATACAATCCCCCCTCACCCCCAATATTATTCCAGAGAAGTATGTATTCATACGCTTTTCTTTATGATGTATATATGTATATACACATTGGAATATCCACCATTTAGTTCATATCATTAGTTTGCATGTTTAGTGACCATACCCATATAATTTAGCCTGGAATGCTACATCACTAGTGTTCATGAAGTCATCTCTCAGGATGGTACCAGCCTGAAACATTCAGCCTTGGTCTCAGGATATTGCCAAATTTCTTGATTGCTTTTCTCTTTGCATATACCATGTTTTTCGGTTTATAAGACGCACTCTTTTTCCTCCAAACTTTGGAGGAAAGGGGGGGTGCATCTTATAGTCCGAATGTATGCTTGGTCTTGTTGTGGGGAGGGGCAAGTGATGAACTGGGAGCAGAGGAGGGTGGAAAAGGTCCCAGCTGCAGGAATCTGGCTGCTAGGGTACCACTGCTTTTGGGGTGGGTCCTCATGCCCACCTGTCAAGCAGCTAATGAATATTAATTTACTTTAAAGATCGGGCACACGTGGGTGCCCCAGCTGGATTCTTGCTGCGGCTGGGGAGATCGTGCTTGCAGGGCTGGGGAGAAGGAGCAGTTGTGCCTGGCCCGGAGGGAGTGTCACTGCAGTGACAGGGCCAGGCCCAGCATACTGAGGAGCACAGCGTTAGAATCTCTCTTACAGGACCTGCGGTGATGTAATGAAGAGGGCAGGTTAGAGCATTACATGACAGCATAGAGCCCTCCTTCTGCATTACATCTCCGCAGGTCCTGGAGCTCTGCACTAGGAAGAAGGAACAATCTCCTTACAGGAGCTGCAGTGATGTAGTGAAGAGGCAGGGCACTGTGCTGTCATGTGCTGCTCCAGCACTGGGCATTCATTATGTCACTGGATGTCCTGTAGAGATTTCCTGGTGTTCAGAGGGGAAGGATTTGACATCATCTAATGTGGATGAAAACACCTTTGCAAAGTTAAGAATGAATTGTTAATAAAGTACTGTACATACAAGCACTCTACCACTCCTATGGTGTACTATCACTCGCAGTATGCCATAGGATCTGCAGGACATGCAAGGAGTTGTAGTTCTCCCATGGGATCTTAAAGCAGCATTCCAGTGGGTTTTCTTTCAGCGCGGGAGTGGTGCTTTAAATATAAGCCATGTGCCCCCATTCTTACTCATCCTCCAGCGTCTACATATAGTACTTCAGTGACACCTGTCCAGTCCCGCCGCAACATCATTTGGTTGGAAGCTACGAGCAGATAACAAACTATTATACAGTTAGGTCCAGAAATATTTGGACAGTGACACAAGTTTTGTTATTTTAGCTGTTTACAAAAACATGTTCAGAAATACAATTATATATATAATATGGGCTGAAAGTGCACACTCCCAGCTGCAAAATGAGAGTTTCCACATCCAAATCGGAGAAAGGGTTTAGGAATCATAGCTCTGTAATGCATAGCCTCCTCTTTTTCAAGGGACCAAAAGTAATTGGACAATTGACTCTAAGGGCTGCAATTAACTCTGAAGGCGTCTCCCTCGTTAACCTGTAATCAATGAAGTAGTTAAAAGGTCAGGGGTGGATTCTAGGTGTGTGGTTTTGCATTTGGAAGCTGTTGCTGTGACCAGACAACATGCGGTCAAAGGAACTCTCAATTGAGGTGAAGCAGAACATCCTGAGGCTGAAAAAAAAGAAAAAATCCATCAGAGAGATAGCAGACATGCTTGGAGTAGCAAAATCAACAGTTGGGTACATTCTGAGAAAAAAGGAATTGACTGGTGAGCTTGGGAACTCTAAAAGGCCTGGGCGTCCACGGATGACAACAGTGGTGGATGATCGCCGCATACTTTATTTGGTGAAGAAGAACCCGTTCACAACATCAACTGAAGTCCAGAACACTCTCAGTGAAGTAGGTGTATCTGTCTCTAAGTCAACAGTAAAGAGAAGACTCCATGACAGTAAATACAAAGGGTTCACATCTAGATGCAAACCATTCATCAATTTCAAAAATAGACAGGCCAGAGTTAAATTTGCTGAAAAACACCTCAAGAAGCCAGCTCAGTTCTGGAAAAGTATTCTATGGACAGATGAGACAAAGATCAACCTGTACCAGAATGATGGGAAGAAAAAAGTTTGGAGAAGAAAGGGAACGGCACATGATCCAAGGCACACCACATCCTCTGTAAAACATGGTGGAGGCAACGTGATGGCATGGGCATGCATGGCTTTCAATGGCACTGGGTCACTTGTGTTTATTGATGACATAACAGCAGACAAGAGTAGCCGGATGAATTCTGAAGTGTACCGGGATATACTTTCAGCCCAGATTCAGCCAAATGCTGCAAAGTTGATTGGACGGCGCTTCATAGTACAGATGGACAATGACCCCAAGCATACAGCCAAAGCTACCCAGGAGTTCATGAGTGCAAAAAAGTGGAACATTCTGCAATGGCCAAGTCAATCACCAGATCTTAACCCAATTGAGCATGCATTTCACTTGCTCAAATCCAGACTTAAGACGGAAAGACCCACAAACAAGCAAGACCTGAAGGCTGCGGCTGTAAAGGCCTGGCAAAGCATTAAGAAGGAGGAAACCCAGCGTCTGGTGATGTCCATGGGTTCCAGACTTAAGGCAGTGATTGCCTCCAAAGGATTCGCAACAAAATATTGAAAATAACAATATTTTGTTTGGGTTATGTTTATTTGTCCAATTACTCTTGAATGTGCAGTGTTTGTAAAGAAATGTGTACAATTCCTACATTTTCTATCAGATATTTTTGTTCAACCCTTCAAATTAAACGTTACAATCTGCACTTGAATTCTGTTGTAGAGGTTTCATTTCAAATCCAATGTGGTGGCATGCAGAGCCCAACTCGAGAAAATTGTGTCACTGTCCAAATATTTCTGGCCCTAACTGTATACAGGGTGGGCCATTTATATGGATACACCTAAATAGAATGGTAATGGTTGGTGATATCAACTTCCTGTTTGTGGCACATTAGTATATGGGAGGGGGAACACTTCTCCAGATGTGTGGTGACCATGGTGGCCATTTTGAAGTCGGCCATTTTGGATACAACTTTTTTTTTTTTTTTTTAATGGGCAGAGGGTCATGTGACACATCAAACATATTGAGAATTTCATGAGAAAAACAATGGTGTGCTTGGTTTTAGCATACCTTTATACTTTCATTAGTTATTTACACTTTTATGACCACTTATATAATGTGTTCAAAGTGCTTCCCATTGTGTTGGATTGTCAATGCAACCCTCTTCTCACACTCTTGACACACTGATAGCAAAACCGCAGAAGAAATGCTAGCACAGGCTTCCAGTATCCATTGTTTCAGATGTTGCACATCTCGTATCTTCACAGTATAGACAATTGACTTCAGATGAGTGATAAGGCAATCTTTTTTGTTAATGGTGAAGTTAAAAAACAAAACCAGCACTATTGGTTTGACACTAACCCACAGTGGATAGATCCTTTCAAGACTGTAGGAACACAAAAATTGATGGTATGGTGTGGTCTATGGGGTACAAAGATAGTGGGGCCATTCTTCATCAATGGAAAACTCAATGCCACTGGATATCTGAAATTGCTACATGATTTAGATATCCAGTGGCATTGAGGCCAAATGAGGCTTCATTTCTGCACTCGTGCAAGTCCGGTCTCTTACACAAACATCGCTATGTTTTGCTGTACAACGCATCCGTGCGGCAATCAAAGGAGTGCTGATCTACCTCCTTCCCAGGTAAAACACTTATTTCACAGTTCATTGGTGCTGACATTCACCTGGTGATACGAAAATATGCACATATTTCAAAAGCTGATTGCCTCCTTTCTCAAGAGACCAGACTTGCACGAGTGCAGAAATCCTGAAGTTGACCAACTGAAAAATAGTCTGCGCACTAAATGTGCACTGCAGAAGCAGGTGAGAGTGCAAAGATCCACCCTGGAAATTACAAATACTGCAAGTATCTGCAATTAAGTTTTATTGGTATAAAGGACTGTATGTATACAAGAAGAGAATTATAACGCTCGATGACCTTTTCGATATTTTATATTCTTTTACACGATGTCGAGGTCGTTACACAGGTGGCTGATTGCTGGTGAGTCTACCTGCGTAACAGCTCACCAGCGATCAGATAGCGATGTCCCAGCGATCCCGATCGTTGGTCGGGTAGTTGGGACATCGCAATGTGTGAACTGACCTTAAGTAGTGTTTTTTGTATTAGCATACCACCCTCTATTTTTATTTTTATGCATCATTGATTTTGAAGGCTGGTGAAAAGTCTGTAGGTAGGGAGCTGAGCGCTAATTCCAAATATTATAATGCCTTCCATGAAGCCATTCAAATATTATAATGCCCCATATAGCCTTTCATTTAACAATGGGCCCCAAATGGTCCTCCATATGGTATAAATACATCCCACATATTCCTTCATATAGTATAATGGGACCCACATTGCCTTCCATATAGAATAATGCTTCCCCATAGGCTTCCTTCTAATATAATGCAACCTCCATTGCCCTCCATATAGTATAATGCAACCTCTATAGTCCTCCATATATTATAACGCAGTCTATACTCCTTCATATAGTATAATGTAGCCTCTATAATCCTCCATATTGCATAACATAGCCCTATAATCCTCCATATAGCAATTTAGCCTCTATAACGCTTCATCTACTATAATATAGCCTCTATAATCCTCCATATAGTATTATGCAGCCTTTATAACTCCATATAGCATAATGCAGCCTCTATAATCCTCAATATAGCATAATGTTGCCTCTGTAATCCACAATATAGCCTCTATAATCCTCCATATAGCATAAGGCAGCCTCTATAAACCTCCGTATTGAATAATGCAGCCCCTATAGTCCTTCATATCATATAATGTGGTCTCTATAATCCTCCATATAGCATATTGCACCCCCAATGCCTTCTGGCCACCCTGTACGCACTGATTAAATAAATACCTTTCTTCGGTGCCTGCTGCATCCCACGCTCTGCACATGCTCAGTATAGCGGTACACAGTAGTAACTTCATTGCACCCCACTGTACGGAGAATCAGAGTGTCAGCAGCACAGCAGGAAAATGAGGAGAGAAGGAGTGCTCCGTGCTCTCTCTTTCCTCATGGCTCTTGATGACGTGTGAGGGACCCCGGTGCCTGCATTGGCATATAGGTACACTTCAACTGTAAAATGCTTCTTACGGAGCCAATGCTTAGTTGCCCTGGCTATAAGTTACTGGTCATTGTCATGCTGACAGACCCAGTCATGACCCATCTTCAATATCCTTATGGAGTGAAGGAGGCTGTTGGCCAAAATCTTGCGATACATGACCTCATGCATCCTCCCTTCAATTTGGTGCAGTTGTCCTTTTCCCTTTGCAGAAAAGCACCCCCAAAGTATATTTCCACCCCCAAGCTCCACAGTTGGGTCGGTATTCATTTGGTTGCATTCATCCTTCTTCCTGTAAAAACATGCCTAATGGAGTTTAGGCCAAAAGGTTCTGACTTAATGACCTTCTCTCATGCCACCTTTGGATTATTCAGATGGTCTTTAGTAAATTTTAAACAGGCCTGGACATGTGCTGATGTGAGCAGGGGGACTTTATGTTTCCTGCTGGATTTTAATCCATGACTGCAGTGTGATGCCAATGATCCTTAAAGGGAACCTGTCACCTGGATCTAAGCCCCTACACTATCACTACCTGTCCCTGCACCTTCCTAGCAGCTCCCTATCTATCCCTCTCTGAGCTAAATCCGCCCTATAAAACTGCAGAAAAATAACTTATAACTTACAGAAGTCCCTGAGGCTGGGGACTGAGAAGGCGGCGCCAGGCTCCATTCAGCCCCTCCTCCATGCAGCAGCACACGCCCCGCTGGGCGGCATTATTCTTTCCTCATCGCCGCCTCCTCCATTTGGAATCTCCCACCTGCTTTACACCTATCATGTTGTGGTGATGCAACCTCGATGTGTCCCCTGACTGAGACACAGCATATGGGAGATTGTATCTTCTGCTTGGTAGCAGCACACACAGGGTGAGCTGCTACTGGAGCTAAGTGCTGATTGAAATCACTGACCCCCAGGTGTGCGGGTGAATAGGAGATGATATGTGCTGCCCTGGGCTGTGGGGAGGGGGTGGAGGGTGTCAGGACAGCAGCAGGAGCTGCTGGGATTGTATGAGGTTCTACTCGGCTGTGCCCCGGTGTAACAGGCCAGACTAAACCCCCCGACCAGAATATACTCGGGGTTAAAGTGGCCTAGGCCAGATTATACCCCTCCGTATACCACAGCAGCTTTAGATGAGGGCTCCAAGCAACACATGGGGGCCCGAGGCAGCACAAAGTGGCCCCAGGCAGCAGAAAGTGGCCCTACGCAACATACAGGGGCCCCAGGCAGTGCTAGGGCCCCAGGCAGTGCTAGGGGCCCCAGGCAGTGCACGGGGCCCCAGGCAGCACAAAGTGGCCCCAAGCAGCACAAAGAGGCCCCAAGCAACATACAGGGGCCCCAGGCAGTACTAGGGGCCACAAGCTACACACAGGATCCCAGGCTACACACAGGGGCCCCATGCAGCATACAAGGACCCCAGGCAGTGCACGGGGCCCCAGGGAGTGCACGGGGCCCCAGGCAGTGCACGGGGCCCCAGGCAGTGCACAGGCCCCAGGCAGCACAAAGTGGCCCCAGGCAGCACAAAGTGGCCCCAGGCAACATACAGGGGCCCCAGGCAGTACTAGGGGCCCCAGGCTATACACAGGGTCCCAGGCTACATACAGGGGCCCCATGCAGCATACAAGGGCCCCAGGCAGTACAAAGGGGTCCCAGGCAGCGCATGGGGGCCAGAGGCAGCACACAGGGGCCCCAGGCAGCACAAAGTGGCCCCGGGTGGCCCACTGCCTGGGGCCCCTGTATATTGCCTGTGGTCACTTTGTGCTGCCTGGGGCCCCTGTGTGCTGCCTGGGGCCCTTGTATGCTGCATGGAGCCCTTGTGTGTAGCCTGGGATCCTGTGTGTAGCCTGGGATCCTGTGTGTAGCCTGGGGCCCCTGGTACTGCCTGGGGCCCCTGTATGTTGCCTGGGGCCACTTTGTGCTGCCTGGGCCCCGTGCACTGCCTGGGGCCCCGTGCACTGCCTGGGGCCCCGTGCACTGCCGTGGGGCCCCGTGCACTGCCGTGGGGCCCCGTGCACTGCCTGGGGCCCCGTGCACTGCCTGGGGCCCCGTGCACTGCCTGGGGTCCTTGTATGCTGCATGGGGCCCCTGTGTGTAGCCTGGGATCCTGTGTGTAGCTTGTGGCCCCTAGTACTGCCTGGGGCCCCTGTATGTTGCCTGGGGCCTCTTTGTGCTGCTTGGGGCCACTTTGTGCTGCCTGGGGCCCTGTGCACTGCCTGGGGCCCCTAGCACTGCCTGGGGCCCTAGCACTGCCTGGGGCCCTAGCACTGCCTGGGGCCCCTGTATGTTGCGTAGGGCCACTTTCTGCTGCCTGGGGCCACTTTGTGCTGCCTCGGGCCCCCATGTGTTGCTTGGAGCCCTGATCTACAGCTGCTGTGGTATACGGAGGGGTATAATCTGGCCTAGGCCACTTTAACCCCGGGTATATTCTGGTCGGGGGGGTTAGTCTGGCCTGTTACACCGGGGCACAGCCGAGTAGAACCTCATACAATCCCAGCAGCTCCTGCTGCTGTCCTGACACACTCCACCCCCTCCCCACAGCCCAGGGCAGCACATATCATCTCCTATTCACCCGCACACCTGGGTGTCAGTGATTTCAATCAGCACTTAGCTCCAGTAGCAGCTCACCCTGTGTGTGCTGCTACCAAGCAGAAGATACAATCTCCCATATGCTGTGTCTCAGTCAGGGGACACATCGAGGTCGCATCACCACAACATGATAGGTGTAAAGCAGGTGGGAGATTCCAAATGGAGGAGGCGGCGATGAAGAAAGAATAATGCCGCCCAGCGGGGCGTGTGCTGCTGCATGGAGGAGGGGCAGAATGGAGCCTGGCGCCGCCTTCTCAGTCCCCAGCCTCAGGGACTTCTGTAAGTTATAAGTTATTTTTCTGCAGTTTTATAGGGCGGATTTAGCTCAGAGAGGGATAGATAGGGAGCAGCTAGGAAGGTGCAGGGACATGTAGTGATAGAGTAGGGGCTTAGATCCAGGTGACAGGTTCCCTTTAAGACTGTGCTCCCAGCTCTCTTCAGGTCATTGACCAGGCACTCTTGTGTAGTTCTGGGCTGATTCCTCACCTTTCTCAGAATCATCTTTATCCCATCAGGTGAGATGGTGCCCTAATCCAAGGAAGATCGTGTTTTTCTTCCATTTGCTAATAATTGCACCAACAGTTGTTGACTTCTCACAAAGTTGATTGCATTTTGTCCTGTAGCCCATCCCAGCCTTGTGCTGGTCTACAATTTTGTCCCTGGTGTCCTTCGAAAGCTCTTTGGTTTTGGCCATGGTGGACAAGTTGGAGTGTGATTGATTGAATGTGTGGACTGGTGTGTTTTATACAGGTAACAAGTTCAAACAGGTGCAATTAATACAGGTAATGAGTGCAGAGTAGGAGGGCTTCTTAAGGTAAAATTAAAATCTGTGACAGCCAGAATTCTTGCTGGTTGGTAGGTGATCAAATACTTTTTTTATTCAATGAAATGCAAATTCATTATTTAATAATAATACAATGTGATTTTCTGGATTTTTTTTAGATGCTGACTCTCAAAGTTGAAGTGTATCTACGATTAAAATTACTGACATTCCTATTCCTTGTAGGTGGGAAAACTTGCAAAATCGGCAGTGCATCAAAGACTCACTTTCCCCACTGTATTTGTACATCAAAAGTCATCCAGTGTAGAGAAAATCCAGCAGCAGTCCGATCCTTAAAAAACTTCCAGCTTTATCGAAAGAGGGTGGATAAGCAAAACAGGGAGAGGTGCCTCTCAGCCCGTTTTGCTTAAGCACCCCCTTTAAATAAAGCTGGACGTTTAAGGGTGGGTTTACACGTTTCAATATCGTTGCGATATCGCAATTCAATGGCGCGGGAGCGCGCATTTAGTGCACGTTTCTCCCGCATCGGAGGTTTACACGTTGCGATTTAGGAATCCAACGTCCGTACAATGTCTACGCCCCCCAACCCAGGAACGACCATTTAACATGGAAGTGAATGGGTGACGTTGAACTTCACATCGTAGTTGGGCTGTCACACAGCACAATCCGACTCCAATCTCCATTCAATATCGGAGCATTGAATAGCACGCTCATTCAATCCCCGATATCGCATTGACATCGTTCTTGCATCGTATTGGACGTTCACACCATATAACGCAGGAACGATATCGGCTCCAACGATCGAACCACGTGACTTTTCATTGAAATTGGACGCCGATATCGCAACGTGTAAACCCCCCTTAAGGATCTGAATGCTGCTGGGTTATTTTCTACACTGGATAACACTACTACGTCTACTATCAGTTGGCACCCGATAATCCTGTATGTGATTCATGGAGCTCCGTGACAGATCCGAGGTTCCTCTCTGCAGAAGGCTGTAAGTAGGTGCCAGAGGTTTATTTATTTTCTATTTTACTGAAGGTACATGAAAAGTCATGTCTCTGCTTTTGGCTGCGATCAGATGCCTGTATAACACTAACACGGATGACGATCACATCAAAATGCTCGGACCGGGCAGTGGCTTCCCTGACCTGAGGGTGAGAGCTGCATAGAGATAAATAATAATAATAATAATAAGGTATTTTCTGATCATCATAATGGGAGACCCAGACAATGGGGTTTAGGGCGCTGCCCTCCGGAGGTCACACTAGGTACTACAAGTTTGTAGCACCGCCTCCTCCGCTTATAAACCCCCACCGTAGGAGACATCCTCAGTTTTAAACTTAGTGTGCTCGGAGGATCACGCTTTGCTTGCACTTCACTGCATCTCACAACTTACGTGATGGCGTATGAAGACAAGGTAAAATGGTCCCATTCGGGACCCTCGACAGCCTCCCCGCTCACCCTTTGTGGAACACGCTGGTGGAGGTACCGGAGGGTTTTTTAGCCTGGACACTTCAGTGTTCTCCCGGTACGCTGTCGTGCTCCTTTCCTTTCCATCCCTCCATGGAGGCTCTGGATAGGGGGAGCCTGGAGCCTTGCACAGCTCCGCTCCGTCCGAGGCCTCCCTAAATGGTGCTTACAGACCGGACGGAGCCAGCCCAGTCCGAGGCCTCCCTAAATGGTGCTTACACTCCGGACTGGTGCTGTACCCCCGTCCGAGGCCTCCCTAAAGGTGCTTACAGACCGGACCGGCACTGAGGCACCTGGTGTGTCTCCTGTGTGCCTGGGGGTAGTGTCTGTCACTGTGGTGTCATGACACTCAGACCGCGCGGTTACCCTCGGGTCCGCGGTTCTGGCGGTGACCCTGTGCTGGGGTCTCCCTGGCTGACCGCCCTGTGTTTTCACAGGGGCTGAGGCTGTAGACTGCGGGTGTTTTTATGTATACATACAGTCTGAGAGTGTGTGTGGTGATATTCACTCTCGTTTCCCGCGCTGCGGGCTCCGGCACCTCCATTGCTGAGGCAGTCTGGAGGAGGAGGAGGCAGCCCTTATGGTGACATCACCGCTGGGCGTGTTGTGTGTTCTTCCCGCGTGTTCCTGGCTCCGCCCACATCTTCACTGTCGGCGGCCATCTTCTCCCTCACTTCCCGGCTGGGATCTGAACTGCAGCGCGTGTCTGCACTTGCAAGGGAGACCGGAACTCGCGGAGGTCACACACACACACCGCTTCCTCCTACCGCTTTACTGCGGTCGGTAAGCCACCGGGATTCCCGGTTTGTTTGTGACTTTGGCTTATATTCCCCTCACTGTGGAGATGTCCTCAGCTGGGAAGCATGCTGCTAAGGCAGCGGTGGTCACCATTGCCTGTACTACATGCAACGGGACACTGGTGGAGGGGTCCTGCAATAACTGCGGACGCCCAGAGGCCCGATCTGCTACTATTGAGTCTGCAAATCCGGGATTATACCCTGAGGTTCAGGTGATCCCAGGGCCATGGGAAACGCAGAATAAGATTAATGAATCTCTGCTGTCCCAGATGTCCTCCATGTCGCAAACCCTGGAGGCACTGCATAGGAGACTGGAGAACCCAGCTACTCCTCCTAGTTACCCCCGGGTGTCTCTTACTTCTGCTGTAAGACCCCCTAAGCGAGCCCGTGAGGCTTCTCCTGAGCTCCAGACTCTCTCTGAGGAGGAGCGTTCCTCTGATGGTGAGGAAGATGATGGGGGTTCTACTCTTGGGTCTATGTCTGAATCTCCAGATGGGGTGGAGGATCTGGTGTCCTCCATCAATGAGACATTGCGTCTTGTCACTCCTCCTGAGGAGGTGACTGTACACCCCAAGGAGATCTATCAATGGCTGCGGCCAGAGGCTAGACCAAGTGGCTCCTTCATGGACCACACTAATTTCGGAAGGGTGATTAAAGCTCCCAGGTTGCATCCTGGGCGGCGTTATGTCCGTAAAACTAAGGACAATCGCTTTCCCTTTCCCCAGGAGGCGCTCCAGGAATGGTCGCAGTCTCCCAAGGTGGATGCTTCCATGACTAGGATTGCTGCGCGCTCCTTGTTTTCTGCCTCTGATAGCTCCTCGTTGAAGGATGCTACTGATAGACAGGTCGAGCAACTCGCCAAGTCTTCCTATGAGGCTGTGGGGTCTTCGTTTGCCCCTAATTTTGCCGCAGTCTGGACCCTACAAGCGATCACTATCTGTTTAGATGGTATCACTGATCTAGCTAGGTCCAGTCCAGAGGTCCTGGCTCTCACTGAGAGAGCAAGGGCCTATGCGGACTATGCCAGGACGGCATCTTTGGAAACTGCCACTCGCTCTGCTGTGGCCTCGGCCAATGCAATTGCGATCCGCAGGCTATTGTGGCTGCGTCTCTGGGACTCAGATGCCACATCTAAGAAGATTTTACAAAATCTTCCGTTCGCTGGTGACAGGCTTTTTGGCACCGAACTGGACAAATTGATAAAGGATTCTGCTGAGTCTAAGATACCGCAGAATAAGCCTAAGCCACGGTACACCGTGAAAAGGAACCCTAAGCAGTGGTCCTTTCGCTCCGGTTCACAGTCATCAACGGCGTCCACTCGCCCAGACCGAGGGGGCAAGCCTGCTACTCAGTGGCGTTCCAAGAGTCGTCAGAAGAAGCCGGCGGGGGCAGCGGCTGCCACCCCCAAGCCCGCTTCGACATGACTCGCTATTTCATCCTGCCTCCCCACAGGTGGGGGGCCGCCTGTCCCGCTTTCAGGACACGTGGCTTCTTCACATTCAAGATCAGTGGGTTCGAGACGTAGTCTCAAGAGGTTACAGGATAGAGCTGACGTCACAACCAATACACCGATTCCATCGGTCGGTTCCATCTCCAGAAAAGGCTCAGGCTTTTTTCCTGGTGTTGGAGGGACTCCGCAGAGACGGAGTGGTGGTCCCTGTGCCCACGGAAGAGAGGTTCAGGGGTTTTTACTCCAACCTCTTTATTGTCCCAAAGAAGGACGGCTCTTTTCGCCCGGTTTTGGACCTCAAGTTGTTCAACCGTCACGTGTTGGTTCGGAAGTTCCGCATGGAATCCCTGCGCTCAGTGATCGCGGCTGTGTCACAGGGAGACTTCCTAGCGTCCATCGATATCAGGGACGCTTACCTTCACGTCCCCATTGCACCAGCTCATCAGCGCTGGTTGAGATTCGCAGTGGGGGAAGAGCACTTCCAATTTGTGGCACTGCCATTCGGGCTAGCCTCAGCACCACGGGTGTTCACAAAGGTGATGGCCTCCATGATGGCTCTCCTGCATGCGCAGGGACACGCCGTCATACCCTATTTGGACGACCTGTTGGTCAGGGCGCCATCGGAAGACCTTTGTCGGGTAAGCCTGGAGGTGACCATGAAGTCCCTGGAACGGTTCGGGTGGCTTATCAACATTCAGAAGTCGACCCTGGTTCCGACCCAGTCATTGACATATCTGGGCATGGACTTCCACACGGACTCGGCCCTGGTGTCCCTACCTCAAGCCAAGCAGCTTGCGATCCAATCAGGAGTGCAGAATGTCCTCCTGTCTCCACAGTCATCCCTACGGGTATTGATGAGACTGGTGGGTCGCATGGTAGCGGCGATAGAGGCGGTGCCGTTCGCACAGTTTCGCCTCCGTCCTCTCCAGCTGGAGATTCTTCGCAGATGGGACAAGAGGACGATCTCTCTGAATCGGCTGGTGACACTGTCACAACCAACCAGGGACTCTCTACAGTGGTGGCTCCAGCCACTTCACCTGTCACGGGGCCGGTCCTTCCTAAAACCGTCATGGTTAGTGGTGACCACCGACGCCAGTCTGAAGGGCTGGGGGGCGGTGTTCTTGCACCACAGGGCTCAAGGCCTCTGGACTCAGTCGGAGTCGGCGTTGCAGATCAACGTTCTGGAGATCAAGGCGGTCTATCTGGCGCTACTGGCGTTTCAGAAATTCCTGTCAGGACAGCCCATTCGGGTACAGTCCGACAATGCGACGGCCGTCGCCTACATAAATCATCAGGGAGGGACCAGAAGTGCTCAGGCCCTCGCCGAAGTCCACCGCATTCTACTCTGGGTGGAGGAAAACGGCTGCCTGATCTCCGCAGTTCACATCCCAGGGGTCGAGAACTGGGAGGCCGACTATCTGAGCCGACAGGGGATGGACGCCGGAGAGTGGTCTCTACATCCAGACGTCTTCCGGGACATCTGCGGCAGGTGGGGCACTCCGGACGTGGATCTGATGGCCTCACGGCTGAATCATCAGGTGCCCCAGTACATGGCAAGATCTTGGGACCCCCAGTCTCTGGGGGCGGTCGCCCTGATTCTGAGCTGGTCCAGATTCCAGCTGCCATATGTGTTTCCGCCTCTGGCTCTGATTCCCAGGGTCCTGTGGAAGATCAGGACAGAATGCAGAGTGGCCATTCTAGTGGCTCCAGATTGGCCCAGGAGGTCTTGGTACCCGGACCTGTGGCAACTGTCAGGCGGACACAGGTGGGCTCTTCCAGAACGCGCAGATCTACTCGCGCAAGGGCCATTCTTCCACCTCAATTCCAGGGCCCTCAGATTGACTGCATGGCTCTTGAGGCCTGGCTGCTGACATCCAGAGGTTTCTCTCCTACAGTGGTTGCCACTATGAATCGGGCAAGGAAACCTGTTTCCAGGAAGATATACCACAGAACGTGGAAAATCTTTTTTACCTGGTGTGCCTCTGGTGGCCGCTCACCGTGGCCTTTGTCTATCCCGACATTGCTGGCCTTCCTACAGTCGGGGTTGGAGTTGGGATTATCCCTTGGCTCTCTGAAAGGTCAAGTATCAGCACTTTCAGTGTTGTTTGACAGGCGCTTGGCGCTCCTCCCGAAGGTACGTCAATTTCTGCAGGGGGTGTCTCGGGTGGTTCCGCCCTATAGACGACCTCTGGACCCTTGGGACCTAAACATGGTCCTGACGACACTGCAGAAACCGCCGTTTGAGCCACTGGGAGACGTCTCTCTCTCTCGTCTGTCCCAGAAGGTGGTCTTTCTGGTGGCGATTACGTCTCTGAGAAGGGTCTCAGAATTGGCTGCACTCTCGTGCAAGTCACCCTTTCTGGTGGTTCACCAGGACAAGGTGGTGTTGCGCCCACGGCCTGAATTTTTGCCGAAGGTGGTTTCAACATTCCACTTGAACCAGGAGATTGTTCTCCCATCATTTTGCCCCGCTCCCGTTCATCAGGTTGAGCGCGACCTCCATACTCTGGATCTCGTGAGAGCTGTACGCATTTATGTGTCCAGGACCGCCTCCTTTAGGAGTTCGGATTCCTTATTTGTCCTCACGATGGGTCGCTGTAAGGGGTCCGCGGCTTCAAAGTCGACCTTGGCCAGATGGATCAAGGCTCCCATTCAGGAGGCTTACCGGTCTTCTGGTTTGCCTCTCCCGGTGGGTTTGAAGGCACACTCTACTAGAGCTGTGGGTGCCTCTTGGGCCTTGCGACATCGAGCTTCTGCTCTACAGGTGTGTCAAGCGGCCACTTGGTCCAGCCTGCACACTTTCTCTAAGCACTATATGGTGCATGCCCATGCCTCTGCGGATGCGAGTTTGGGCAGGCGGGTTCTCCAGGCGGCGGTTGCCCACCTTTAAAAGGGAACCATGTGTTATCCGTCTTGTTGAGGAACTATTCCCGCCCTGGGGTATTGCTTTAGGACATCCCCATTGTCTGGGTCTCCCATTATGATGATCAGAAAAAAGAGAATTTTGTTTACGTACCGTAAATTCTTTTTTCTTGAATCATCAATGGGAGACCCAGCACCCACCCAGTTGTTCCGTTGCATGTTTGCATTTGATCTGTTCTCTGTTGAGACAGTGTTCCGGGTTGTTACACCGTCTGTGCACGGCATTCTTCCCGATGTTTCGGGTGTGGTTTATTTCTCCTCGCAGCTTATGGACTAAACTGAGGATGTCTCCTACGGTGGGGGTTTATAAGCGGAGGAGGCGGTGCTACAAACTTGTAGTACCTAGTGTGACCTCCGGAGGGCAGCGCCCTAAACCCCATTGTCTGGGTCTCCCATTGATGATTCAAGAAAAAAGAATTTACGGTACGTAAACAAAATTCTCTTTTTATAGAGCGCCATTGGTTCCATGGCGCTTTACATAAGAAGTGGGGGGGATGACAAGGACAGGTACAGTGCATATGAACAATCAAGGCTTGCTGGTACACGACGGGAGTGGACCCCGTCTACGAGGGCTCACAGTCTACAGGGGTGGGGAGGAGACAAGCTGTCACACTCGGGTAGGGAGAGCTGCGACCATTGCATGCACTGTGATGAGATTCTCATCTGAGTTAAGTCCACGTTCTACATAGCGATATTCCAGCGATCCCACCAAAGATCCGACCTGGCCGGGATCTCTGGAACATCGCTATGTGATCGCTGGTTAGATGCCAGACAGGCAGACTTGCCAGCAATCACCCATCGATGCGCCGACGCCCGACGATGGTTTGGATCGTTCAGGGTCTTGGTCGCTGTCCCTGTCACACACAGCGATGCAGCCTGGCCAGCAGGAGATCCCCGATCGAAAAATGGTCGACCATTCGTTACCGATCAGTGATCTCCCAGCGGGGGCCGATTGCTGGTGCGTGTCACACACAGCGATATTGTTGGCGAGGTCGCCGCAATGTCACAAAATCTGTGATGTTACGGCGATATCGTTAACAATATCGCTACGTGTAATGGGGCCTTTATAAAGCTATCTGAAGACTGCTTGAGAGCTGAGCCCGCATCTTTTCCCGCACATCTGGACTGATTTAATCAGCCATCACCACTTTTTGAAATCGCCTTTTATTCTGTTGTTTGAGACAAGGTGAAGAAGAGAACTATTTTTGCCAATTTTTTTTTTTTTATTCTTTTTTATGTCAATCAATGTGTGTGTTACATAACGTTTCTATATATTACTGTGGTCAATACAATTATGTATTTCACTTTTTACACATGATTACATTGGTTTGTAACATACTGAATTAACTCTAACAGTGTTGTTGGAATATTTCATGATGAGAAGCTCACAATTTTGTTCGGGGTCACAAATTATCTTAGATGGACCGACTGGTATGTGGTCCATGGTGAGCATTTGACCTGCAGCTGAATTACTTCTGCTTCAGATCCATGCCACTAGAGGGAGCCCCTGCTAACAGATGTTGGGTGCCCATGTTTTGAGTGGACCCAGGAACTAAGCACACTCATACGGACAATTAGCATTTATCAATTATCATATATCAGATATCATTTATCGGTTGTCAGTTCTCAGACTGAGATATGAGCATTCTCATAGTCATTTCTCAGATATCACACAGTATTTCTGACTTTGAGAAATTACCATGTCCTAAAATGAACACCGTACAGGTGGATTCTATTTATCATTACCAGTCATTTAGGACAACATTGGATCATTCAGAGATCCTCACTGAACTTCGGGAGTGAGTTTGCTGCACTGAAAGTAAAGGGGCTGGTTACACGCCCCACTTTTCAGTTTTTTCTTTTTTTTTTTTTTTTTTTTTTTTAAAGTTTTAACATATCCAATAAATTTCGTTCCACTTCATGATTGTGTCCCACTTGTTGTTAATTCTTCACAAAAAAATTAGAATTTATGTCTTTGTTTGAAGCCTGAAATGTGGAAAAAGGTTGAAAAGTTCAAGGGGGCCAAATACTTTCACAAGGCACTGTATGTGGAGAAAGTGGCCTTATATGCGGACGATGTGTTGCTGTTTCTGGCTGTCCCGCAAGACTCCTTGAGATCAGCCATGACAACCATTGGAAAATTTGGCTCTATTTCAGAACTGACCATTAATTGGGATAAGTCTGTGTTGCTTCCCTTGGATGTGGCTGCTCCCCTGACGTTAGACCCTGGGATCCCTTTGCGAGTGATTAATGAATTTAAATACCTGGGCATTGTGGTTTCCGCTAAATTGGAGGATTATGAGCGGCTCAATCTGACTCCTCTTATTAATAGATTTCAGCAAAAGATCGGAGAGTGGAAGAAGCTGTTCCTGTCGGTGGCGGGTAGAGCTAATCTACTTAAAATGATCCTTATGCCCCAACTTCTTTATGTATTCCATAATATCCCGTCTGGCTGGCATAAAATAAATTCTACCGGATTCACTCTCTTTTTCGGGGTTTAATTTGTAAAGGTAGCAGGGCACGCATTACATTAGAGCATTTACAGAAGTCAAAAGAGGAGGGGGGTCTGGCAGTCCTGAACCCGTGGGTTTACCATGTGGCATCTCAGTGTCAGCATATGGTGGGTTGGGGTGATCCCATACAATCCACATCAGCTAGGAAAATTCTTCAGTTTACAGTGGGGAAGGACCCGTTGCTTGCTAGTCTGCAGGCTGGTAGGTTCTGAGTCCCAGATGATTCCTGACGATTGCCATGTTAGATAAAATTTGGCAAAGAGTTAGACAATGGACGGGCATAACGAAGTTCTCGCACTACACGTCGATCTGGTTTGACCCCAGGTTGGTGAAGTTGCTGTGCTTGATGGGATTTGGCCAGTGGAGGCGTGTTGAGATATGGTTTGTGTCGCAGATGTTTGTTGGTGGCATACTCTAGACTTTTGAGAAGCTCGGGAAGGAATTCCCTTTGAGTTAATCCTTATTTTTCCAATACCTACCACTGCGGCACGCCATTACTGGACAACTTAAATTATCACAAATAGAGGTGCAATCAGATAATTTGGTGAATCTTATCAGGTCGCTGAGGGGCACCACAGGGTTTATCTCCCTTATATATAGGGGGTTTTTAGACTCACTTCTGCAACGACACCCAGCTGCATTTAGAGAGAAATGGGAGACGAAACCCTCAACAATGGGAGGGAATATGTGGGTGCTGTCATGGACTCCGAGAAAACACATTACCGGAAATAATTACGTGTTTATCGGTCGTCCATGACAGCACCCAGAACAAGAGTATTACAGAGAAACAATCTAGGGAGGAACCACACCCTGTAGTACCCTACTACCAAAAGTGATATCAGCTCCACAGAGATCTAATCTATAGTGCTGGTAGAATGTAGAAGGTAAAGACCAAGTAGCTGCTCTACAGATTTGATCAATAGAGACACCTAACCTTTCAGCCCAGGAAGCAGCAACCACTCTTGTGGAGTGAGCCTTCTGGGTCTTCTCCACTGTCTTGCCACTTGCAGCGTAGGCCATATAATAATAATAATAAAACTTTATTTGTATAGCGCCAACATATTCCGCAGCGCTTTACAGTACAACGGTACATATAAGAAAAATATACGGTACAGAAAGGTTATGCAGAACAGTAGTTACATACAATAAACATAGAATCAACTTAGGAAATACAATAAAAAGGCAAAAAATGAAGGTGACCCTGCTTGAAGGAGCTTACAATCTAAGACGGGATGGGAACACAAAATACAGGGGCTTATAACAATGAATATCTTATGTCTAAATGACTACTGTTAGGGAGAAGCATAGGCCGCCCTGAAGAGGTGTGTTTTTAGGGAGCGTCTGAAGCCATGCAAGTTGTGGATGGTCCTAATTGCTTGGGGTAGAGCATTCCAGAGGTTTGGTGCAGCTCGAGAGAAGTCTTAGAGTCTGGAATGGGAGGTTCGGATTAATGCCGATGTTAGTCTGAGGTCACGTTCAGAGCGAAGGGGACGGGTGGGGTGGTAGACAGAGATGAGGGTGGAGACGTAAGGAGGTGTCGCACCATGAATAGCTTTGTGGGTGACAACGAGCAATTTGAATTGGATTCTATAGTGTACGAGTAGCCAATGTAGTGACTGACACAGAGCAGAAACATCTGAGTAACGGTTTGCTAGATAGGTGATCCTGGCTGCTGCATTGAGGATAGATTGGAGAGGGGAAAGCTTACTGTGGGGGAGGCCAGCTAATAAAGAATTACAGTAGTCAAGGCGGGAATGAATCAGGGCCACGGTGAGGGTTTTAGTTGTTTCCATGGTGAGGAAAGGGCGAATTCTGGAGATATTTTTCAAGTGCAAGCGACAGGAGCGGGTGAGAGATTGTATATATGGGGTGAAGGAGAGATCAGTGTCCATCAAAACACCGAGACAGCGAGCCTGCTGACTAGGTGTTATTGTGGTGCTGCACACCGAGAGAGAGATGTCAGGTTTAGGGAGGTTGGCAGATGGTGGGAGCAGAAGTAGTTCAGTTTTGGAAAGGTTGAGTTTCAGATAGAGAGCGGACATGATATTGGAGACTGCGGTTAGACAGTCATTGGTCTTCATTAGAGCGAGAGTAAGGTCAGGGGCTGAAGTGTATAGATGTGTGTCATCAGCTTAAAGATGGTACTGGAAGCCAAATCTGCTGATGGTCTGTCTGATCGGGGCTGTGTAGAGAGAGAAGAGGAGAGGGCCAAGGACTGAACCCTGAGGGACCCCAATAGTGAGAGGAAGAGGGAAGGAAGTAGAGCCAGAGAATGATACAATGAAAGAGTGGTCAGAAAGATAGGAAGAGAACCAGGACAGAGCCGTGTCCTTGATGCCAATGGAGTGCAGCATAGCGAGTAGGTGATGGTGGTCAACAGTGTCAAAAGCCGCAGAGAGGTCAAGAAGGATAAGCAGAGAGTGGTCACCATTATGTTTTGCTGTCAGAAGGTCATTGGTCACTTTGATAAGGGCAGTTTCTGTAGAGTGTAAGGGGCGGAAGCCAGACTGCAATGGATCTAAAAGAGAGTGAGCGGCGAGGTAATGGGTGAGGCGGGTGTAGACCAGGTGCTCCAGGAGTTTTGAGATGAAGGGGAGATTGGAGACAGGTCTGTAGTTATTTGTGCAGGATGGGTCAAGGGATGTTTTCTTTAGTAGTGGAGTAATAATAGAGTGTTTGAATGAGGAGGGGAAGATGCCAGTAGAGAGGGAGAGATTGAAGATTGTGGTTAAGTGAGTGGTGACCACTGGAGAGAGGGTCTGTAGTAGGTGTGAGGGAATGGGGTCAGAGGTGCATGTAGTGGGACATGAGGACGAGAGGAGCCTGGAGACTTCTTCTGTGGCTGGGTCAAAAATGGAGAGTGAGCCAGAGGGGATGTGGGGACAGATGGGAGTAGAAACACTTGAAGGTTGGGAGCTGATTTCCTGACGGATGTTTTCTATTTTCTCTGTGAAGCAAGAGGCCAGATCATCAGCACAGGGGTCAGTGATAGGAGCCTGCACTTTCGGACTGAGAAGAGAGTGAAAGGTGTCAAAGAGTTTCTTTGAGTTGTTGGCTAATGAGGAGATAGCATCCCTAACCCATCAAGCCAAGGTGGCTTTGGAGGCCTTGAGACCAGTCATCTGGCCCCGAAAACAAACAATCAAGGACCTATCCATCTTCCAAGGATCGTGGCCTCTAAGTATTGTGCTTCTAGGGAGTGCAATGTTTGTTCTTTGTCATTTTTGGGATTACTGCAAAAAGTGGGCAATACAATCTCCTGTGACCGGTGAAAAGTGGAAACCACCTTAGGAAGGTAGGCAGGGTCAGGGCGTAACACCACTCTATCGTCACGAAACAAGGTAAAAGGAGGGTCAGCTAAGAGCCTGATTGTCCCCTATTCATCGGGCCAACGTCAGTGCTACCAATAGGGCTGTTTTACGGGAAAGGGCTTTAATAGAGACATCTGACGGGCTCAAAGAGAGGGGATGTCAATGCTGTGAGTACAAGGTTGAGATCCCACGGAGCTGAACTAACAGCCTTAACTGGAGCAGACCTGGTGAAGGCTTTGATGAACCGAGAAACCCAAGGGTCCCCTGCTAAGTTGAAATTATACAAAGCCTCAAGGTCTGAAACTTGGACCTTTAGAGTGCTCTCTGAGAGTCCCATCTCCGCCCCTTTTTGCAGGAAAGCTAAAACTAAAGGAATAGGAGCGGCCTCCTCCGCATCTGCTCCTGTGACGGACAAGAATTTTGCCCAAGTTTTATAGTAAATACGGGAAGTCATAGGTTTCCTAGATTTAAGCAGAGTGTCAGAAACCGTGGCCGTGAACCCCTTATTACTCAAAATCTGCCTTTCAAGTTCCAGGCAGTCAGGAATAATCGGTCTGCCTGTGGGTGATGAACCGGAGCCTGGGAGAGGAGGTCTGGCAGATCTGGAAGGACCCAAGGATTGGACACTGACATCTGTTGGAGCCAGAAGAACCACGGCCTCCTCGGCCAGAAGGGGGCTATAAATATCACTTGTGCCCGATCCTCTCGAATTTTGCGGAAGACCGTCGGTATTAAAATTAGAGGGAGAAAGACATAGGACAGCCTGAAATCCCAGGGGATCAGAAGTGCATCCACAGACACCGGATGATCCCCGGGATCCAGGGAGCAAAACCGATCCACTTGTTGGTTGGCCCGGGTTGCAAACAAATCTATGGTGGGAACACCCCATATGTCCGTGATCTGGCAAAAGACTGATTCAGAACCCACTCGCCCTGGTGAAGGTGCACCCGGTTAAGGAAATCCACTTTGTTGTCTTTCCCTCTGATATGGACTGCCGATATGGAGGCAAGGTGGGATTCCGCCAGCAAGAGTATTCATTCAGTAACCCCCATCAGAGCTTTCGACTTCGTCCCCCCCTTGGTGGTTGATATAGGCAACAGTCACTTGATTGTTGGACAGGAATTTTACATGATGACCCTCCAATGCAGGTAGAAACCCTGCTAAGGCCCATTCCACCGCTACCAACTCTCTCATGTTGGAGGAACTGACTGTAATAGCCTCTCACCAATCCCCCTGAAGGATCTCCTGATCTACATGGGCTCCCCACCCTGAGGGACTGGCATCGATCGTGACCACTTTGCTGGCAGGGGACCAACAGGGAACCACCGTGGACAGCACCGCCTCGTTCAACCACCAATGAAGAGATTGGAGGGTAGTTGGTTGTAAAGTCAGTTTGCCCTCCTGATTCTGACCCAGGACTTCTTGAGGTTTGAGAATGTCCCACTGTAGAGTCCTGGTGTGAGCCTGGGCCCAACGGACTCCCGGAATGCACACTGTGAGAGAGCCCAGTAAGGACATTGCCTGACAGAGTCATGGTTGGAGAATCAATGGCATGTCAAGCAAGGCCTTGAATGTACACCACATTGTCCGGTGGCAGACGACATTCTTGTATGGTGGAGCCCAAAAGGACACCTAGGAAAAACTGAATTAGTCCTTACCGGTAATTCCTTTTCTTGGAGCCTTCCACGACAGCATTGGAGGATGTCGTCCACGCCCTATTGGGGGACAGGAACACAGAGAGGTTAAAAGCCCCTCCCCTTCAACCACACTCCAGTGTATTACCAAGATCACCGAAGACATGGATTACCTGATACAATCGAACCAAATCCGACAACAAGGGGGGAACTGATGCTGTCGTGGAAGGCTCCAAGAAAAGGAATTACCGGTAAGGACTAATTCAGTTTTCTCCCATCGCCTTCCACGACAGCATTGGAGGAATACCACCGATACTCCTCAGGGTGGGACTATTGCCTGTAAGACTTTCCTACCAAAGGACAGATCCCAACTAGAGGACAGATCTAACCGATAGTGGCGTGAAAAGGTGTGGAGGGACGACCACGTAGCCGCTCTGCATATCTGCTCAGATGAAGCTCCAGCCCGCTCCGCCCAGGATGTAGCAGCAGCCCGAGTGGAATGAGCCTTCAACCCCACCGGAGGAGCAAGGTTTTGAGCGACGTAGGCCGAACAGATCGCCTTCTTGATCCTTGAAGCGATGGTAGCCTTGGAAGCCTTCTTCCCTTTGTTTTTCCCGAAATGCTGAACAAACAGGGTCTGATCCAACCTCCAGGAAGCGGTCACTTGGAGATAGTGGAGGACAGATCGACGGACATCCAAGGTGTGAAACACGGCCTCAGCTGCATTAGCGGGAGAATGACAAAAGGACGGGAGCACCACTTCCTGGGACCGATGGAAATCCGACAACTTTAGGAAGAAAGGATGGATCCAAACGAAGCGTAATGCGATCATCAGAAACCACGAGGTAAGGCGCCTGGACCGAGAGCGCCTGTAACTCCCCAACTCGCCTGGCCGAAGTAATGGCCACCAAAAACGCTGTCTTGTGAGAGAGAGATGGAAGGGAAGCAGCCGACAAGGGCTCAAAGGGCTCCTGAGAAAGCCCCTGAAGAACAATGTTCAAATCCCAAGTAGGGACGGAAGCCCGAAGCCTGGGACGCAGTCTACCAGCAGAGGTAAAAAAAGCGCCTGATCCATCGATGGGCAGCCAGATCCTGATCAAATACGGCACTGAGAGCTGAAACCTGGACCTTAAGAGTGCTCGGCTGAAGGCCCAAATCCAAGCCTTGCTGCAAAAAATCCAAAACGAGAGCCACATTAGGATGATGAACATCCGGAACGGAAGGAGCATACCAGGACAGAAAGCGTTTCCAAACCTTCCCATAAATAGCGTTCGTCACGGGCTTTCTGCTCTGCTGAAGCGTGCGGATCACTGCTTGGGAGAGACCCTTGGTCCTCCGGATCTCTGCTTCAATAGCCAGGCCGCCAGATTGAGCCACTGAGGGTCCGGGTGAAATAGAGGACCCTGGGACAGTAGGTCGAGGTTGTGGGGCAACCGAATTGGACCCTCCAGGCACAGGTCGCAGAGAGCGCCGTACCATGCCCGTTTGGGGCACAGGGGAGCCACCAGGATAGCCGTCACCCCCTCTGTCCGAATCTTCTGCAAAGTCTTGGGGAGCAGCGGGATCGGAGGAAATGCATACACCAACTGGAAGTCCCACCGATGGGCGAAGGCGTCCAGCCCCAGAGGATGATCTGACCGACTCAGGGAAAAGAACGTTGGCACCTTGGCATTTGCTCTTGATGCAAACAGGTCGATTGACGGGACTCCCCACCTGTCCGTAAGAGAGCGAAACACGTCCGGATGGAGGCTCCATTCGCCAGGGTGGACCTTCGTGCGGCTCAAAAAATCTGCCTGTACATTGTCTGCTCCTCGGAGATGAACAGCTGACAAAAAGAGAAGATGGCGCTCCGCCCAGGAAAATATTCGTCTTGCGAGCACCTGCAAGTGGCTGCCCCGAGTACCACCTTGGTGGCGCAAGAAGGCAACCGTAGTTACATTGTCCGACAGAACCTTGACGTGACGCCCTTGTAGGACGTGAACTGCAGCATGAAGAGTCTCCTCCACTGCCAGAAGTTCCCGGAAGTTCGAAGATTGACGACTGATCGATTGACTCCAAACCCCCTGGAACGGCACGTGATCCACCATCGCTCCCCAACCGGACCCGCTGGCATCTGTAGTTACGGTGGTCACTGGAGCCTGCAGCCAGGCCACCCCCGTCCGGAGATTCCCGGGATTCATCCACCAGGAAAGGGAGGCCACCACCCGCCCCGGGGTCTGGACCCGAGAGTTCAGGGAATCCTGGCGCCTGTCCCAGGAGCACAGAATGTGTTCCTGAAGCAGACGGGAATGAGCCTGAGCCCAAGCCACTGATGGAATGCAGGCCGTCATGGATCCCACCAGGGACATTGCCTCCCGCAAGGTGGGGACCCCCGAGCACGGAAGCGGGTCAGTTTGTCGCGGAGCAGAAGCCGGTGTGCGACAGGAAGGAACGAGGTCTGTTTTGAGGAGTCCAGCAAGACTCCTAAAAATTGACGGCGGGTCACCGGAACCAGTTCCGACTTCCGAAGATTGGGCACCCACCCCAGACCCTGAAGAATCTCCAAGGTTCTGGAAACATGGGTGCGCAGGACATCTGCCGAAGGAGCCACCACAAGCATGTCGTCTAGATAGGGAATCACGCACAAGCCCTGAGACTGGAGGAATGCCATCACCTCCCCCATGAGTTTGGTAAAAACCCTGGGCGCTGACGAAATCCCGAACGGCAGCACATTGAACTGATAATGGCCCGTCCCACCTGCCCCGGAGATTGCGAAGCGCAGAAAGCGTTTGTGAGACGGGTGAATGGGGACGTGATAGTACGCGTCCTGGAGGTCGATGGTGGCCATCATGTACTCCTGCCCGATCAGGGATATCGCCGAGCGGACGGATTCCATCTTGAATCGCCTGTAAAGAACATGACGATTGAGATGTTTTAAATTGAAGATGATACGGGGCGCCCCGGAGGGCTTTCGCACCACAAACAACCTGGAGTAGTGCCCCTGGCCCACTTCTCCTGGAGGGACCGGAGACACCACGCCGGAACCTAACAGGTCTTGCAGACCCGACAAAAACAGTGCGCGAGAGTCCCCTAGGGGAAGAGGAGTGATCCGCAGACATGAAGGAGGCTGACTCTCGAATTCCAACCGCAGACCCTCCCGAATGGTCGAGAGGATCCACGGGCATGAGGAGATTGCTTCCCACTGGGGAAGAAACCTCAAGAGCCGCCCAGCAATGGGTCCGGCGTCATTGCTTAGAGCCCGGCTGGGCCCCCGCCCCCTGACTTCGGTGCTGGGGGAGCAAGATATTACGGTTTCTGTCACCTATCTGGTAGGCCCAGCGACCGGATTTACCCTTCCCCCTATACTGGGAGGGCTGGCTACGCTCGGACCGAAAGGACTGCTTCCGAAAGGGCTCCTGTTCAGGCAGACACTTTTTCCGGTCTGACACCTTTTCCAAGATGTCATCCAATGCCGGACCAAACACATAAGACCCCTGAAAAGGGATGCCACACAGCTTAAGTTTAGACGTGACATCCCCATTCCACATCTTAAGCCACACCGCTCTGCGAGCTGTGTTGGACAACACTGCACTCCTGGCGCCAATGCGGACCGACTCTGCCGAGGCATCAGCCAGGAAGCCTGTAGCACGCCTCAGGAGTGGAACAGAATCCAAAAGCTCCTCCCTGGAAGTACCCTGCAGGATGTGATCTTCCAGCTGGGAGATCCACTTAAAGAGAGATCTGGCCACACATGTCGATGCAATATTCACTTTCAAAGACATAGCGGCCGCCTCCCAGGATTTTTTGAGAACACTCTCCATCTTACGATCGAGGGGGTCCTTCAACTGGGAGGAATCTTCAAACGGTAAGGCGGTCTTTTTATCCACCCTGGCCACCTCGATGTCCACTTTTGGAACATCCCCGACAAAGTCAGCACCCTCCAAGGGAAACCGCCGTTTCAACTCGGAAGGGGTGATCAGCCTATTTTCTGGCGACTCCCACTCCCGGTGGACAAGCTCCCGGATGACCTCATGGACAGGGAAGCCCAACTGCCGCTTAGCCCGTAAGCCTCTGAACATGTCGTCCTGCACTGAACAAGGGGGTTCCACCTCCTCAACCCCCATGGTGCTACGGACAGCGTTCAGCAATTCCCCCATGGACTCAGAGGAAAAATAGTAGTGTCCAGAATCTCGTGCCTGTGTAAAGGCAACAGAGGCAACATCCTCGCCGTCCTCAGATGCAGAGCTCTGGACAGCCTCCATGAACGCCATTGAATCACAGTCCTGGAGCTTCCGCTTTTTTGGAGGGGAAGGCCTGGATGCTGCAGCAAAAACCGGCAAGGCTGAGATAGAAGCCTGCACCTCCTGTCTAACTGCTTGAACTTCGTGTCTAACCATGGACTGGAGTTCCTCAAGCAGGGACGGGGATTCTTCCCTGACCACACAGTCAGTACACGGCTGACACAACTTCTTTTTACAGGAAGAAGGAAGTTTCATGCCGCAGATGCCACATTTTCTGGAAGGGGTTTTGCTGCTTTTAACAGGGGGGCCCTTGTCTCCCTATAAAAAAGGGGAAAGAAGGGGACCCAGAGTGAGCGAAGGGATCTAATGCCCCCTACCGCAGTGACCACCCCCAAGACACTTACAGGAGCTGGGGGAACGCTGGGCTCTGCAGAGGCAGAGGAGGAAGATCTAACACCCTCCATCTTCAGGGATCTCCTTACCTGGGTGTAGTCTTCCGGCGGGTACTTATCCCTAAGCACCGTGCCTCCCAACACGGAACAGCTGTTCCCTCCCTCCTCCCGGTCACTGGCCGCAGGCAGACGCGTGCGATAGGCCTGCCGGGCCCCTGGAGCCGCGGCCAAGCCGCCGCCGCGCGCACAGGAGCCGCCGGCCGAAAACCGGAAGTGACGTCACCCGAAACCGGAAGTGACATCGCGGCACTCACTGCGTGCGCTCCCGGGACCGCAGCTGGAGGAGGGCGACGCCGGAGAGCTGAGACAGGCCTCCGGCGCTCCGAAAACGGCCTGCTTTGCCCCGGAGGACGCAGGAAGGCCGCAAGGTCCCACATGGGAGCCCGAGAAGGAGGAGGAGGCCGCCCCCGACGCCCATCTCTGGCCCGGCCGTAAGTCTACCAAATGCTGCCCCTGCCAGCCTGACAGCACTGGAACCTCTCCATGCCCCAAGGGGGACAGGAAGACACTGGAATGCGGAGGAAGGGGAGGGGCTTTTAACCTCTCTGTGTTCCTGTCCCCCAATAGGGCGTGGACGACATCCTCCAATGCTGTCGTGGAAGGCGATGGGAGAAATCTGGGATGTGGATGGAGTTAATTAGGATTTGTCCATGTTGATGAGCCACCCCAGATTGGCAAACATGTGGAGAACCCGATGGACTTGGTCCGCACAATGTTGAGCAGATCACCCTATGATCAAAAAATCGTCCAGGTAATGCACAATCAGGACATTCTGCTCCCTGAGGCGGGCCGAGACTTCTGAGATAATTTAGGTAAAAACATGAGCAGCAATCGCTATGCTGAACGGCAGGGCACGGTACTGAAAGTGAAGGATTTGGAAGTTCATCTGGACCTTCACCCGGAGATACTGTTGGGACTGAAAACATATAGGAACATGATAATATGCGTCCTTCAAATCCAGGACTGCCATATGGCAGCCTGGAAAAAGCATCTTGACTGCAGACCCGATTGATTCCATCTTGAAAGTGGGTACCTCCAGGAAATTGTTCAGATTTTTTAAATTGAGAATTGTCTGGAAAGAACCGTCGTGGATTTTTACCAGGAAGAGGGGAGAGTAATACCCTGTCCCCTCTTACTGGGTCGGAACCTGAACTAGGACCACCCTGTCCACGAGATTGCAGATCTCGCTTTCCAGTGCCCGCTGCTCGGCCTGCGATTACCTGGGAGGTGTGACCAGGAGTCTGGAAAGAGGAAGATGTGGAAAACAGAGTCATAGCCCAGATCTTATGATGTCCAGAATCCACACGCTGGATGAGATTTGAGCCCAGGCTGGAAGGAAAAAAAATAAGTGTTCTCCCACCTGGGGAAGGGCGTGACTTGGAGGATTTCTTGGAATCACGGGAAGGCCTATTAAACATGAACCCCTTTTCCTTCGGTCAGACCAACTAGACTGGTCTTTTTTCGGGGTTTACTTTCTGGAATAACGTCTACTCCGAAAGGGATGTTTAAAAGAAGAAAAGGACAACTCTGGAAATTTCTTCTTGTTATCCCTCGATTTCTCCATGAGGTCTTCTAGGGCTGAACCAAACAAATATTCACCCTCGCAGGGAAGAAGACTCAATTTAGTTTTTGTCTGTAGATCGCCTGCCCAGTTTTTCCAACCACAATGCCCTTCTGGCCGCATTGGAGGAAGCTGAGGACTTGGCTGTCAGAATGGTGGAGTCTGCTGCTGCATCTGCAAGAAAAGCCGCTGCTCCCTGCATATCGGAAACGGAAGCCAGAATTTCCTCTCTGGACACCCTATTTTTCAGTTGACACCAGCTAGTCCAGTCATACCATCAAGGATCTAGATGCACAGACGTCTAATTTGGGTGCTTTGTCCCATGATGAGCAAGATGCCTCTTCAAAAGGCAGTTGGGGCACCTATTTTGTCTGGTTTCTTCCATTCTCTAGAAACCAGATCCAGGAGCCGTTCATCCAGGGGGAAAGAACGCCGTTTCTTCTGTCCTAATCCTCCGACCATTAACCAACTTAGATGGCTGCGACTTTTCCTCCGCAATTCCAATGGTGGCTCGGATTGCCTTAACCAAACCACCCACATCTTCCACTGAAAAACAATGGCTTCTACCGGATTAGTCATCAGAGGATGCTGAAGAACCCTTTGAGGACTCGCACTCCCCTTCGTATCTATCGGAATCAACCATGGGCCGAGGTGGCTCATTAGAGAACGAGGATAGCTGCTGTCCCTGAGTAAAGGACTTAAAGGCATTCTCAACTAGGAGTAGTAATTAAGGTCTGTAAACCAGAGGAAAAACTCGGTGTCTCCTCCGTAATAGTCTGCTCTATACAAGCCCTGCACAGCTTTTTTGCTCAGGCCACCGGGAGTGCACACTCATAAGTTTCAAGTTTTTGGATTTAGCAGACGCCTTCTCGGACTTTTGCCGAGTCTAAGGCAAGAACATATAAAACAGACATTCAGTAAACCGACATTCTCGGAATTCTCTCACCCTTCAGATGTGAAGAGGTACCGGAGTCGGGAAAAGACCCTTGTCCTGTGACAAATATCCTCTGGTGGCTTCATGGGAAGAGTGACTGCTGCTGCGGTAGGACTACTACTTCTCAGACTCCGGTAGAGGGGCCTCTGTGCCACTCATCGTGCTGCTGGTGGCTTCTCCAAGGACCAGGAAGCAAAGGGAGCACTGTAGCCACCGCTCCCATTCAAACTTCCCACTCTTTTACTTCGATTCCCAGCTACATCACTGCCACCCCGGCTCAACCCGGAAGTCCGGGTCCACCTGACAGGCCGCGTAACAGGCTCCGCCCCTGACATCAGAGGCAGTCACCGATCAGCGCGTGCCGCCGCGCGTGACGTCACAGGCCTGCCCCTGGAAGTCCGGCGCACTCAGCACCCGGCAAGCCGGGCACGTGCGCAGACCCGGACATCCAGCAGTGCTGCCCTCAGCATGGCGCCGCCGGACAGAAGGCCACAGCCATCGCCAGAGCTCCCTCTCCAGGAGCCTCAGTGAACAGACCAACGGGGCCCGAACCGGCCACCCAGCGCCGCCTTGCATCAATCCGGGTAAGACCCCCTAAGGCCTCCTTAGATCCAGCCGCACGGTCCTCCATTCAGCCCATCCGGAACTGCTGTTCCTGAGGCTCCCAGTTCAAAGACAAGGAACCAACTGACATGGGGAGAGGAATCCCCCCTTTTAAAGCCTGATGGTTTCCTGTCCTTGGAGGGCGGATCCCTTTCGTTCTGGGTGTTGTCATGGACGACTGATAAAATTGACTATTGCTAGAATCCTGTATGCTGCCAGAAAACGTATAGTTTCTAATAGGACAAAGTACTTTGTCCTATTAGAAGCTTATCGTGACCACAGTGACCTGTGGAGGTACGGTCCTGGCAGCAGCTGTATTGTTCTGAGCGATCACGCTGGTTGTGTGCTACACAACCCTATCAGGTGAGCAGTTCCTAAGTTACACCATTTCAAAACCTGTCTCCTAAGGATAAGACCCTATTTTGCGCATTCTCACCCCTTTCTTAGAAAACGTATAGTAGCCCACTGGTTGGATGACAAATCGCCAGTCAGCTTCAACTGCCCTTCTGAGAGAAAGTTAAAGGTAAACAAGCGGTTTAAGCAGGCGCATTCTGAATAAACTCCGGGAAGTTTGTCCAATTTAATTATAGAACTTCTTTAATAAATATTACTGGTCTCTCTCACTACGCGTTTCGGCGTACTAGCGCCTTCCTTCCCGGAGTTTATTCAGAATGCGCCTGCTTAAACCGCTTGTTTACCTTTAACTAATCTACAAGCACTCCTGGTGAGCGGTGCAGAACTGCTTCTGATAAAACTGTGTCATTGAGGAGAATGGGGATCTAACAGCTAAAGCTCTCAAGGACCTGTGCTGATGTCAGACGGTGTGACTGATCACGTGCCAGCCTGAGACCTGGAAGCAGGGAGAGACAGCAGCTGCACGAGACGCAGTAAGGCTACAACACCTGGTTATGCTGGCAGCATAACCAGGACAGGTGAGCACCAACAATCCACTGACCCCCTTTCCCCCATTGACCCCTGATACTACACCAGGAGCGCCCCTCTCTGTTTTTTATCTTCTGAGAGAAAGGATACACCCACCTACAGGCCCACAGCCTTCTGATTTAGTGCTTTAGGTAATATTGTGGCCTGTTGTGTTTTATGATCGACTGTGTGATGTATTGTTGCGGCTTGTAATATGACAAATGGGAGTGGTTGGGGGAGGAGGGCGGGACAGGTTTATATGAGATAAGATTGGTTATATTGCTTGGTATACATAAGTTGATGTTCACTTTCTATACCACAGTCTATTGGGATGTAATTTTTACTGTTTGTTGAAATTTCAAATAAAAACAACTTGATTCAAAAAAAAAAAAAAAAGGAGGGAGACTTTCCATGAAAGGTGGGTTAGAGATACTTCTTGCAGTGGTTCAAACATGGGCTCTTGAAGGGCGCCCAGAACCAAGTTTAGGTCCCAGACGGCTACGGGTGTCTTACAGGGGGGCCTCGTGTGCGAGACCCCTTGCATTTTTGACCTGTGGTTTGATAGCAATTCTGCGTTGGAATAATACGGTAAGGGCAGAGATTTGGCCCTTGATGGAGCTGAGTTCCAGGCCCAAGTTGAGGCCGGTTTGAAGGAACTCCAGGATCGTAGGGATGGAAAATAGGAGTGGATTACGGTTGCAGTCATTGCACCACCGGAAGGACTTCCAGGTGCGGTGGTAGATGCGCGAGAGTGTCGGTTTGCGGGCATTAACCATGGTGGTTATGACCTCTGGGGAAAAACCTGTCTGGGTCAGGATGTAATAACAATGGTAAAAAAGCGTGCTGAGGCACGGTCAATCCGTTTCTTAGTGCACTATACCCATAAGAGTGAGCAGCTCCAATGAGCGGCGGTGCTCGTGCAATAATATGGACAGTCCAAATCGCAATGACAATGAGATAAATAACACGGCAACTCACTGCAGTCGGAGTAAATCTTCAAAGCTTTAATCCATGCGAGTTAAACACAGACAAGCAAGGGAGGGAGGGAGTGCAGAGACTTGGTGACGGCTCGCCGTTTCGCAGCGCGACTCGCTGCTTCCACGGACCAAACTAGTCTGGCGTCTGACGTCACGTCCGAGTTAAATAAGCCTCGGACGAGTCCGCCCACGCCAGAACACAGTATACTTACAGTGCTCTATATGTGAGACAAACAAATTTTTTAAAAACAAATTCAACATTGTACAACTATGTGACACTTTGAGAAATCTACAAAATATTAATGTCAGATGGTAATCTTAATTTAACATCAAAGACTATTATCAATGGAGTAGAAGTTAATTAAGAACAGGGAAAATACCGTATATACCCCAATATAGGTCTGTTACCTTATATACTGTTATTAGAGAGAAGGGAAGAAGGGGGATGATAGGAGAGAGCAGAAGGAGAAAGAGGAAAACAGGGGTTAAAAACACATGTAGAGAACAGAAAGCACATACATGATAACATACATATGCGAAAAATCTCTGACATATATACATAGACTATAAAAATAATGATCAAAACCTACAAAAAGAGGATTTTTTAAGAGAAACATTTTTTAAGGATGAGACTAGTTGAAACAAGCCCAATAAAGTGCAAAACTGCAAAGTTAATTAACTTGCTGGAGTGGTACCTATATCTAGAAGGGAATAATTATTGGGCATCATATTAACCTAAATAGGGAAACAGATCATTTCTTTCATTCAATCCTAAAACCCCACAAGCATCAGTGACAGTAATCCATCTACTTTCTAGACATAATAATCTCTTATGTAGATCTCCTCCATCTGAGGAAGGCATTACCCGCTCAATGCCTGCAAAACTCAGTACATCTGCATTCCCATTGTGGGCATCTTGCACGTGTTGAATTAATCTAGAACTCCCAACTCCAGTTCTTATTGAGTTACGATGTTCCCTAAACCGTATATATAATTCTCTTATGGTTTTGCCGATATAGAAACGATTACAAGTACACCACACAACATACACTAACCACTTGGTTTTACAACTAATGTATGATTTTACAAAATGTTGTTCCCCTCCAACTCTAATAGGGTTGTTAGTATTGTGAAATTAGCAAAAATTGCAATTTCTGCATTGGTAGTTACCTTTGGGGCGAGACTCATCTAGCCAAGTGCCTTTCTTCTTCTGATCCATTCGATTCTTTATCAAGAGGTCCCCAAGATTATTACTTCTCCGATAAGTAACTAAAGGAGGGCCTATATTCTTTTTACTCAGATCTTTATCTCCTATTATAATAGGCCAACATTTTCTAATCGCACTCGCGATAGTGTTGTACATGGGGCCCGATTTGAATGTGAACACAAACCTTTTATTTACAGTTCCTTGTTGTTCTTTTTCATAAATTTTACTCCTACATGGGGGTTTCATGTTCACTCTGCATCGAGCCTCCTGTACAACTTTTTTGGGGTAGCCTCTTTTTATGAATCTATCCTCTAGATCAGCAAATTGTTCTTCACAAATAGAGGGATTATTATTTGTACGTTGTACCCTCAAAAATTGGCTGTAAGGCAAACTTTTTTTAGTGTGGTATGGATGAGCACTATCAAAGTGTAGTAATGAATTGGTACTAGTAGGTTTCCTGTATAATGATCTTATAATAGTTATCTTTAATCAGTATTTTAATGTCTAGAAACTCCAATTCCTGATCTCCAAATACGGAAGTGAATAGCATATTATATGTGTTGTTGTCGTTGAGGAATTGTACAAATCCCAAAAAATCTAATTCAGTTCCATCCCATACCAAGAACACATCGTCCACATATCTAGCATACAATTTAATGTGCTTCAAAAAAGGATTAGTGGACGCATATATGACCCTATCCTCAAAATGGGCCAAAAACAGATTGGCTAGTGTACATGAGACTGATGTACCCATGGCAGTACCCTCTATTTGCCTGTACCATTTACCGTCAAAAGAAAAAGCATTGTGGGTTAATACGAAGGTCAAGGACTCAATGATGAAGGAAATTAAACCTTCACTTTGTCCATTGACTCTTAGTATACTCTCAATAACCGAGATTGCCAAATTTTGGGGAATTCTTGTATACAAGCTCTCCACATCTATGGAGGCCAGCCTGTAGTTCTCTTGCCATTCTATTTGGTCAAGAATGGTTATGAACTCTGTTGAATCTTTCACGTAGGAGGGGACCTTTTTCAGCAATGGTCTCAATAGCCATTCACAATACTTAGATAAAGGCTCAGTAAGTGAGCCTACCCCGGACACGATAGGTCGTCCTGGGGGGTCCACCAGCCTTTTGTGCACCTTAGGTAGTGCATAAATGTATGGTTTCCTAGGGTACTCAATGTATAATTTCTCTGCCTGTTTTTGTGTTATATTACCTTTGCTAACTTGGTTGCGTAGGAGGTTTTTGAGCTCAGAATTATACTTAAAGGTAGGGTCAAAGTTTAATTCTTCATATGTTGTTCTGACACTTAATTGTCTCAACAACTCTTTCTTGTAGTCTAGTTTATTCCACAGAACTACTCCCCCTCCTTTGTCTGCTCTTTTGACCAACACATCATCCCAGCTTCTTATTTCGGCTAGGGCTGACCTTTCTCCTGTTGATAAATTATTTTTTGGTTCTGGATAAATTAGGGCCTTCACCTCTTTGCAAACCATCTCACCGAATAAGTCAACATTATTACCCGGGGAGGTAGGTGGACAAAAGGTGGACTTGACTCCTCCCTTGAACACAGTATCAATCTCATTTTCCCCCAAAAAATCGTCAAACCAAGCCGGGTCAAAATCCAATAGATCTGTGACTTCGCTTCTCACATCACTTAAAGAATTATCACTGGCAAAGAACCCTAAGGACCCCACACGTACAGGATTTGCTGCACATATGTTATCATTTATTACACTACCACGGGAACTCTTTTGGCATTCATAGTACTTATAAAGATGAATTTTCCTAATGGCTTTAAAGAGATCAACCCGAAAGTCCATATAATCGAACTTTTCCTCTATACAGAAATTCAAACCTCGTTTTAAGAGTCTTTCCACGTCCTTGGATACTGTCTTATTAGTAAGATTGAATATTTGTATTTCTTTATCCTGTCCTATATTGGACGACAAATTCAAGCTCTCCAAGAGACCACTTTCCTTTTTCCGTAATTTATGCTGGTTGCCCCTTTGGCCTCTTCCTCTTCTGGTTTTTCTCCTAAAGGGACATCATGGCTGGTGGTGTCTGTCAGGCTCAACTTTCTTGGTGGAGGTTGCTCTCTATCACTAATCTCGCTGGACTCATCACTGCTCTCACTTCCTTCATCCATATCGTTCTTCCTATTACGACCTTGGGCCCCAGTTTTGCTGTTAGGACCCAGGATTCAACAGCCACGCTGTTAAAGACAGGGGCCCCGAGTTATGGTGGCAAATGGGGCCCTAGGTCAAGAGGTCCAGTCGGTCTGGGAGTTACCAGGGCACGTCAACAAGAAGCTGTATGAGCTCTGCGTACCATGCTCGTCGTGGCCAGTTTGGGGCAAGGAGTATTACTTGGACTCCTCCCTCTTTGATCTTTCTAATTACTCACGGGATCAGCAGCAGTGGGGTAAAAACGTATGGGAGTTGGAACTGGCTCCAAGGGAGGACCAACGAGTCCACTTCTAGCGCTAGAGGGTCCCGGGACCTGGCTACGAACGCTGGGACTTTTGCGTTTACCCTTGATGCCATTAAGTCCACGTCAGGAGTTCCCCAGAGCCGACAGATCTGTAGTAAAACTTCTGGATGGAGAGACTATTCTCCTGAGGCCAGTCCCTGGTGGCTTAGAAAGTTGATTACCACCAAGTCCCAGGGATAGACCCGGACTCGGGGGATCAATCGTGTCAGGAGGGCTAGCCACCGCTGAACGGGGACACCTGGAATTTTTTACGTGTAGAAAACTCCGTTGTCAGGCAGGGTGAGCTAGGGACAGAAAAGGGTAATTTTTATACCCCTTCCTGTGCATAAATTGTTTGACTGTACTAGTCCTCTGTTTTAACACATTGAATAAAAGTTATATTTTAGAAGTAACACCTCAGCTTGCTAATATGTCGGTGGTGACGATTAGCCAATGGACTGGGAGAAAGGATTTTCCCTGTGTAAGTGATGATGGCCGTGTCCACCAGTTGAGTGCATTTTTGACTTGCGGAGATAGACTGTGCCTGTGGTTGAGGCTGTAGGGCTTTTTGTCCCAAGCCGAAAGGAGGGCAAGCTGCAAGGGTCGCAAGTGTAGCTGAGCGAAGGAAACGGCTTCCATTGCCGCTACCATTTTTCCTAGGACTCCCATGCCGAAGCGGATTAATTGAGGTGGTCGACTGCAAAGAGTGCAGAGGTGTCCACCGTATTGCAAAACTAACAGAAGGTCTTCTAGACCTTGTCGCTCAGGCTATATATATCACAGGTTTTCAACTAGCCTGCATAGGCTGGATCCCTTTATCAGATAATCCATTGGTCTATAGGACCTCCAGATCAGAAGCCAGGCCGAAAGCTGGAGTTCTTGAAGATTGTGATGAAATAGCGAACCGTGCGTCAGATCTTCCCACCATCGATAGGAAAGATTGGGTCCTCCAATGTCAGATAAGGGAGAACCAACTCCACCTTAGCCAGTAAGGGACAACCGTTATGGCTGACTCCCAGTCTTCCTGACGTTCTCATAGGACCCCTGGAATGAGGGGAGTAGTTGGGAAGGCATATGCTAAGCCATTTCCCCAATTCTGTGAGAAAGCGTCCACTGCCAGAGGATGAACTCCCGAGAGAGAAGAAAGAAGACGTCTTCGTATTTGACCTGGACGCAAACAGATCTAGGCGAAGTTGACCACATCTGCGAGTCAGTTGCTGGAACACTCCCGCGTTCAGTACCCATTCCAGAGCAGTCATCTGACGCCTGCTGAGGTAGTCTACTTCTCGAATTTTGGATCCCCGAAGGTGAACCGCTGAGATGGAACTCACAATGTGTCCCATGTCCTGGAACAACGTGTTGGCCAAAGAATCGGATGCCTTGGTCGCCCTGATGTCTGATGAAGGAGACTGCAATGATGTTGGCTGATAGTATCATCATCTATATGTCCGTCAGGACAGCTCGGCTTCTCCTAAGGGCTTCCCAACTTGCCGAAAATTCCCAGAAATTCAATGATCACTGCACACATTTCTTATCACTGTTTCACCCTTAATGGCCAGGGTTTTAAAACATATTTGCACTGATTAAAAGTAAAAGACAAAGGGTTTGATTCATCAACACTGACAATGTTCATACCGATTGATGAGATGTACCTGGAGTCAGATACTAAATTAATGAAGAAGGGGGCGTGGCCTAGCGGCATGTAGGGAGGATGTGCGCCCGCCGAGTTCCCGCACCGCATCCTGACAACCCTCTTATCCTGCACCCACGGCGATCTTCTGTGCCCTCAGTCCAGTCCTGGTGAGTGGGACCCCGACACCGCACACCAGACTCACCGGCACCGCTGCAAAATGGTGAAGCGGACCCAGAGGAAGGTCCAGGGGGAGATGGAAGGAGGTATCCAAGATGGCGCCGGAGCAGGGGCGCGCTCCCTCCTGGAGAGTGAGGCCATCAGCGTCTCTAGAAATCAGGCGGTCGCGCTCCGCCTGCAACAATATGCCCATATTGAGAAGCTGGAGCGTGCGGGCAGGGAGGAACAAGTGTGCCTGCAGAGGAGCCTGGGGACGCAGAAGAGGTAACGGCTCCAGAGACTGGAAGTGGTGGGGGGAAGGTAATGTGCACACAGTGTCACAGGAGGCACCTAAAAGCTGTGGGGCTGTGGTGGCCCAGAATAGCCAGATGCTGTCCATCCTTACACAGCAGACACCTGCAGAGCCCACTATTAAGGACATATTCTTGGCTGTGATGCAGTGTGGGTCATCCATATCCCACGTGCTGACACAGCTGGGCCACCTGCAGGAGACTGTGCAGACAGTAAAACAGGATCTACATGTAGTGAAGGAGAGGACTGGGGAGTTAGAGAAACGTGTCTCCTCCGTGGAAGATCAACTGGCTGGCTCTGCTAAGTCTCATGCAGAGTCTAGGAAAGAGTTCAAAGCTATACACGCTAAGACAGATGACCTAGAAAACAGGTCGAGACGCAACAACGTCCGTATAGTCGGTGTGCCTGAACGTTACGAAACGGGCAATCCCACAGTGTTTTTCGAGACATGGATTAAAGAGACTATTGGTGTAGCCCATCTGACGCACCTGTATGCTATAGAGCGTGCCCATAGGGTCCCAGCTCATCCGCCCCCCCCCCCCCCCCGGGACATCAACCTAGAACAGTCCTGGCGAAACTCCTCCATTATCGAGACCGGGATAACATTCTTAATTATGCCAGGGACCATCCAGACTTGTCCATCAATGGCTCTAGAGTCTCCTTTTACCCCGACTACTCCCCAGAGGTCCAGCGCCAAAGAGCCAAATTCTTCACGGTCAAGGCTCGCCTACGGGATTTGGGTGTGAAATATTCCGTGCTATACCCTGCTAAACTAAAGATTCTCATCGGCGACAAGTCACATTTTTTCCTGGAAACTCGGGAGGCCATGACTTGGATAGATCACAACGAGGCGAGGTTGTGGAGGGAGGTCGACCGAGATAATGCTGGCTGAAGATTCTTTGGGTCAAGCTGGACTCCTCTTTTTCTATTCTACATGACACTGATGTCCTCAGATGATAGTTATGTTTGACTTGTTATGGACTGGTCGGGGCGGCCTCCGTGTCCTTTTCCTCAATTTTTAATTGGGAGAGGAGATGCGGGGAGGGGGGATGGTGAGATTATGGTTTCTTTGCACCTCCCCCCCCCCCCCCCCCTTTTTTTTTTTTTTTCCCCCTCACTCTACCTTTCCCGCTTTTATCCTCTTACGTTGCTTTCTGAACTTTTTTGATAATAGCCATCTCTGTGGGACACTGTTTTCCAGTCAGGGTACATAGACTCGGGGTGTAGGTCTTATTCCCTACTATATGCGGGCAGCGGTTTGGAACAGAAGCGTCCGGTTTATTACGTGAAGGGGCTAACATCGCCCTTACTTTAGTTGTTATTTTTGTTTGTCAGTTTACACTGTTTATGGGGGGGGTGCAGGGGAGGGGGGTGGGACAGAGGTTTTGATTGGTCCTATGTTCTAGAGGCAGGTCGGATACAGGTAGTACCTAAGTCACAGCTAGATTATGGGTGAAATCAGAATTATTAGCTGGAACACAAGAGGCCTAAAATCCCCAGTTAAGCGTCAGGCCATATTTAGCCTACTAGCAGCCCAGAAGCCAACGGTGGTGTGCCTGCAGGAGACTCATCTCACTTCGGAGACTCTGGAAATTCTTGATAAACGATGGGTTCAGGCGGGTTTTCATTCCACATATTCGGAGTATTCTCGCGGGATAGTATACTGGTCCACACGAGGGCCCACTTTCAATGTTATGGGACACATGTTGATGGGAAGGGACAATATATTATCTTACACTGCAGGCTCTTCACAATAGTATTGTTGATAGTATATTTATATTCCACCGCCATACAGTAGTAAGATTATTCACAAGATCCTAACCACCTTGGGGGACTTTCCGAATATTCCCTATATAATAGTGGGGGATTTTAATAATATTGCTGACTCCCACTGGGATAAGGGTTCCCATGATCCTCTCAAATCGGAGGGTAACATTACACCGTTTGGGGTCTTGCTCCAAGAGACGGCGTTGATTGACCTTTGGAGAAGTAGACATCCAAATATCTATAAATACTCATGCTTCTCGTCCACTTTCTCCTCCCTGTCGTGTACTGACCTCGCCCTGGGGGACCGTCGTATGCAGGAAATGGTCTCTGAGGTCTCGCACCTCCCTAGGACGATATCTGACCACTCCCCGGTGAGTGTCATCATTAAATGGGAAGACGTGAACAGGAGACGGGGGGGCGACGTGGAAACTGAATCCGTATTGGCTACAATTAATTGACAGAGAGGAGCATTTTGTTGCGGAATTGCAGGAATACTTACAATTTAATAGTGGTTCTGCCCCCGCTGTGACAGTATGGGATACTCTAAAGGCATATCTACGGGGAATGTGCATAAGGGAAATCGCAAAAGTTAAGACGAACGCCAAGGCGGGGGAACGAAGGGTCCTTAGGGAGCTCGAAGAGGCGGAGGCGGCCTTTTCGGCCCAGTCTACTCCTGATACCCGACAGGGACTGAAGTTGGCACAGGATCAGGTCACTAAATATACTTTGCGTGCTGCGGAGCAGAAATGTATGTTTCAATCCATACAATACTTTGAGAATGCCGAGAAAGTGGGTCCACTTGCTTTCTATAAGCTTTCTATGAGTCACCCTTTATAGCCCAATTGCGCACTCCAGAAGGAAGCATGGTATACAATACACCTGATATCTTATCTACCCTACAGCAATTTTATGCTGAATTGTACTCTACACAGTCATTCACGGGAGGATGAGATGGAAGAGTTTCTGGCAGGTGTGGAGCTGCCTAAATTATCGCAGGATTTGAGGTGTCGTCTTGAAGAACCTATTAGTCTGGATGAGTTAGAGGGGGCGTTGGGTACCATTTCCAATGGGAAGGCACCTGGTACAGGTGGCTTGCCCGTGGAGATGTATAAAAAATACAAGGAGATATTACTGCCAACTCTTTTGGCAACTTATCAGGAGAGCTTGATTTCAGGCTCCCTTCCATCCTCCATGCAGGAAGCCATTATAACGGTCATTCTGAAAAAGGGTAGGGACCCGACGCTCCCGGACTCCTATAGGCCTATCTCCCTATTGTCGGTTGACACCAAACTCCTGGCCAAAGTACTGGCTATCAGATTGGCAACGGTTGTTGAACACCTGATCCATTCGGATCAAACGGGATTCATGCCCAATAAGTCCACTGCTATTAACATAAGACGGCTCTTTTTAAACATGCAGGTGGGGGCGGAGAATGTGGGGCGGAGGGTAGTCCTGTCTCTGGACGCCGCCAAGGCATTTGATAGCGTTGAGTGGCCTTATCTATGGCACATGCTGGAGCGTATGGGATTCGGTCCTGGTTTTATCGCTTGGATTCGTCTCCTCTATGCTGCGCCACGGGCTGTGGTGCGGGCTAACGCGATGATGTCAGAGCCCTTCACTCTCGGCCGTGGTACGAGGCAGGGGTGCCCTCTATCCCCATTGCTGTTTGCTCTGGCGGTGGAGCCGTTGGCCTCTAAGATACGACAGGATCCTGAAATTGTGGGTTTTAAGTATGGGACTCACATGGAGAAACTTGCATTATATGCTGATGACTTGCTCCTGTTCCTGGCCGATCCCCGGGAAATCCCTTTGCAGAACAATGTCACTACTGGCTGACTTTGGAGGTCTATCGGGGTTGGTCATTAATTGGGACAAGTCTGTCCTACTCCCTCTGGACCGATACATAAGTATTACCACTTCTATACCGATAGTGAAGGAATTTAGATACCTGGGGACCGTCGTTTCAGACAAATTGGCAGACTATGAACATCTTCATCTCTCCCCCTTATTACTTAAAATTAAGCAAAAAATCTGTGCCTGGGCTAAGTTACATCTCTCGGTGGTGGGCAGAGTAAACCTGTTGAAGATGGTTGTTATGCCTCAACTGTTGTATATCCTGCACAACGCTCCAATCTGGCTCCCTCAGAATAGATTTCATAGGATCAACGCTGTCTTTCGGGACTTCAGTTGGCGGGGTGGTCGGGCACTCGTTAAATTGGAGCACTTACAAAAGCCAAAGGATGAAGGAGGCTTGGCCCTGCCGAATCCCTGGCTATATTATCTGGCATCCTAGTGCCAGATTTTGACAAGGGGTGCCGAAATTCACTCAGCTGACTCATTCGGTCGTGTTCTTGGTGGGACAGGGGTCTCTGCTTTCGCATTTGGAGGCTGATAGATTCCGCCCCTTTACTGTAAGGTGCCCCACGCTATTGGTTATACGCAGGGTTTGGGAAAAGGTCAAGCAGCTTAGGGGCATTACAGAATATACTAAATACACTCCTATCTGGGATAACCCTCGTCTGCCAGAGTTGCGGTCTCTTAAGGGGTTTGCACAGTGGAGGAGGATAGGAATCTGGTCGGTTTCACAACTGTTGAATGCGAGGATATTCAAGTCATTGAGGAGCTTAGAGGGGATTACGCACTAACTCAGTCTATGTTCTTTCAATATCTACAATTGCGTCATGCCTTTAATACCCAGCATCGGATGAATCGCATTATTGTGCAGCAGGACACTATAGTCAACGTCCTGGGTTCGCAGTCAACCTGTAAAGGCTTGATTTCCCTTGTCTATGGCTGTCTCCTTTGTGTGTTCCTATCTGGGCACCCAATTGGTTCTAGGGCTAATAGCCACTTTACACACACCAACTTATCTGTCCAACTTCTGACCAATTGCTGGTTGCAGTGAAATCATGGACACATTGTTCTATTTTGTGACTGTGTACAAATGGAACAATGTGTCCATGATTTCACTGCAACCAGTAAGTTGGACAGATAAGTTGGTGTGTGTAAAGTGGCCTTAAGTGGGAGGCACAGCTGGGTACTATCTCTGATGAGAAATGGGATTCGATTCTGCAAAGTGTCCCTACTGTGTCCCTTAGTGAACCTAACCGCATGTCGCAGCTATATATTCTATATAGGGTATATAGAACCCCCAGATGGCTTTTCGATCGGGGACTACGTCCAGACTCTACCTGCCCCAAATGCAGAATGGATAATGCAGATATCCTCCACATGCTTTGGACATGTCCCCGTATACAGACCTTTTGGAATATAGACCTCCATATTATTTACTTGGCTATGGGGCGCTGAATTACTTTACGGTGATGAGTTTCTTTTGCTGGCCATTACTAGAACGTTATTTGTGGCCCGAAAATTGATTGCTCTTTATTGGATATCTGACAAATCACCTACCCGAAAGGAGTTTATCAATAAAATTAATCTCACTATTTATAGAGAGAAAAATATTTACTCTAAGAGGGGGCAGGAAACTGTCTAATAAATCTGGGATGGATGGTTGAACTCACCAGGGTTGGTCTCGCCAGACCTGTTGTAGGCTAGGTTGGAACTGTTTTGATCTTTGACGTCAAACTGTACTTGAACTTTTATATACCTGTGCACTGTGCTGGCTGCTTAGAGCTACATGGGACCATGGAGGGTGGGGGTTCTCTCGGGTTTAGGGGGTTGTTTCTTTTGTTCAAGAGAACTCTTTTCGATACTGCTTGGCTATTGATACTGTAATGTGTGTGTTCTTATTGATGTGAAAAATAAATAATTATCTGATAAAAAAAAAAAAAAATTAATGAAGTGCACCCCTCATGAATTGAAGTTGCTATAAAATGGTCCGTCTCCTAAAACATATAATAAACTGGGTACATTTCAATGAAGTATGTGCTTAATATTATTTTGAACCATGTTCTCTCAATATCTTGATTATTGTATTATAACAATGATTAAATCCTGATTTTATCATTGTACTATGATAAATTTATCACTTAAACATGAGCCATGTATGAAGGAGTTTGAGTCAGGTAAATGGAGGAGTCGGAGTCACAGTCACAGGTTTGGCTTACAGACTCAACAGCCCTGTGTATAACTTTCTTTTAGCTCAACCAAAGAGGAATGGATTTTTTTTTATTATTATTTTAGCGCATGTATGGATGGTATATAAGGGAAAAAAAAAAAGTTTGGGGGCTCATACATCTCCTGCAAGCTTCTCGTCTGCTACTCTGCTGGCTGTGAACAAGGTCTGCTTACCGAAATGTTGGCCATGTGTACTTCGGCACACCTCTTGAGATGTATTAAAAAACCTTACTGGAACTCATTTTGATGTGCCATGGTATTATTCTCAGAACATTAGGTTGATGTCAAATGAGGTTACAAAAACTTGCAGATTCCCTATAAGGCCGGTTTCACATCACGGTTTATCTGATCCCCGTATCAGATTTCAGCCCCATAGTATTCCTATGAGGCCGGATGGCAGCTATGTGCCATCTGGCTTCCATCTGTCCAGGAGGATCCGGACACAAAAGTGTTGCAAACAACGTTTGTGTGTCTGGGGAAAAAAAAAAAAAAAAATAATTGGACAAAATCGGATCCTCCCAGATCCGGCATCCCCTAACATGGGGGTCTATGGAGCCGGATTGCCCTGGATCTGACAAGATCGGATCTGGGTGCTGGAGTTTAGCAGCAAGCGCTGCTAAACCTCAGCACCATCAGCTGTCCCCTGCAGAGATTTCAGGACCGCGGCTAACTCCCTGCTAGCCGCGATCTTGAAATTTCAGCAGCTGCAATCTGAGGGATCCGGCTGTAAACCGGATCGGAGGGCATATTTGCCCTTCGGTTCTGTTTGCAATTCGGGTCCAGGGCTGTGAGGTTTACACCGGACAGCCCCGGATCTGATCACACTGCAGTGTGAAGCCAGAATAAGCAAGTTTCAGGTGTCTACTGCAGCCTTTACATTACACTGAGCTAGAAGACAAACCAAAGTCTTCTCTTCCAGCAGACCCCTAACACTTGCACCGCTATGGGCGACACCATGGAAGGCTTTTTTTTTTTTTGCCCCATCCTGGACAGATTACTAAAGTTTTAAAAAGTAGTGGACAATCCCTTTAATACTGCAGGAAACATTACCCTCCTGGTTAGTATATCTGGACATCTTGTTCTCCATCAGCAGTACATTGATTGCTTGATTTTTCAAGGGTCTACAATACATTTGTGCTTTCCATAAATGAGAAAAATCTCACACTCTCAAATCAGATCACCAAATTTATTTTTCCATTATTTGAATAGAAATAAATAAATAGGATTTGATGCCCTTGAACTCCTCAGCGCACGGTAGAAGCTGCTGCATGGAATGTGCATTAAACACTCGCGGTGGTGTGGAAGCAATGAACACCAAGTAAAAACACCAGTCAGGTTCTGTGGTTGATGGCCAAGCACGAAGGTGGAATAAAAAGTTTGAAAATCATGTACAGTAAAAAGGGTTGCATAACTGCGTGCCCCATCCAAGCAGTAGGTGGCAAGGCACTGTAGATTAGCCAGGACACTACCAGACTTGAAGAGAATAGTTCATCTAATACCTCCTGAGCACAGGAGCAGTCATACGGTCAGTCTGTGCCAAAATATTTCTGTCCAAAGTGTGTGGGAGCAACCGGGTGGACCTCAGTGGTTAAAATGGTTATGTCTGGAAACTCCTGGATTATGGAGATGGCACCTGGAAAAATAGCAGATGGTACAGAATTATAATATTTCTAAAAGGTTTCATTAAAGGGATTGTCCCCTTTCAGAAAATCTTAGTCTCTACCTCAATTTGTTTTTTTAATAAATCTATTTTTATTAGGATAAAATGTTAACCTTTACAAACATCAGCCCGTCACTTAACGAACTCAGAAGAAAAAACATCATAAAATATGGTCAGCATTTCGTAGGAATATATCCCCTCATTACAATTCAAGCTTTATCTCTTGAGAAATACTGTCTCAAACATCATATGTATTCAAATGTAGAATAAAAACTGACAACTAATAGAACTATTAGGAACTCTATGGCCCCGTTGTTTGTCGCCTAGGCATACAGGGTTACAAAAAGGGGAGAAGAAAAGAAAGACAAAGAAGCATGATAAGGATTCTGTACAGTGGACAGTGGAGAAGGAAGTTTAGAGAGAAGGTGTGTAAAGAGGAGGATAGCAAAAAGACCCTGGATACCTATGAGAGGAGTGGACAGAGAAATGGGGTATTCTATTCTTTTTAAACCTAGCCACACTCTTTAGGAGGAGTATGGAAACCCCAAAGGGACGTGCCTTTTCTAATCTGAAAAGATCTAGGCACTGTATATGCTGGAAATATTAATGCGCTATAAAAGCAAGTAATTCTTATTCAAATTGCTCAGGAAGAAATCACACCCCCGACCGAAAACCCTACTACGGTATTGGCAAAACACACATAAAATTCTGCTGAGAACAATCTATAAACAATAACCTGTTACCATTAAAGTTTAGGCACCCATGTAGAAGAGGAGAAGCAAAATGAAGAGAGAAAAGAATAATGCGCCCAGCCTGCAGGGAGGTTGTATACAAACAGGTGAAGGAGGTCTGAGGTATAGCAGAAAGGAAGCAGGCCAGGAGAGGACCCCTGACAAAAGTATACAATAGGGTGTATATGGATCCCATCTTTATATCTTCCCCCGATAATCCCTGAGGCACTGGTAGCCCTCAGGGGCAGCAGTCTAAAAACCAAAGGAAGGACCTGGAGAAGGGGAAAAGAGTAATTATATAAGGGGGAAAAAGGGGGAAGGGAGAAGGAAATGGGTGATGGAAGGAAGCAAGAATGAGGGGAAAAAAGGGGAAGTGTATAAGGAGTGGGAGCATGGAGACCCAACATACTGATTGCATCGCTAACACGACAGCCTCATCAGGAGTTCAAAAATAACTATGGCAAGTCAAAAATATGCCATAAAAATATACAGAGGGGGAGAGAAACGAAGTCCCGGAGTCAACCATCGTCCATTTCTCTTAGTCTCCCCCTTCCCCTTGATTTGCTTCCACCTCTGTCTCTCCTTCTATGGCCCCGCCGCTCCCCCAATATCAGCGGCACGAACACGCTTTCTTGGGTGCCCAGCCAGTCGGGAGAAGATAGTCCAGGATTAGGGAGGTTCAAGGCGGATAAAAATTCCCCAGTTTCACGTGGGTGTGAGAGGGAGACTACTTGGCCTTCACGCCGCACATGTAGACGAAACGGATATCCCCAAGAGTAGGTTATTTGGTGTTGTCGAAGAAGCTCCAATAGTGGTCTCAATGCCCGGCGCTTCTGAAGTGTTCTTCTAGATAGATCTGCCATGAGCGGAATCTGAGTGCCCTGAAAAACCTTAACGCCAATGCTCCTGGAAGAAGCTAAGATTTCCTCCTTGTGCCTTCCAGAGGACGTGGACCCAGGGATCTGTGGGCCCTGTCAAACTCAACAGAAGTTTCTGGTGGAGCATTATGCATAAATTGAAGAGGCTCTGCAGTGGGTCGTTTAAGTCTCTAGGAAGAACTGACTCCGGAAGGCCCCCGACTAATATTCTGGCACCTTTCACAATTCTAAGTCTTCCATGACGTCCAGGAAAAGATCATCTACTCGATTTTCAAGGGCAATTACTCGCCTAGTGAGGCCTTCCACTGCAGAGTCAGTATGAGTGACTTTATCAGATAACCCAGTAACTTCTCCTCTTAAAGCTGCAGCTTCTGCTTTAAATGAAGTTTCCAGCTTGGAGATAAATTCATCTAATTCTTCTTTTGTGGGAACATTAAATATGCGGGACCAAAAGCTATCCCAGATTGCCTCATTGGGAGACATGAGGCACTGAACCCTCTCCAGTATCATCACTGAGCCTCCTCCTCTAGCATGGGAAAGCTCTGTGCCTGATGAATTCTGACCCACCAAATCCTCTACCATGTTGTTTTGCTGGAGGTAATATGCTGGCTTTGTGGGCCTGATTGGGTTACTGTAGCTACAGGATGGCACCCCTGCCGGGATTGGATAAGACTGATATGGCATCCCTGTCATTGCAGGGGTCTGTGTGTGGGGGGGATCCTGAGACCTTGGTGGGTTCTCGCGAGCTTGTTGGGCCCTCATCTTCCTCACCAAGGACCACACATTTCTCTCACTGGAGCTGATGGGGTCCCGCAAACCCTCCAGCTCTCCCTCCGCACTGCAGCCTACAGGTACTTGACTGTTAGAGCCAGGGTCTTCTGAGGAGGGTGACATCAGGATGTGCTGATCGGTCTCACTCATTATCCCCATTACCTCTGGCACTCTGTGGTTTCCTCGATGCATCATGGTCTGAGGATCAGGACAGTCGCCAATAGCCTCTGCGGCCGCTCCCTGGCTGCACGCCTCCTCCAATTCCTCCTGCTCTGTAGTTAGCTGGGCAGTATCCGCCATCTTGGACCCTGCCCCGAACTTCAGAGGAACCGCTTTATGCTGGTGGAGTGTTGCACTGGCGTGCCAGGGGCGGTTGTTGGATGGCTGCTTCTTCTCCTCACCGACATAGGGAGCCACCGAAGAGGATTGCAGCAGAATTAGGCGGGTTTTCATTGGCCAGGGAGCTGGAGCTGAGAGTTCAGTGTCTGCTCTCCTCCATGGCCAGGCCCCTCTTTTTTTTTTTTTTCATGTGTTTCATTCACCATGCCCAAGAGTTATGCACTGAATTTTTGGCTGTCACTGCAGTGGCTCTGCTTGTTCACACAGAATGTCCACCGCAGATCCAATGAGCTGACAAAACAGTCATCCTTATAGGAGTTACAGCACCCCAGCGATACAGGATACACAAGAAGCAGTGCTTTATCAGCAGGAGATTATCACTGCTGGACTAGTTGTCTCATGCCATATAGTCCTCCTGCTCTGTATAACCTTGTCCTCACCACTGATTGGCAGTATTTGGTGTTAAACCAGCTGAAAAAAAGTGATTTTATCAAAATGACAGCAAGTAGCCCAGTAAGTGACAGCTTGAATCAGGATCTCTGCTCCTACAGTATGCTGCTCTTAGATTACATGGTCACAGATTCCCTTTAATATAATATAATATAATAATTCATATTAAGAGAATATAGCTTTTAAAAACACTAAACAGTCAGATATCCAGCTCTCATTTCATTAAAAGCCACAAGCATCTACAGGGATAAGCCATTTTGACTTTATTCTTTTTATCTTTTTAGCAGTGATTCGCTCTGGCTCACAGACAACTACTTTCACCTCCTATGCAGAAAAGAAGATCTGCAGAAAGGGGGGTAATGCAGAGATCACACAGGGGGTCCAAATTTATACATGTTCAAGAGACGCATAATGCAACATGAAGTCAGTGCCCTGTCTAAATACCAGGTGCCAGTGTAAATATTGCCAAGCCAAAGTGCAGGCACCAAATCTAAAAAGTGGTGACAATAGAGACTCACCATGTGGGGTCGAAAAGAGGCTGAGCAGGATAATACAAGCCGGCTGGACACCGTGTTCAATCAGAACCTTTACAGCTTCAATAACGGTATTTCCAGTGCCTGCAACCAATAATACGGTTAGAAAAGGATTTGTGTGTACAATGGTGTAATCAGACAGCACAATACCAAGGTTATTAGGCGAGAGACAAAACAATACATTAATACTTATCCCTTAAATATCAATTCCCATTCTGTATAAGTCCTCTCAATTTATAAAAAGAAATCATTCCTGACCCAAGAATAAGATAAAAAAACCAAACACTAAATTCAGCCCTGTATCTGTAGAGACAATAGTGTGGCCTAAATCTGACATTCATCTGGACAGAGTGAAAGAACTGAAAGTCCTGACCAACGCCAGGGAAACAGAGGCCCTATAACACCATAGGTTGTGCAGCAAAGCAAATAAGGGATATAAAATGCAGTCATACAGTTCTTGTTATGTTGTCTTCGTCCATTACTTCAAATGTTGAGTGAAGAAAGTCTTCATCCATGAGCCCCAGACCTTAAAGGGGTTGTCCGGTGTTGTGGAGTCTGCAGTTCCTCTGACTGCACACTTCTGAATCCTTACAGCACACACTGTCAGCTCTCTGGTATCGCCAGCAGGAGGTCATGTGACCACAACTATGCGATTTACATACCTTTGGCCACATTCAGACTAGATGCGTGCTGCCTTATACGGAGCATGTCTAGTTGGCAGGCGTCCACACATATGCAAATTGCTCTGGTTTTTTTTGGATAAACTAGATAGGTCAGTGGAGACCTGTAAGAATATACCGTATATACTCGTGTATAAGCTGACCCGTGTATAAGCCGACCCAGCTACTTTTGCCCCCAAAACGTGGGAAAACCTATTGACTTGTGTATAAGCCGAGGGTGGACCCCAGCACAGGTATACAGGTCCCCCCAGTGGTATACAGCAGTCTCCCCCTGTGGTAGTATACAGCAGCCCCCCCGTGGTAGATACAGGCCCCCCATTGCTGCCGCACACCTGTAAAAGAATAGCTTTCATACTTATCCTCCTCGCTGTCTCCGTGCGCGCATCCTCCGCTCTCCTTCCTGCTTGTACCCGGCATCCATCCATGTGACCGCGCACAAGTAATGACGTCATTACTTGTGCGCGGTCACATGGATGGACGTCGGGTACAAGCAGGAAGGAAAGCGGAGGATGCGCGCGCGGAGACAGCGAGGAGGATACGTATGAAAGCTATTCTTTTACAGGTGTGCGGCAGTAACGGGGGGGGGGGGCTGTGTATACCACAGGGGGAGGCGGAGCTGTATATACCACTGGGGGGGGGGGGGGGGAAGGGGGGGGAAGAGCCATAGTGCAGTGTAATATGCACCGCTCCCCCTGCCGCTGATGGACAGGGGGATGCAGTGCATGTTGCATTGCACTAATGAGCGGGGGCACGTGACCGCCCGCTCCTATTACAGCCTCCCCCACCTCCTCCAGCCCCTGGACACCGGCCCCCCACACTCTGAGCCATCACGGACTCGTGTATAAGCCGAGGGGGGCACTTTTCAGCACAATTTTTGTGCTGAAAAACTCGGCTTATACACGAATATATACGGTAGTCATTAAATGAGCTAAACATTTTGAAGTCAGTCAATCGGGCTTCAATTAGTTTGTGCTGCACAACACACTGACATTTTAATCAAGTTAATGTGAGTGGGAGACTGAGAGCGGGGACTAGTCCAGGAATTAAAGAGAACCAGTTATCAGGACTCTGTATGTTAAAGTAAATATGCGGCCATAATTGGCCTGTTATACTGTTGTAATAGATGCCTTCAGTGAATTAATCTGCTGCCTGGTTTTTGTTAAATCATGATTAGAAGTTTGGGTTTCGGGGCATTGAGACAGGACTGTGGTAGGGTCTCCGGCTCTACCACGGCCCCTCGCCTGCTTCTAGTGTTGATCTTCTTACTCTATTAAATTTGGCACTGGCCTAACTATGGATAGTTCTTGCACAGATTGATCTACTGGCAGTCTTCAGCAAAATGGTGCAGGTAGCAGCACATTTAGATATTGGCTCATTAACGAGCAGAGATCTCATGGTGGGTTTACACGCCGCGATATCGGCGTCCAACTCCGACCCAACTCCGACAAAAAGTCACGTGGGTCGCGAGTTGGAGCCGATATCGGGTGCGCGTTGTACTGTTTGAGCGTACAACGCGATGCTGGAACGATGCCAAAACGATATCGGAGTTGAATAGCAAAGCTATTCAACTCGCCGATATCGCAAGGCCGTTGTGCCAGCATCGCTGCGTGTGACAGTCCAAGTACGATGTGCACGCTGATGTCACCCATTCACTCCCAAGTTAAATGGTTGTTCCTGGGTTGGTGGGCGTGCACATCGTAGGGACGTTGCATCCCGATATCGCGGCGTGTAAACTGGCAATGCGATGCAGGGAGAAACGTGCACTAAATGCGCGCTCCCGTGCCGTTGCCTCCGATATCGCCGCGATATCGGGACGTGTAACCCCACCATTAGTCTGCAAATGCACCTAAGGCTGGCTTCACACTGCAGTTTTTCACTGATCAGTGTCCATCAGTGTTTGGGTGTCAAAACCAGGAGTGTCTCCAAAGCTCAGAACAGGTGTCAGTCTTTCAATTATACTTTCTCTGCAAGTTCCTCTCCTGGTTTTTGCACACAAACCAGATGGACACTGATCAGTGAAAAAAAAACTGCAGCGTGAAGCCAGCCTTAGCCATTTTACTGAGGACCCTTTGTGACATGTACTCTTTCAATGTATGGCAGGGGTTACGTTTCTTAAAATGGCCAGACATGTTGTCCTTTTGCTTGTTAACACATGTTTGCTAAATCATTGTTATGCCAGACTGTGCTGAGTCTTTATTGTTTGAATTTAGCAGTACACATCCTCCAATGCAACTAGTCTCAGCCCCTTTCACATCCTTTAAATGAACATTATCCGGTTGGACTGAATTTAGCTAATGAGGGCACAAGGTTTTTTCCACCAATCATATCAGGACATTTGGGACTTCACGAGTGCTCGGAGTGTATAAGGGGGTCTTGCTCATTAACCAGGCATTCATATGTTTTGTGGCCTCATGCTAGGGACTTCAGCCCCGACTAGAGGTGCACCAGTGACTACTTGAAGAAACCCAGGTTGTGACAAATCGACCTGGCTACAGACTTTGCTGTGTTTGGTTAGCTTCCTACACTTGCCTCTATTCCTTTCTCAGTGGGTGAAAGTGGGATGCTGCTGGATTGGAGAAGTGGCCCTGGAAGCTGCGAACATCCTTATCCCTGGTGAGCCAGCGGAGGGTGAGACTCTGTTGCCTGTTACATTCTGTGTTTTGCTTGGTTATGTGTTATATGCCTTTAACAGTTGAGGATCCAATAAAGCCTTACTATTGTGGTTCTCTCACCCTGTTTTGTCCGAGTAGTGTTCCGCCCTTGTGTAAGGAGTTCAGGCGTTCAGTTAGGATGAACCCTGGTCTATGTGGTCTTTCTAAAGGCGGCCAGGCCAGCGGACGAGAGCACCCACTGACCCAGTGTCTCCACACCGTTCTCCCCAGGAGGTCAATCCACACGTGTCACTACTGAAGCACACCACGTGATCAATCTGCGCAAGTGCCACCCGCAGGTAGAATGGTGCCAGCGCAAAATTTAAAACCGGAAGAAGATAAAGGAATCCATGAAAATCAGGACATGTTATTCTTACACAATAAGACCTTCACTGGACAATAGAATGTGGTGAAAAAGGAGAGGCTCAAAGCGCTGGAAGTGTGTCGTATCCCGGCTACTGTAGGGTGCCATGCAGTAATCTTTAATTCTAGAGGTTATGGCTACACCTCTGTGGGATCTCCAAGTATATTCCTACGTCTGCTTTACCTTTTTTTACGTTCTTACATTGGTCTTATGCTAGCCTATGCGAACCTAAATCTGCCTTGTTGATTCCCAGCAGAACCTATGTGATTCAGGGAAAAGTTGCCCACCCTCATTGGTTTAATTTCTACGCAGAAACTGAAACCTGCACAGATTTTGCTGCGTTTTGGAAAGAAAGAACTGTCAATCCTTTTCTGCGTTTTTGCAGTGTTCTATGGACAAAACATACATCAAAGAAAAAAAAAAAAAGGGGGGGGGGGAGGGGAGTTCTCAAATCTGGATTTACTATCACACCCTTCAGGTCTTGCTGCAGCAGAAATGCACTATGTCCCCACTGTGCGTTTGTGCAGCAAAAAACAATCACCACCACAGTTTTAGCATTGAAGTCTATGTGATTTTCAAAAATGTTGTGTCCACGTGTTTTTTTGCTGCAGAAAACGCTTGCGCGCAAAAACCATGTCAATGAACTTACGTATTTTTGGGTTGCATTTTCCAATTGACAGCCATTCTAATCACATTGAGAACGCAGCAATAAACATGCATCAGAAATGCAATGAGTTTTTAAAAAGACAGCTGCATTTGTGCTGCTGAAAACGTAGTAAAAACGCAGCACATAAACATAGCTGCACAAACGTTCAGTGGGCACATAGCCTAATAATAGTGACATGTTTCCCCTGCCAGGCTTATACCCCTTCACTTACACATGATCTTAGAACATTGAAATGTGTGGCATTTTAACCATTGAACAGCTCCGCCAAAACATCTAAGTAGGAGCGAGAGATCCAGAACATAATCCAAAGTAATAATAAAGAAGCATTACCATTCACATAAGTACACAGATTAATATTTGCACTTTAGTGATTTATGATAAAACATAGGACCACATATAAAACCTGATAGGTTATGTTAAGTGTCAATGTGAAGTAGAAACCACCGGTGCTTGTCTTCTTAAAATTCTTTTCTTTATTATTTTTTGAAAATGATAAAATCATTCAGCGTGCTAGCTGAGCGCTAGACGCGTTTCGGAAGAACACCTTCCTTAATCATTAGCAAATACAAAAGCATATGCATATATAAAAAAGAAACCTCCACCCACTAGCGCTCAGCTAGCACGCTGAATGATTTTATCATTTTCAAAAAATAATAAAGAAAAGAATTTTAAGAAGACAAGCACCGGTTGTTTCTACTTCACATTGTTTCCTGGGCAGTTGTCAAAGCTGCCACCCCAGGTGCAGGAATTCAGGAGGTTAATGGGCGGTGGAGCGGCCTTCCCTTTCCCCTTTCCATTTGAATGTATGTTAAGTGTCGCTCACTTAGTATTGGGTACATCAACAACACCTTCCTCCTGTAAATGTCTGGTGGGAATTTAGCGTAGTAAACTTTGGCACGTTGTGTTTCTTCGTCGCTTTGGATCAAGATCTTTCCAATTCGTATGGAGCGGCAGCAATCACGTAGCCCTTGTTCCATGGCCTCACCTGAAAAGAAGTGAAAGCTGAGCAGAGAGCTACTAGCTTCTCAGTAACAGCGCACAAGTCACACATACAAGATCCCTTCCCCCACATCTAATGTTACAGGCACCTTACAGAATACTAAGTATCTGCCCCCCTCACAGATGCTCAGCAGAGTTTTGCACCTGTGTTACCTCCAGCACTACTGGGACTGTCAGCATCCTACAGTGAACCAGTATGGTAACCTTGCATCAATTAGTATGGCTTGTCAGCACTATACTGCAGTGAAAATTAGCATTTCATTTGGCTCCACCAAGGTGGAAAATGCAAGTTCCAAGTCTGTAGACATTTTTTACATTGTTGCTGCAAAAAAAAAAAGTTTTCATTTATCTTTTTGGGGCAGATAAAAAAAAGTTGAGCTTACTGCACCATCCCACAATGGATCCAAAAATGGGGAAAACTATTGTAACTGAACAGATCCTGAGTGACAGCCAGGACCCTGAAGATAACAGATGTGATAATCCCCTGCTCCAGCTGTCATGTGAATAAATAGATCTCTCCCTCACTGAGCACACAGCTTAATTTACAGGATCTCCAAACTCCTCAATGTTTGTTTTCCAGTTGGGTGCAGCCAGTCTAGGAGTACTGCTATAAAGCTGGAGGAGGGGGGTGAAGCTGGAGATCTCCTCAATCACAACATATCAGAGCTGGCAGTGGACTGAGGTATGTAATACAGCTCGTGAGCCGAAATATAGGCGCTGGATCTCTTCAGTCTGCAGCCTGTACGGATTAAAGGGAATCTGTCATCATATTTTGCCACCTAATCTGAGAGCCGGATAATGTAGGGCCAGAGATCCTGATTCCAGCAATGTTACTAACTGGGCTGCTCAGTGTAGCGTTGATAAAATCACTGATTAAATCAGCTGCAGATTATCAGAGGACTACTTGGCCTGCTGCATAGTCACAAACTGCTAAATCTGCAGCAGAGAATAGTCAAGCAGCTCAGTAAGAGATACATCGCTGGAATCTCTGTCCATACATTATGCTGCAATCAGATGGGATGGCAAAATCCTAGAGACAGAATCCCTTTAAGTGACAAGTAATGTCTAAATTAGGGCCCTTTCACATCAGCGGTAATTTGAAATCGCGGCAGATGCGGTGAAAAAAACGCATCTGCCGCATAGCCGCCGCATAACCGCTGTACTTGCGGTAATCGCCATACTAAGTATAGGGGGACTTGCGGCAGGTGCAGCAAGTGCGGTTTTGCACTTGCGGCAGGTGCGGCCGCGAAAAAAACCGCGGTCAGCCGCGTTTTTTTTTTTCGCTGCCGCACCTGCTGCAAGTGCAAAACCGCACTTGCCGCACCTGCCGCAAGTCTCCCTATACTTACTATGGCGATTACCGCGCCGCAAGTGCAGCGGTTATGCGGCGGCTATGCGGCAATCGCGGCAGATGCGTTTTTTTCACCGCATCTGCCGCGATTTCAAATTACCGCTGATGTGAAAGGGCCCTTAGATCATTAACCTCATTTTTTCTCTTTCTCAGAGAACCCTTTCATAATATAATAATAAAATAATAATTTGACGTAAAACCCATCCAGAAATAAAAAACAAAAAAAAAAAATTATATGAAATACAGAAGTCAGGTACATACTTAGAACCGGAATAACTTGAAAAATAATCAATTATATATAATTACATAATTCAGTACTTGTTAGGCAATTGAATATTTTTATTAGCAATATATGTATTACCTAACAGAAATATATGTATAATTATTAGGCAACCATTTTCAGCATATTTTATGGAGATTTTCCAACTTCCAGCTGGATAACCTTGAATGTTTATTGGATGAAGCAGATCAGGTGATGTATCTGTGTAAGGCGGCCGTCACACGCTGAGATATCTTGCCAGATATCGTTTAAGCGATCTCCTTTTTGATCGCTTAAGCGATATCGGGCAAGATATCGTTGCATGTAATCAAGCGATTTACGATGGTAAATCGCTTGATCGTGACATCGCTGATCTGAGGTTCGGTTCTCAGATCTAGCGATGAACGATGCAACGATCTGCATCATCGTGGTGTATGACACCACGATGATCCATCTCCCAGCAACCGCGCCTATGCTGGGAGATGGTAACTATGGTACACGTCGGGTAACTAAGCGACGCGCGGCGCCTAGTTACCCGATGTGTACCATAGTAACGAGCGAGATCGCTGCTCCACATCGCTGGTGAGTCTGTCTGTGTGACATCTCACCAGCGATGTGAGCGATATTGTAAGCGATTGCGCGTGCACGTGATCGCTTACAATATCGCTAAAGATATCTCTGCGTGTGACGGCCGCCTAATAAGGATGGTGTGACCTAAAGAGATCAACACCCTTTACCAAGCTGTGCAGAATTATTGGACAGCTTGTTTTCTCGGCAGATTTTGCCGCATGACGGTCAACTTGCGACAAGCCCCATTCATTCTCTATGGGATTTGGAGTCAGGTGTGGCAAGTGCAGTTTTGGATGCGGCAAAGCTGCCGGATCTCCCGTGAACGGACAGAATCAGCCTAAGGGCCGCTTCACACGCTCTGTTATCTGAAACAATATCATTGAAACATCACGCTTTTCGGATCGTTCAAACAATATCGTTTTTGAATCGCTGCATATAAAATCGTTAGATCGATCATAAATTTGAGATCCGAACCTCAAATCTATCGTTCATCGTCCAATTAAGGGTCTGTGAAGCAGCAATATCGTTCAGTGTGACATCTTTTTGAACGATGTCATTCATATTTCTCCTATTCCTTTCGCTTTGTTAAATCGTTCAATCATTGTTCTCCAAATAGCTGGAGCGTTGCCAAATGTAAGATCGTTAACGATATCCTTGCGTGTGACAACGCACTAACGATGTCGGAAGGATCGCGGTCACGTGACATAGCGGACGATATCTGAGCGTGTGAAGCGGCCCTAAGAAAGGCAAAACCTCACTTTTACAGGTTTAAATGCTCAGATTCCAGGCTTATTGATCTTTTACATTGACTGACAGCATTGCACAAAGTGTAACATAAAAAAAAATAAATAAAAAATGACATAACGCTTTTCTCTCATGCGAGGTTGTAAAGCGGAGCGGTATCGGGAGCAGGCTCTCGCTTTGCTCCGACCTCTCAGCAGCCCGGGTACGAGCACTCACCGCTTCTCATGATGCTCACTCCACAGTTCCCTTTTTCAAACTTCACCCCCTCGTACTTGTAACCTAAAAAAAATATAAAAGTTTTAGTGTTTGTTGATGAAGAAAAACCTAAAAGTTTACCTCTGCTACATTATCTGTGTAATTGAAAACCAAATATTGTTCCCAGTTATATGGAGTCAGATCCTCAGGAGATCTGTGTCCGGTAGTGATGAGTGAGTGTAATTGTTATTATTCGTTACTCGCACGGATAGTACAGTATTTGCGATACTCGTTATTCGGCGAGTATTGCTGGTGCGTGATGTGTTGATTGTGAACAATCAGTACACAATGGGAGTCGGCACCTCACTGAGTGCAGGTTGGATAGTAGGGTCTCTCTTGGGGGCGCATTATGGGGTTTTATGCAGTGAGAACTCAAAAAAGGACAACCCCCCTGTCACAAACGTTCGTTTTATGGCCGGATGTGTGTGGGCAGAGCATATCACTAATTGACTAACATTGGACTCGCTATTCAGACGAGTACATGGGTATAACAATGTACTCGTTACAAATATAGCGATTATGAATATTTCGCTACTCGCTCATCACTAATGTCAGGCCCATAGATGTTCATTTACATATAAGAAAAATGTGGATTTCTTTGTAATAAGACATCAGATTGCAGATACCTAGATATCATGTATTCAGCTTACTATGATCCACATGCCCATATAGACGGCTTAGGAGGGGTGATCCTACTGACAGATTCTTAATAAGTCTAACACTTACCTGTAGGTGTAGTAACTGTACATTCTGTATATGGCAGCTGATTCAGACCTTCTTCAACCACCAACCGTATCTAAAGGGTTAAATAATAAAATATAGATCATAATAAACAGGCAGAGTTGTCCCACCAATTCCAGACATTAGGCTATAAAGATGGTGATTTACAGCACAGACAGTGCACTGCTCCATGTGTGAGCCTTCTGCCCTGTGTGTATACCTTGCAGCACCCACCACTGCACTATATGCAGCTCAACATAACAAAACACATACAACTGTACTATGAAATGCTATAATATGTAAACAATGGACAAATTCAATTGGAATTGCATTACTGCTATGGAAACGATGTTAAAAAATGAGGTACTTTGTGCACAAATTGGCAAATTCATGAGACTCTACAGCTAGCGACAAGGCGTACCCCTTTGCTAACAATCTAATCTCATATGCCTCTACCTGGACTGAAAGACTACAAGTTTAAGGCTACGTTCACACACACAGCATATTTCCCATGTATTCCTGCATTTTCATGGCACTTTTGAGCACTCGTGTAAATGCAGTGCCAAACAAAGCTGGATACCCCTTCCAGCAAAAGCTATAGCTTTTGATGAAAGGCGTGCAGACGCCGCATTTTACCGCATATTTTTGCGAGGGTGCTTTCACTGCAAAAGCATGCGCGCAAAAAAATTCACATGGCAATTCTTTGCGCTTTTTTCATAGGCTACATGACATAATGGCTTCAGGAAAAGTGTGGCTTCTGAATGAAGTCTCGCTTTTTTGCGCAAAACAAGCACCACTGCACAAATATGCGGCAAACATGCCGTGTGTGAACGCAGCCTAAAGGCAGGCAGGATCCAGCTCTAATTAAAAATGCATCCAGCTGATATGGGAGGAGTGCACTATCAGAAGGAAGTGTGCTACAAATATGGAAAAACTCACCAGCACCTCCAGAATAAGACAAGTGTGAACAGGTGCATGGTGAGAGCTGGTCAATATAACCAATACTGCTGGTCACATCAATAAAATATTAGTCACTCAATTCATCACTAAGCCAAATCCCCCCCCCAGGTTTCAACCGTACTCTACTGCCCGTCACAAGCGCAGCATAAAAAACAGTGCCGCACCCTCTAGAGCAGGGGTGGGGAACCTTTTTCTGCCGGAGGCCATTTGAACATTTCTACCCATCCTTCCGGGGCCACACAATATTATCAACTTAAAATTACCGGGCTATATTTGGTTAATCAACTCACCCCTACTGTGGTGTCTGCAGCTGCTTTTCTATGGTGAGCTGTGATAATAGGTGATATTGCTCATGTTGCTTCCCTGTTTTTCCAGGTTTGCTAGGGCTATTAGACATCACAGGAGAGGCTGGGAGCATATACATCACCAGAGAAACTGAAGCTGGGGCATAAAGATCACTGATGAGCTGGATTTCACAGGCAGGCAGTTGGCAAAATGTGTCTGACAGCCTGAGCACTTCAATCCCCAGGAATCTGCCCGAGGGCCGCAGAAAAGGTCATCGAGGCGGCCCTCGGGCCTGAGATTCCCCACCCCTGCTCTAAAGACAAGGCAATACCCCAGGGTGAAATTTTATACTTTTTTTTTTATTTTTATTTTTTTTACACAGCCTCCCAAGACAGGTATCCAAAACGTCATAAATCATGATTTTTTTTTACCCAACCAGAAGAAAAAAATCCTTAAAGGAGTTTTCCATGGTTACAATATCAGACCGGCGAGTTTGACTCTTGGGTGCCCCACTTATCTGATAATTTTAGGGACTGTGGTGTAGTACATACATGTTTGGTAGGGTCTGCGCCTATAATGTAATTTAGTTCCATGCACATGACTGGAACATAACCGCTATTCCAGGCACAGCCACAACCCAGTTTTCAGGGATGTGTCTGTGGTTCCTGCAATCAGAGAGACTGCCCTTTATTGGAACAATCTCATAAGCCATTAGTCTTATAGCCCAGGATACCACTTTTAGGCAGGGGTCAGACAGCAGTATAACACATATCTAAAAGAAAAAGGGGTAGACAAGGGCGCTTTGTAGGAAGTGTAAGTGCAGTGTAAGAACTCACCTTAAACAGTTGTGTGACCCACAACGGTTTTTAAAGCATCACAGCTGCAGCAGGATGCCCCACCTCATGGATGGTCCTCAGTAACTCCAGAAATAGACAAAAAGATTTTTAGATCCACGCTGCGGTCTTTAATAACGAACTTTCTCTGTGCTTAAAACAATGGTTCTTTATTCCAAATGCGTTTCGAGATCGTCCTAACCTCTTCATCAGGGAGGCAACAACAGACAGAGACTCTGTTGTTGCATCCCTGATGAAGAGGTCAGGACAATCTGGAAACGCATTGGAATAAGCAACCATTGTTTTAAGCAGAGAAAGTTTGTTATTAAAGACAGCAGTGCGGATATCTAAAAATCTTTTTGTCCGTTTCTGGAGCAGCCATATAACACAGACAGACAACACTCGCATGGAACAGCACAAAGAAGCCAGTATCTCCCCTCACCCGACCATGACAGCTGCATTCATGAAGTCGTCATGCTCGGGTCAGTAGAGCTGCCAACCACTCCGTGCTCTACAATGCAAGCTGCATCTGTCTTATACAGCAGTCTGACCCCAGCCTTAAAGGGAACCAGTGACCAGTTTTAGGGGTTCTAAACCGTGCACACCACTATTAACATGATGGAATTGTGGTTCCTGTAACCCCTTTACATCCCCAAACGTCCCTCTGCATATCTCAGAAAAACGACGTTTAATTTGTCCTGCACGATTTACTTTTTATGGGTCATATGAGGGGCTGCAGATTGCAGTCATCACCGCCCCGCTCCATGGATATATGGTCTATCCTGTGTGCAAGTGAATGACAGACATCATCCACACTATTCACAAGTCTCACGCTTGCGCAGTGGCGCCACACTGCACCCTATTGAAGAGCCAGTGATCACACGACACTTGTGAATTGTGTGGATGATGTTGTTGTCATTCACAAGTCCCACACTGCTGTCCAATCTAATTATCTGAATGACATAATATACAGTGGGGAAAATAAATATTTGATACCAGGGTGGATTTGATTTAAATCTAACTGATTTAAATCACGATTTAAATCACTAGTCAGTAAGGCTTGATTTAAATCGGTGATATAATATTAGCAGCTTTGTATTCCCTCCCTGCTCTTCTAAATCTCTTCTCATCTTGGATACGTTTGCAGCATTGTCAGTGACCAAACTGCGTACTAGACATTTGAATTTTTGTTCACATGTCGTTATAGCTTTTACTGCCACTTCTTGTAAGTATTCTGCTGTGTGTGCATTTCCTGACGTATCAGTTGTTTGTGCAAGGAAGACTTTACCTTCTTCTGTTGTTATACAAGCATATACAATAGGATCATTGTGGACATTACTCCACCCATCAATACTTAGGTTAACAATTTTACCCTCCAGAGCTGTTGCACACTGCTCCATTTCTCTGTCATACACTTGAGCTCTAGGTCTAGGCAGCCGGCGCCATGAGCTGCAAGAACACGCCGCCCTTTCTTGTGGTTGAAGTGTACCTATGAAAAAATGGCAGACCTCTCCATTCTTTGTAGGTGGGAAAACTTTGAAAATCGGCAGTGTATCAAACAGGGTGGATAAAAATCAATGTTTTTTTTTTAAATAAAATCGGATTTTTTTCAATAAACTGCTTTTTGAGGAAAATATTTTACCATCCAAAGGTTCTTCCATCATGAGATAAAGCTGAGTTGTTTAACTCGGTAGAATAAAGGCTGTATATGTGTAACATTCACAATGCCATGCTCTTCCAGAGGTTTCTGTAGGACTAGTGGGCAGTTTCTCTCCTATATTATCACAGACGCTCGCTTTACTTACGCAGTTCTCAAAACTGAATTTGACTCCGCAGAGGTCCCAGCCTCTTCTTCACGGCAAAAATGTTACAACATGAACAGAGTTGAGAAAAAGACCTTAATCCTATTGTTCTACAAACCTATGAATACAGAATCAACCCCTTCAGTGCCAAGTCCAAGAAGTTAGACAATATGTTTCTGATTGTTTGGAGTGGAATAAATCTGCACAACACAAGAAGAATGTGAATCTAAGTGTGAGGAGGAGGAAGGGCAAGCAGACAAGAAAATGAAAGTGAAACTTTGAGCACAATACTGCAGCATAGCCACAGACAGACAAGTCTGGATCTGTTTGTGTGTACGATCTGAGGTTTATTACATTCTTTCCTTATAATGGCAGCAGGCCGTAAAAGAGACCCAGTTTGGGAATATTTTAATGAAGCTCCTTCGCCTATCGGTAAGGCAGGCATGCGTGCAAAATGCAAACGATGCAACAAAGCGATGCAAGGCCTGGTGGCGCGAATGAGGCAACATCATGAGACGTGCGGTGATGAAGATGACCAAAGAAACACTTCTGAACAGGCAGGATCTTCAGGTTGGTAAACATTTTTATTGAATCCTATTTCTAAAGACTGAACTGTCATGTGTGAGAAAAATTATATTTCTTATTATTACTGCATGTTACTGTCATTTGGTACAGTTATGAAGAAAAACAAATATTCCTTTTGGGGCAGGGGCAGTGATGTGTTGTGTACAATAAGCAGAAATTGTATAATAAACAATAAAATAACAGCATTGACTTTTTTTTGTTTAGGGGAATTCATGGATTCTGGAAACTATCCACCTCCAAGATCACCATCATCCTGTTCTACAGTTTCAGAGTTATCCATCCAGGATAGTGCTTCATTAGCAGCAGCATCATCATCAGACACCCACAGCCACATATCACCATCACCCAAAAGGAAGAAAAAACCTTTACCTCCTGGAACCACCATAGATAGGTTTGTGATAAGAACTAGCAGATTAGAAAAAGAGTTGATTGATGAAAAGAATTGCCCAGTTTATTTATGCAACGAACTCTTCTTTCCGTCTGACTGAGAACCCACATTTCATTAATATGGTTCAGTCACTGAGACCAGGATACAGTCCACCCAGCAGAGCTGATGTTACAGGGAAACTGCTGGATCAAGTGTATGACAGAGAAATGGAGCAATGTGCAACAGCTCTGGAGGGTAAAATTGTTAACCTAAGTATTGATGGGTGGAGTAATGTCCACAATGATCCTATTGTATGTGCTTGTATAACAACAGAAGAAGGTAAAGTCTTCCTTGCACAAACAACTGATACGTCAGGAAATGCACACACAGCAGAATACTTACAAGAAGTGGCAGTAAAAGCTATAACGACATGTGAACAAAAATTCAAATGTCTAGTACGCAGTTTGGTCACTGACAATGCTGCAAACGTATCCAAGATGAGAAGAGATTTAGAAGAGCAGGGAGGGAATACAAAGCTGCTAATAACATATGGTTGCAGTGCTCATTTGCTGCACCTCTTAGCCAAAGACTTAAGTGTTCCAGAAATAAAGGCTAATGTTGTTGAAATTGCTAAATACTTCCGTAATAATCATTTTGCTGCAGCAGCTCTGAAAAGGATGGGTGGAACCAAGCTAACGCTCCCACAAGATGTTAGATGGAACTCTGTGGTGGACTGTTTTGAGCAGTATATCAAAAACTGGCCTATTCTGATGACACTGTGAAGAAAATCGAGATAAAATAGATGGCACTGTCACGGCCAAAATCCTCAACATTGGGCTTAAGAGAAATGTTGAACATATGCTGAGCTTCCTGAAACCCATCTCTCAAGCTTTAAACAAAATACAGAAAAATAGCTGTTTTATTGCGGATGCTGTTGAAATTTGGAAGGAACTGAGTGAACACTTAAAAACAGAACTACACATGGACAGAATTAAATTACAAGCAGTAAACAAACGAATGGGACAAGCACTGACTCCAGCTCATTTTTTGGCAAATATTGTCAATATCCAATATCAGGGTCAAAACCTAAGTGCTGAGGAAGAGGAGTTAGCTATGACATGGGTATCCAGCAATCATCCATCTTTAATGCCAACTATAATAAACTTCAGAGCTAAGGGGGAACCATTCAAGAAATATATGTTTGCTGAAGATATTATAAGGAAGGTCACACCAGTAAACTGGTGGAAGTCACTTAAGCGCTTGGATTTAGAGACTGTTCAAGTAATGATTTCACTTTTAACAGCAGTAGCTTCTTCTGCAGGCGTTGAAAGAATATTCGCTTCCTTTGGACTCATTCATTCTAAATTGAGAAATCAGTTGGGACCCAATAAAGCAGGAAAGCTCGTTTTTCTTTTCCAGATTATGAATAGGAACAAAGAAGAAGATGATGATGAAGATGACGACAAGTGAGATACAGAGGACAGCAGTATTTAAGTTTTTCATGTGTCGGCTGGGCTAACAGTCTAAGTTTCTTAAAATATATATATATTTTGTTTAGCCAAATTAGTTAACAAACATGGATGTTTGTTTAAGCAAATAACTTCTGCTGTAATGTTGTTATTGTTTCAGTTGAATAAATCTATTTAAATTGTTATTAAGGTCAGGATTATTCTTCTCCTTCCTAAGTACAACAGAACAGTGGTGTCCAAATATGAATGATTAACCCGTTAAACTGGGGAGAAAAAAGTAATATAAAAAGTGATTGTAAAAATCTTCATCTACTTGCATGTTAAAGTAGCAAGAACTAGTTTAGGTAGAAACTTTGATTTAAATCACTGATTTAAATCAAGCCTTACTGACTAGTGATTTAAATCAGTTAGATTTAAATCAAATCCACCCTGCGGCGGAGGGTGAGATTTCTGATGCTCCTGCAGCGACAGCGAGGGGTCTCTATAATGCGATGGGGGGCCTGTATACCACTGCAGGGGACGCTGTATACCACTGCAGGGGACGCTGTATACCAGTGCTGGCGGCGACTGTATACTAGTTATGGGCACTACTATATATACCAGTTATGGCCGCTATATACAGGGATGGTGGGTTGTATACCAGTGATAAGGGGCTTTATAACAGGATGATGGTCTGCTGCATTGGTAGTTTACCGTTTTTATTTGAACTAAAAGTTCAAAATTTTATTTGTATCCATTTTCATTTTTGACATTTTTCAATACCAGTAGCTGCTGCATTTCCCACCCTAGGCTTATACGCGAGTCAATAAGTTTTCCCAGTTTTTGGGGGCAAAAGTAGGGGGAGGGGCGGCTTATACACGGTATGTTTCCACCCCCGTGCTTCACAGTTGGGACAGTGTTATTAGGGTTGTACTCATCCTTCTTCCAAACATGTTGAGTGGAGTGGATACCAAAAAGTTCTATTTTGGTCTCATCTGAAACACAACCTTCTCCCATGCCTCCTCTGGATCATCCAGATGGTCATTGCTGAACCTCAAACAGGACTGAACATGTGCTGGAGTGAGCAGGATCTTAATCCATGATAGCGCAGTGTGTTACTAATGGTAATCTTAAAGGCCACGTCACACGCTTCAATCTTGTTCATGATATATGCCACGTCACACCCTTCAATATCGTTCATGATATCGCTTAAGGCCACGTCACACACTTCAATCTCAATATCGCCTGAAAATTCACATGATCGAGATCGCTAGAACAGTATTGATGTCATTTGCCTGGACCAATCAGTGCAATAAGCCCCTGTACCTTGTGCAACCTCTATCCCGTTTTAGATTGTAAGCTCTTTTGAGCAGGGTCACCTTCATTTCTTGCTTTATTTATTGTATTTTCTTTTTTACATTGATTCTATGCCTATTGTTTTGTATCCAATTATTGTACTATATTTGTTCTCTACTGTAATTACTTACTGTATTATATTTTCTGTACTCTAACCCTACATTGTAAAGCGCTGCGGAATATGTTGGCGCTATATAAATAAAGCATTATTATTATTATTATTTGTGCGGTGTCACAAGCATAGATCTTGTTAACGATGTTAAATTTGGCAACGCGCCAGCGATCGTGCACACTACTCAGCGATCAACACCATCTAGCGTCAGGAATAGGCGAAGTCGAAAATGAGATGGTTTGAGAGGTATCACACAGCACGATGCAGCAGGTTGAACGCAGGTTAATTGAATGATGATCCGGTTTCTATCTGTCTGGGACAATCCGGGAGAATTCAGTATCCCCCTACGGACACAAAAACGCTGCTTGCAGCGTTTGTGTGTCCGAGAGGAGAATATCTCCTCCAATTGGCAATTCCCGGATTGTCCCGGATCTGGGGCAATCCGGCGCTCCCCAACATGGGAGTCTATGGGGCTGGATTGCCCCGGTCCAGGAATTGGACCCCTGCAGCTACACGCTGCAGTTGTTTCCGGACTGCGGCTAGCTCCCTGCCAGCCGTGGTCCTGATTCATCAGTGGGGCAGCTGCACACCGGACCGGAGGGCATATTAGCCCTCCGGTTCTGTGTGTTGATCCGATCTGGGGCTGTCAGGTTCATCCTGCCAGCCTTGGATCGGATCTGACCCGCAATGTGAACCCAGCCTAACAGGTCTGTGAGCCAGAATTCTGGCTGGTTGCTAGGTGATCAAATACTTTTTTAAACAATAAAATGCCATTTATTTAAAAATCACATGGTATGATTTTCTGGTTTTTTGTTTTTTTCAGATTCTGTCTTTCACAGTTGAAGTGTCAGCATCTAGAGCTCACAGCGGAGCATCATACTGCACATGCTCCTCTCCGGACATACTGACATTTCTGACCGTATAACATGTTGGTGGACATTATGCTTCTAGAATGGTCACCTCCCTAGACAAAACATCTGATTTCCTTATTCAAAGTATGTAGCAATTTAAAATCATTTTTTGTTTATTTATATTTTTCTATTCCTGGAGAATGTTGTTGACATTGAAGATGAACAGTTTCCACAAGAGTATTGAGATGTGTAGTCACCGCACCACTAAGTCGGCTATCTGAACAGATGTGAGACCTCAAATTATACAGGAGTTTTATCTTTAGGTTTGAAGCTTTGTGAACAGTCCTGGAAAGTCCTGCTCCACACAACACAAGGGGTCATCACTTACAGTAATGAAGTCTGAGTGTACAGGATACATACCAGGCGATCAGCACAAAACACAAAGTCTCCTCGACTTGTTGTCCTGCAAAAGAGCAGTGAGAATGTTACACACATCAGAGAATCACTGCAAATATCAGACGACTTCATTGTGAATAGAAATGGTGATATCCTGGGCATATACCCAAGACGCCCTGCACATTGCCCTGCACAGATAGTGTCTGTTTCCTGCTGGCATAGTGAGGTTTATATGTAGCACTCTCCTCTTCTAGGAGGGAAGGGGGGGGTCACATATCTCTATGGACAGTCATCTTTGAGTAAGGACTCCTGATCACCCCCAGCGGTGAGACATCACAATGTGCCGGGACCTCCTGGCAAATGACCCCACTGGTCGGGATGCCATGTAGGGGTACTGCACTCGTAGAAGTGTGTGTAATATTCCTGTGGCTGAGAAATTGGGATGCTGCAATAAAGGACCCTCATGGCATGTATCCATACACACCCTAGGTAGGTGGGTGGACCTGCTGTAGGAAGGATCCAGTCCCATGGGAGGAGTGACAGGGTAGAAATGTGTGTGGGAGGGAGGAGCATTAGACAGTTGGTGAGAGGAAGAGCTTCGTTGGGGAGCGAGGAGTAGGCGACAGCAGAGCCGTCAGGACCGAAGGGGACCCTAGGGGCACCAGGTGTCGCGGTGCGCCTGAATCCGGACCCGGTACAATTACCGGCCAGAGGGGTTCAGTCCCGGAACAGAGGATTGCCCATGAGAGCATTATGGGTGTTCACCTCCAAGCCACTGAACCGAAGGCTCGAGGTTCTTTAGGAAGTCGTGGCCGACACCTGGCACACCCAGAGAAAGGCACCGTACGGGTATCGAGGAGACACTCACAAAGAGGGGATCCGTGGGAGTGCTGAGGGAGAGACAGGAGAGAGCGCAGGAAGGGAGCGGAGAGGAACAGCAGGCATTCCACCGAGGGACCCAAGTCTCCAGCGACTACCCAGGAAGACCCGAAAAGACTGAAGGAGGACTGCCAGGAAACCCGGCCACAGTTACTGTGTGTTGTACTTTATTCACCTGTGTGACCAGGCCTGGAGGAAATCAAAGACTGGCCACAACTGCCCCGGGGATCCACCTCCAGGGAGCGTCACCATCACCCCAGGGGGCTGTCCCGCAGTGTGACCAGGCCTGGATGGAGATGGCCCACAACTGCCCCGGGATCCACCTCAGGGAGCGTCACCATCACCCCAGGGGGCTGTCCCGCAGTGTGACCAGGCCTGGAGGAGACTGGCCCACAACTGCCCCGGGGATCCACCTCCAGGGAGCGTCACCATCACCCCAGGGGGCTGTCCCGCAGTGTGACCAGGCCTGGAGGAGACTGGCCCACAACTGCCCCGGGGATCCACCTCCAGGGAGCGTCACCATCACCCCAGGGGGCTGTCCTGCAGTGCCGGTAACATTACCACAAAACACTATCCATTATATGTCTCCCTTCTTCAGCGCCCACCAGGGCCACAGGACCGGACAATAGACCCGTGACATGCCCAGTAAATCATCTCCGCAGTATATAACGGACCCCTCCCCCGCGGTGCCGCCTGACCTGTCCCGGATGATGGTCTGCAGCTCCCGGATCTGGTCGTTCATGGGCAGCAGCTTAAGCTGAGGTCCCACCAGCCGCCGCTGATCCTCGGGCTCTTCCACCTCGGGGCTCCCGCTGCTTTCGCTTTCCTTGTCCGCCTCATTGCTGCTCCCGCTGCCGTCCACGAAGCGGATGTGCCTGTGTGAGAGCTCCGGCTGCTCCCCCGGCATGGCTTCCATGCACCCGGCGGCCTCGCAGCGTGTCCTGGAACACAACACAAGGCAACTCTCGCGAGGCTGCGCGTCCTCCATGCCGGTTGGCTGCCTCTCATGTCAATCATACGTGCAGCCCCGCCCCCAGGTCATTGGGAGTTCTCAGATAAACCATTTGGAAAAGTGTAGTGGGCGGTGAAAGATTGGAAAATGTCAACCGAATTTGTGTCTAGCACGTCCCATTATAATGGGGGCGGCCGGCGACGTACTACAGGTAATACAGGAGAGCAGAGCCGGCAGCTATGACAGGGGGCGGGGCTCTGCCTGTGCGTCCGCTCACAAGGGGGCGGGGCTCTGCCTGTGCGCTCCCGGCTTCCTGTCTGGTGATACCAGGGCTCAGCTCTATGGTTGTGGAGGACTGAACTGCTCAGTATAGACCCCGTGACCCAGGACATGGCGCTGCTCATGGTGCTCAGTGTGTCACGGAGGAAACGGTGTCACCGTGGCGGCTCAGAAGGACGTTGGGCTCCTGGAGTCCGTCGGAGAGAAGGAGCAAGACAAACAGGAACTGGACTAGAGCACAGCAGAGCCAGGTGGAGAGGGGGGACAGAGTGTACAGAGAGAGGGGGGCAGTGGAGAGAAAGGTGACTGTGTGGAGGGGGCAGTGGAGAGAAAGGTGACTGTGTGGAGGGGGGGCAGTGGAGAGAAAGGTGACTGTGTGGAGGGGGGGCAGTGGAGAGAAAAGTGACTGTGTGGAGGGGGGCAGTGGAGAGAAAGGTGACTGTGTGGAGGGGGGGCAGTGGAGAGAAAGGTGACTGTGTGGAGGGGGGGCAGTGGAGAGAAAAGTGACTGTGTGGAGGGGGGCAGTGGAGAGAAAGTGACTGTGTGGAGGGGGGCAGTGGAGAGAAAGTGACTGTGTGGAGGGGGACAGTGGAGAGAAAAGTGACTGTGTGGAGGGGGGCAGTGGAGAGAAAAGTGACTGTGTGGAGGGGGGCAGTGGAGAGAAAAGTGACTGTGTGGAGGGGGACAGTGGAGAGAAAAGTGACTGTGTGGAGGGGGCAGTGGAGAGAAAAGTGACTGTGTGGAGGGGGCAGTGGAGAGAAAAGTGACTGTGTGGAGGGGGGGCAGTGGAGAGAAAAGTGACTGTGTGGAGGGGGGCAGTGGAGAGAAAGGTGACTGTGTGGAGGGGGGCAGTGGAGAGAAAAGTGACTGTGTGGAGGGGGCAGTGGAGAGAAAGTGACTGTGTGGAGGGGGGCAGTGGAGAGAAAGTGACTGTGTGGGGGGGGCAGTGGAGAGAAAAGTGACTGTGTGGAGGGGGGCAGTGGAGAGAAAAGTGACTGTGTGGAGGGGGGCAGTGGAGAGAAAAGTGACTGTGTGGAGGGGGGCAGTGGAGAGAAAAGTGACTGTGTGGAGGGGGGCAGTGGAGAGAAAAGTGACTGTGTGGAGGGGGCAGTGGAGAGAAAAGTGACTGTGTGGAGGGGGGCAGTGGAGAGAAAAGGTGACTGATGTGGAGGGGGGCAGTGGAGAGAAAAGTGACTGTGTGGAGGGGGGCAGTGGAGAGAAAAGTGACTGTGTGGAGGGGGGCAGTGGAGAGAAAAGTGACTGTGTGGAGGGGGGGCAGTGGAGAGAAAAGTGACTGTGTGGAGGGGGGCAGTGGAGAGAAAAGTGACTGTGTGGAGGGGGGCAGTGGAGAGAAAAGTGACTGTGTGGAGGGGGGGCAGTGGAGAGAAAAGTGACTGTGTGGAGGGGGGCAGTGGAGAGAAAGTGACTGTGTGGGGGGGGGGGCAGTGGAGAGAAAAGTGACTGTGTGGAGGGGGGCAGTGGAGAGAAAAGTGACTGTGTGGAGGGGGGCAGTGGAGAGAAAAGTGACTGTGTGGAGGGGGGCAGTGGAGAGAAAAGTGACTGTGTGGAGGGGGGCAGTGGAGAGAAAGGTGACTGTGTGGAGGGGGGGCAGTGGAGAGAAAGGTGACTGTGTGGAGGGGGGGCAGTGGAGAGAAAGGTGACTGTGTGGAGGGGGGGCAGTGGAGAGAAAAGTGACTGTGTGGAGGGGGGGCAGTGGAGAGAAAAGTGACTGTGTGGAGGGGGGCAGTGGAGAGAAAGGTGACTGTGTGGAGGGGGGCAGTGGAGAGAAAGGTGACTGTGTGGACGGGGGGGGCAGTGGAGAGAAAGGTGACAGTGTGGAGAGGGGGGGGGACAGTGGAGAGGGGTGCAGTGGAGAGAAAGGTGACGGTGTGGAGAGGGGGGGGGGGACAGTGGAAAGAGAAAGGACCACAGCATATAAAGACGACAACAGACATTCCCCGGCTGTAATATCATCCTCTCATCATCATCCAAGGAACAAACAAAGAACAAGAAAGTGTGTACAATTTTATTCTAATTCAAAAAGACACACCGTGAACATGCCCAATTTTTAACAACTATTCAAAAGCACAAATGCATGGATACATAAAGTGTGTTCTAATAAGGAAACACCACAGTCCAGCAACTATACACAATCCTTCAGGATACAATGAAGTATGGTGTTCAAATAGGAACAGACAAATGGGGTGGGGTGTAACTGCCCGGGCTCTATATCTAGAGGCTGCAACAACACAGAAGTAGATAAATCTGGAGAGACAAAAAGGGGAAAGAACTTCCGTATAACAAGCGCACAACCAGTAATATATGCAAGCAAGCAGTGAATTCTGTTACGTATTTACACCCGCGCCGCTGTTGGCTTCAAGATCCGCACTGCGCCATGCGCAGTGCGCGTTTTGAAGCTAACAGAGCGGCGCGGGTGTATAAGTCACCCGGCGCCGGAAATGACGCGAATCGCGTCACCCAGCCCCACTACAGGCCGGCCGAGACACCACAGAGCGTCGGGGAGGCGCGCATTTTAATATGATTACAAGATCACGCCTATGGAGGCGTGATAACATGAAGAGGGAGCGCCTGCCAGGGTGACTATGAATACCATAGTCACTCATTATCATCCATAATGAGGTACTATAATAACATTTTTCTTCAATGTCACTTGCTGCATTTAGGAGCTAAAAGTAGTGTAGGGTAAGTGTTACTATGCTGTAGGGACAGCTTTTAATAGGTTTTGAGGTGTTTGCGGGGTGACAGGATCCCTTTAAAAAAAATATATCCTCACCTCTCTGGCATGTCCCGCGATGCGCACTATCTAGTTCCTAGGGCTTAAGGACCTGGCAGGGCGGGGCTACCCGATCAGCTGATCGGTCACATGACCGTTGTGCACTAGTTATACAGGAATTCTTTCCCATTTTTGTCTCTTCTGGTGTTCACCTAGGGCAAACAAAGACAAAAATGCACACGTATACAAATGAGGCAATAACTGAGATCCTGCACAACGTGCAAATGCATGTAAATAAAGAAGACAAGAATGCTTCACCTAGACAATAATGTAAGGAAAGCACAAGATTAAAGTGCTGTAGGAATATGCCAAGGCAAGGGAGAATGAAAGATATAGATCTAACTTGTCAATACATAAGAATAAAAACTTCAAAGTATTGCAGCTAGCTCAGGTCCGCTCCTGTTCATTATATGTTTCAGGTTTCTTAGTTGATATAGGGCTTTGACTTTTTGCACCGTCCACTTTATTATGAGCTAGCTGCAATACTTTGTAGTTTTTATCCTTATGCATGGACACTTGTTTGATATTAAGAGCAAAGAGAAAAAAACAGTATATCAAACGTGTGGACGTACTCTGCTGTAATAAAATAATAATAAAGTAATGTATTGTTTTATTACAGCAGAGTACTTTCACATGTTTGATATACTGTTTTTTTTTTTCCTCTGTGGTCTAGATATTTGGTGGAGTGAATGCAGTCTTACACACCCGTTCACATTGTGCCCAGGTACAGTTTTTCTTCATTATTCCTGTTTAGCAAATCAGGGAGTTCCCCACCCCCCCCTCCATTCTGAGCCAGGCACATAAGCCTTCTGCTGCACTGTGTCCGTATTGGACTCCATGAATCCATGAATTTGTGCTTTTTAAATGTTTTTAAGAATTGTGCATGTTCACTGTGTGTCTTTTTTTGAATTATGATAAAATTGTATATACTGCATATTTTGTCATACATTCTTTGGTGATCCCAATTATTATACACAGTTTCTTGTTCTTTTTTTTTTTCCATGTTTATTATGGGCGTGTGATTGGTTTGATCCCATTGTGCCACTTTCTACAAACTCTTTACTAAGACATCACCCAAGACGTCAGCAGAGAGCTAGAAGTCAAGATCACTTTGATGCTAGATGTCATTCTGGCACAAAATCCAGTCATAAACCTCTGCCACATGAATGATGACTAATATCTTAACAACCAAGGAGTCAGTGTTCTTGCCAAATAATACATAGTACTCAACAGAACCCCCAGACCTGGAACCCACACATACCAAAAACCTGTAGAAAGAGCACCACCAACTAAAAGACCTAAAACAGAATATGCTCAGCAAACTGGAAACTGTAACCTGTATCCAAAATTGGCCCATGAGAGACACAAACCATAAATGATGCCAACCGCCCCACACAGTAGAGCAGAGCAGTGACAGAGGATATAAAGACCATGCTCCACTCTATGTGCAAGAAACTTGTGACTGATCCAGTTGCCTGCAACATGGTCACCAGTCAGCGGTCTTAGTTGTCCTTTGCTGGACAGCTCATTACAAGGTGTACAGCCACACAATGTCACCTTTAATTATCAGTAGCTGGAACATCCAGGGCTTGAACACTTCAAGGGAACCTGTCACCTGTATCTAAGCCCCTACACTATCACTACCTGTTCCTGCACCTTCCTAGCTGCTCCCTATCTATCCCTCTCTGAGCTAAATCCGCCCTATAAAACTGCAGAAAAATAACTTATAACTTACAGAAGTCCCTGAGGCTGGGGACTGAGAAGGCGGCGCCAGGCTCCATTCTGCCCCTCCTCGATGCAGCAGCACACACCCCGCTGGGCGGCGTTATTTTTTCTTCATCGCCGCCTCCTCCATTTGGAATCTCCCACCCACTTTACACTGTAAGGTAGCGGTTAAGATCGGCACGACAGAAGGCAGTGACTCAGGTATTTACTCACACAGCACACAGTTCAGGTATTCACAGACCTCCAGATTCCGATGTAACAGGTCAGACTAACCCCCCGACCAGAATATACCCGAGGTATAAACTGGGCTAGCCCAAACTATACCCCAGGGTATAAACAGGCCTAGGCCAGATTATAACTCTCCGTATACCACAGCAGCTGTAGATCAGGGCCCCAAGCCGTGCACAGGGCCCCAAGCAATGCATGAGGGCCTGAGGCAGCACAAGGTGGCCCCAGGCAGCAGAAAGTGGCCCTACGCAACATACAGGGGCCCCAGGCAGTGCTAGGGGCCCCAGGCAGCGCATGGGGGCCCGAGGCAGCACACAGGGGCCCCAGGCTACACACAGGATCCCAGGCTACACACAGGGGCCCCAGCCAGCATACAAGGGCCCCAGGCAGTGCACAGGGCCCCAGGCAGCACAAAGTGGCCCCAGGCAACATACAGGGGCCCCATGCAGTACCAGGGGCCCCAGGCTACACACAGGATCCCAGGCTACACACAGGGGCCCCATGCAGCATACAAGGGCCCCAGGCAGTGCACAGGGCCCCAGGCAGCACAAAGTGGCCCCAGGCAACATACAGGGGCCCCAGGCAGTACCAGGGGCCCCAGGCTACACACAGGATCCCAGGCTACACACAAGGGCCCCATGCAGCATACAAGGGCCCCAGGCAGCACAAAGTGACCACAGGCAATATACAGGGACCCCAGGCAGTGGGCCACCTGGGGCCACTTTGTGCTGCCTGGGGCCCCTGTGTGCTGCCTCTGGCCCCCATGCGCTGCCTGGGACCCCTTTGTACTGCCTGGGGCCCTTGTATGCTGCATGGGGCCCCTGTATGTAGCCTGGGACCCTGTGTGTAGCCTGGGGCCCCTAGTACTGCCTGGGGCCCCTGTATGTTGCCTGGGGCCCCTGTATGTTGCCTGGGGCCCCGTGCACTGCCTGGGGCCCCGTGCACTGCCTGGGGCCCCGTGCACTGCCTGGGGCCCCGTGCACTGCCTGGGGCCCCGTGCACTGCCTGGGGTCCTTGTATGCTGCATGGGGCCCCTGTGTGTAGCTTGTGGCCCCTAGTACTGCCTGGGGCCCCTGTATGTTGCCTGGGGCCTCTTTGTGCTGCTTGGGGCCACTTTGTGCTGCCTGGGGCCCTGTGCACTGCCTGGGGCCCCTAGCACTGCCTGGGGCCTCTGTATGTTGCGTAGGGCCACTTTGTGCTGCTTGGGGCCACTTTGTGCTGCCTCGGGCCCCCATGTGTTGCTTGGGGCCCTGATCTACAGCTGCTGTGGTATACGGAGGGGTATAATCTGGCCTAGGCCACTTTTACCCCGAGTATATTCTGGTCGGGGGGGTTAGTCTGGCCTGTTACACCGGGGCGCAGCCGAGTAGAACCTCATACAATCCCAGCAGCTCCTGCTGCTGTCCTGACACACTCCACCCCCTCCCCACAGCCCAGGGCAGCACATATCATCTCCTATTCACCCGCACACCTGGGGGTCAGTGCTTTTAATCAGCACTTAGCTCCAGTAGCAGCTCACCCTGTGTGTGTTGCTACCGAGCAGAAGATACAATCTCCCATATGCTGTGTCTCGGTCAGGGGACACATCGAGGTCGCATCACCACAACATGATAGGTGTAAAGCACAGATTCCAAATGGAGGAGGCGGCGATGAAGAAAGAATAATGCCACCCAGTGGGGCGTGTGCTGCTGCATGGAGGAGGGGCAGAATGGAGCCTGGCGCCGCCTTCTCAGTCCCCAGCCTCAGGGACTTCTGTAAGTTATAAGTTATTTTTCTGCAGTTTTATAGGTCGGATTTAGCTCAGAGAGGGATAGATGGGGAGCAGCTAGGAAGGTGCAGGGACAGGTAGTGATAGTGTAGGGGCTTAGATCCAGGTGACAGGTTCCCTTTCAGCCTTTGGATGTAAGACAGATGACCCAAATTAATCAGACTGAAAAACATTCATATAGAGATCCCCCTTGAAACATGGATCAAAGCAAATAATAAATCCTTTGACCCCCACCGGAAACAGGGAATTTTCTGCCCACAAAAATATCAAACAGGGCTGGAGATCAGGAGGAATATTAGTCTGGTAGAGGCTCCATGAACACATATCAGAGCAGTGCAGAAAGGAGACAGCCACATCTGGATAAGAATAAGCCACTGCATCTTCACCTATTGGGCTGACGTTTCCCTCTTTGCAACATACATAGCTCCTTCGAAGTCTCTATACTTTAACCCAGACAGCTAAGAGACCCTAAAGACTGAAGCTGCCCACTTCCAGAGACTGGGCAACATTGTCCTCTACGGATACCTCAATTCAAGAATGGGAGGAGAAAGAAACTATCTGTCCACTGATGGATACATCTATATATTAGGAGCAGATACCGACTTAGACAACCTAGTGCGAACCGACAGGAACAGCTACAACTGTACAGTCAATAAAAGCGGCAGAACGCTGCTGAAGCCTTTGGCTTCCTATCTTCAATGGCGGCATCGAGGGAGAGTCATTGGGAAAACATTACATACCCTAAAACTCTCATGTGGGCAATGCCATCACAGATATGGACCCTACAAATATTGGCGCCCTTATAGTCACTCCACAAACACATTTGTCAGACCACACCCAACTGCTCCTACAGATCAAATCTACAAACAAATCACCTGCAGAAGACCGGTCTCTTTAATTTGCTGCCATCCTTCAAAGGGTCCAAGATGTCTGCCCTAAAATATAATGATGCCATCAACACACCAGAGATCAAGGAAAAGCTCGAATGCTTCCATAATAATGTTTATGAACTTCACCCAAAAGGAGTACACCTAGCAGTAAGGGACCTTAACGACATTCTTTGCTATGGCAGAAATGTCAGACCTGAAAATAAGTATCAGCAAGAGCCTGAGTAAACAAAATCCAACAACTGGTTTGACAAAGCATGTAAGACCATAGGAAGGCCCCAAAAATGGCCTCAAATAAAAAAAAACATAGACCCAAACAACCCCACTGTGAGAGAAGCCTACTACAGCATAATATGAAACTACAAAGTCATTCTCTGAAAGCAAAACTACATCTTCTCCAACTTCAAGATGCCCTTAAAGACAACTTTTGGGAACTATGGAATCACCTAAGATCCAACCAGAAAGGCAACAGCCTCCATATCCAGAGTGGCAACATCTGGCTCCTGTACTCAGAGGAATCTTTACAAAGACATCCCAGATGAAGGCCTGAACCAGGCACAAAAAGAGCTTGTGAGTAAACTGATGGCTATGGAGGAAAAGTTCAAAGATTTCCAAAAACCCTCTGGATACAACCAACCACGTTTCCACAAATAACACAAAGGATCAGACTGATAAAAGGTAAAAAAAGACAGCGGTCCAGATGGAATCCTCCCAGAAATGCTTAACTACAGCCATGCCCACAATACAAAACATGGGAAGACCTATGCCTGCTTTGTGCACTCCAGAAAGGCCTTTGACTCACTGTGGCACCCAGGACTCTTCCTAAAACTGTTGGGGAACGGAATAGGAGGCAAAACATATGTAATTCAAAGCTCCTTCACTGAGAACAGCTGCAGCGTGAGGGTCAATGGAAGGGGGACGGCCTATTTCCAACAGAGCCAAAGAGTGAGACAGGGCTGCAGCCTCAGTCCAACGGTTTTTAAGACCTACATCAATGACTTGGCGGTGGCTCTGGAGTCCTCCTCAGTGTGAGGATTCAACCTCCAGGACCCTAAGATTCTCATGGTTATCCAGAAAAGAAAGTAGAAACCTGTGGGCCATCCTCCTTTTATGATAGACAACTGTCCACTTACAGAAACCAACATGAACACCTATCTGGGGCCTAAAAGTCAGCAAACCTTTAAGCAACCTATAGAGCTACTGAAAAACAAGGCATCCAAAGCCTTCTATGTCATCAGAAGATGTCTGTACCATCTCAAGGCACCTGGAACCTTTTGGCTGAAAATATTTGACCCCATCATGGCCCCAATCCTTCTATATGGTAGTGAAGTCTGGGGTCCAGTCTCATACCTAAACTGGTCAATATGGGACACTGGGCCAACTGAAATATTCCACCTACAGTTCTGCAAGCATCTTCTCAAAGTCCATCATAGCACAACAAACAGTGCCTGCCAAGCTGGGCAAATTCTAACTACACCTTGCAATCCAGAAGAAGGCACTATCATTCAAGGTTCATCTACAAAATAGTTGTCCCAGCTCCTACCATCACAAAGCCTTGCTACACCAGGAAGCCTCCCAACACAAAGCACTTAGTCAACCTACACCTGACAAAAGGTGATATCCAGAAGACAGTACACAAAGGCAAAGAGGAATATCTCAGCATTTGGAGGAACGATGTAAACAAATCATAGAAACTGACGATCTACCAAAACCTACAGAGAGAGTACAAAATGACCCCATATCTAGAGAAATTAGAGAACCCCAAAGAGCTACAGATCCTGAGCCGGTACCGACAGAACGCCCACAGCCTACTCATCGAATTCGGGTGGCACCGAAAGAACTACAAGCCCCAAGAGAACAGACTGTCAGCAGTGCCCCAGGAGTCTGTAGAGGAAGGGGCCCCCTTTTTGCTGAGGTGCCCTAAATACTCTGCAGTGAGGGACATTCGCTTCAAGAGACTGTCTGATCTCCTTCCAGACGTCACCTCCATGGAGTAGGGAGAGAAACTGCCAATACTACTGGGGGAAGAGGAAAGTACAGTGGCCATAGCAGCGCAATATGTCAGTGACTGCCACAGACTAAGAGGAGCCTGATATGTAATGGACTTCTGTACCCCACCCTAGACATTTCCCTATCCCCTAAGAGAAGCCTGATATATCCTGGACCTCTATACCCCACCCAAGACATGTCCCTTTTCCCATCCCCCAGCTCTTAACATTTGCTTTGGCAATTCTAAGATGTACTTAGTCCTGCCAATAAAGCTCAATTGAATTGAAAGGGGACAGTGTGAAGAGAGAAAGGGGACAATGTGGTGAGAGAGGGGAAGGTTTGGCGATGACCCGTGTATGTATGTGTGGGGAATCTGTGAGCTCAGATGGCACTGGACCTCCCCCAGGAGAAAACTGGTGAGTCTCTGTGGCTGATAATTGAGAGCAGTTGACTGGAATAACCTATTACAAATTGTAGTGGAAGGTCAGACCCCAACCACCGTGCCATTCATTCTCTATCACTCCGCAGCACCATAGAGAATGATTAGAGTGGCATTCGGGAGAAGAGTGCCCCTTTCTTCCCATCAGTGCAGGTCATTTTACAATGTGAAGGGATCAAGATTAAAGCCTAAGGGTCATTCCATGCTGAGAAGGAATATTTTACAAATTTTCAAATATTTTGGAAATAGTTAATTTTTTGTAAGTTGATACTTCATTACACATGGCATAAGGTGGCAACACTGTTTCTTTCAAATTCCATATATTTCCAAGATGGCAGAGGGTTGCATGTGAACACCTAGACTGTTCTTACTAGAATCATACAGTAACAGGCTATATTGGTAAGTGGATTACTATTAACTAGCAACATGCATAACAAGTTCAGTAAATATAAAAGAAGTACTGTTAGGAAACAAAAATACTATAATATCTTTGGTTCTGTAAGATTGTTTACCAGAAATTTGCACATCCATTGTAGACATTTTCTTAGTAACGATAAAATGTTTTTGTAGCTTTGAGAACTAAGCATAAATTAAGTTGTAACTTTGAGTTCTTATATTGCATAATGTATTAACGATTCACTAAGTTTCATGTTGCATCTAAAAGTTTCACAGTTTCTGTATGAAGTAAACTTATTGTAACATAAGTTACCATCAGCTTTGCAACGTAAGTTACTTCAGTTTTTCAATGTACCGTATATACTCGTGTATAAGCCGACCCGTGTATAAGCCGACCCCCCTACTTTTGCCCCAAAAATCTGGAAAAACCTATTGACTCGTGTATAAGCCGAGGGTGGACCCCAGCACAGTTATACAGCCCCCAGCAGTGTGGTATACAGGCCCCCCAGTGGTAGTATACAGCAGCCCCAGTGGTAGTATACAGATTCCCAGCAGCCCCAGTGGTAGTATACAGATTCCCCAGCAGCCCCAGTGGTAGTATACAGGAGCCCCAGCAGCCCCAGTGGTAGTATACAGATTCCCCTGCAGCCCCAGTGGTAGTATACAGGAGCCCCAGCAGCCCCAGTGGTAGTATACAGCAGCCCCAGTGGTAGTATACAGGAGCCCCAGCAGCCCCAGTGGTAGTATACAGGAGCCCCAGCAGCCCCAGTGGTAGTATACAGGAGCCCCAGCAGCCCCAGTGGTAGTATACAGGAGCCCCAGCAGCCCCAGTGGTAGTATACAGGAGCCCCAGCAGCCCCAGTGGTAGTATACAGGAGCCCCAGTGGTAGTATACAGGAGCCCCAGTGGTAGTATACAGGAGCCCCAGCAGCCCCAGTGGTAGTATACAGGAGCCCCAGCAGCCCCAGTGGTAGTATACAGGAGCCCCAGCAGCCCCAGTGGTAGTATACAGGAGCCCCAGCAGCCCCAGTGGTAGTATACAGGAGCCCCAGCAGCCCCAGTGGTAGTATACAGCAGCCCCAGTGGTAGTATACAGGAGCCCCAGCAGCCCCAGTGGTAGTATACAGGAGCCCCAGCAGCCCCAGTGGTAGTATACAGCAGCCCCAGTGGTATACAGCAGGCCCCCAGGGGTACATATAGCAGGCCCCCAGGGGTACATATAGCAGCCCCCAGGGGGTACCCAGCAGCCCCCAGGGGGTACCAGCAGCCCCCTGGGGGTACCAGCAGCCCCCTGGGGGTACCAACAGCCCCCAGGGGGTACCCAGCAGCCCCCTGGGGGTACCAACAGCCCCCTGGGGGTACCAACAGCCCCCAGGGGGGACCAACAGCCCCAGGGGGTACCCAGCAGCCCCCAGGGGGTACCAGCAGCCCCCAGGGGGTACCAGCAGCCCCCAGGGGGTACCAGCAGCCCCCAGGGGGTACCAGCAGCCCCCAGGGGGTACCCAGCAGCCCCCAGGGGGTACCAACAGCCCCCAGGGGGTACCCAGCAGCCCCCAGGGGGTACCCAGCAGCCCCCAGGGGGTACCCAGCAGCCCCCTGGGGGTACCAACAGCCCCCTGGGGGTACCAACAGACCCCAGGGGGTACCCAGCAGCCTCCAGGGGGTACCCAGCAGCCCCCTGGGGGTACCAACAGCCCCCAAAAGCTGGCACTGTCCCCCCTTGTAAGGCCTCCCCCTCCCGCTACTTATACATTACCATCCCGGTGTTCTGATCGGCGCCGCTCCTCGGTGCTGCGTCGCCGTCTTCATCCTCCCGCGCTGGCTGCATCCAGGATCTCCGGCGGTCGCGCGATGACGTCATATCGCTGCGACCGCCGGAGAACCCGGATGGATGCAGCGAGCGCGGACGGGAGGATGAAGACGGCGACGCAGCACCGAGGAGCGGCGCCGATCAGAACACCGGGATGGTAATGTATAAGCACCGGGGGGGGCCCTTACAAGGGGGGACAGTGCCAGCTTTTGGGGGGGCCATATGCACTGCTTCCCCCTGCGCTGATTGACAGGGGGAAGCAGTGCATATATAATGAGCGGCCCCACGTGACGGGGCCGCTCATACAGCAGCCCCCCCCGCCTCCTCCAGCCTCCACAGCCCCCACCACACAGCCCACCACACGGGTCTACCGTATAGACCCGTGTATAAGCCAGGGGGGGACTTTTCAGCCCAAATTTTGGGCTGAAAAACTCGGCTTATACACGAGTATATACGGTAAGTTACCTGCCTTTCAAGTTTTGGACAAGACTTAAGCTCCCGTCACACACAACGACCCTTAGGGATCGTTGTTGGGTCACTTTGGGATCGCTAGTGAGATGTCAACCAGTCAGATCTCACCAGCGACTCCGCAACGATCCGGAATGATAGGAGGTTGTTGGGAATTGTCACTTTCAGGCGTAGTATTGAGATCGTTGGTTGTTGTCCCTTTCAAACACAGCGATTCAGCATTCCCAGCGGGAGACCAACGTCCTAAAAATGACCCAGAGCACTTTGTAACGATCAGTGATCTCACAGCAGGGGCCTGATCGCTGCTAAGTGTCACACATAACGAGATCGTTGGCGAGATCGCTGTTATGTCACAAAATCTGGGACTTAACAACGATCTCGCTAACGATCTTATGTGTGACGGGGCTTTAGTCAGCTTATTGAAATCATTAAATACTATTGACCCGCCCCAGCGCTATGGTGTACCCGGTTCCGGGCGTTACAGTTCAAGGGGGATGTCACAGGGCCTGTGCCCGGTCCCGTGGCCCTGGTGGTCACTGAAAAGAGTCAATAAAAAGAATATAAAAGTGTTTTGTGACGCCACCTACGGCTCCAGTAATGTTACCAGCGCTGCGGAATGGACCTCCGGGGTGATGGTGAAACAGCAAGATGGTTTCACTCCCGTAGGCAGAGCGGGATCCCCAGGGCAATAGTGGATAATGGGAGTTATGGAACAGTCTATGGAGGGAGTAGGATTAGGGGCCGCCATAACAGTCACACACAGGGTTGTTGTTTTCGTACCTTTACTGAGGTTGATGTTCAAGGTTAAGTCCAGGGTACTGTCTGAGTGGTCTGGTAGCAGTTTGGGATCTGCACATCCAATGAGTTATGAGGCCTCTCTTTTATGCTGTGTGTGTACTTTTGTCCTGGGCTGTCTGAAGCTAGGCCCTGACCATCTCCTGTGTCCTCACTTGTATGGCAGGCTGCGAGAGCTCTGCTGTATACACTGCGGTCCTGGGCTCTGCTTGGTGGCTGTGCCCCAAGTTCTGCACCAGGAAACTTGAAATCTCCCTGGCCTCTGGTCTTTACTACTGGGGTTTTGCAATAAAGAAAGGGTTACTCAGCGGGAGCGCAGATTCACTTAGGAGATGGGTGTGTGGTTACCGGAGCTGCGGTTTGCGGAGAAATCCCCAACAGAGGGCGGTGTTGAGCCATAGGACCTGCGGTGACCTGGGAGCCCTGTGACGCGCGGATCATCTGATTCCACCCCACTTGACGTGGAAGCGGAGGAGCAGCGTCGATCAGTGCGGGCATCAGGAGAACTCTGTGGAAGCTCTTACTGAGGTTGTGCGGAGGTGGCACAACCGGCACAGGTGAGAGTTCTCCCGCACAACCCTCTAAACCAACCCAAAATAGCATACTGGGTCTCCTCTATGGGAGCGCTTCCTGTCTCTTTTCTTTCATTTACTATTGGCGTGACTGGACCCGTACAGTCTCGGACTCCGGTGTCCAGGCTGTCGAGGTAGCTCTTCTGGGGTGAACCCCTTGTTACCTCGCCTTGCCTCCGACCCTCACTCTTGGGTCCCTCACACTGGCTAGGCTTCCCCTCTGGCACGGGCCCAGCACAGCACCGTTCACTAAGTGTCTTCCTCAGTATTGCTCCGTACTGAACTGCCTAACTTCTCCCTCGGGCCTGAATTTATAAGGAATCTTGCCTGAAGTTGGCAAGTAGAGCTCCCCTTCAGGTCTGGGGGGAAGGTGTTGTGTGTAAGTTTACCTGATGTGGAAATCCTTCCCTGCTCCAGGTGTTCCTGTGGCAACCGAACCGTGGAGTAAGGTGCCACACTATCATAATTGGAAATGGCCATCTAAAGATGATGGAAATTTATTATGATGTCTGTCAAATTTTATTAAAGGTTGATCCACCCCTGAAAATGGGTTCTAGGGACATTTGGGGATTTTTTGATTAGCCAGGAAGTTAAAGGGAACCAACCACCCCAAATGACCCCCCCCGAACTGTTAGTATGTGTCCCTACACCCAGCACACACATTTGGGGCAATCGTTTTTGCTAAAAAAACAGTTTAGTAGAAGCTAAGGCGGCCGTCACACGGTGAGATATCTTTAGCGATATTGTAAGCGATCACGTGCACGCGCGATCGCTTACAATATCGCTCACATCGCTGGTGAGATGTCACACAGACAGACTCACCAGCGATGTGGAGCAGCGATCTCGCTCGTTACTATGGTACACATCGGGTAACTAGGCGCCGCGCGTCGCTTAGTTACCCGACGTGTACCATAGTTACCATCTCCCAGCATAGGCGCGGTCGCTGGGAGATGGATCATCGTGGTGTCATACACCACGATGATGCAGATCGTTGCATCGTTCATCGCTAGATCTGAGAACCGGAGCTCAGATCAGCGATGTCACGATCAAGCGATTTACCATCGTAAATCGCTTGATTACATGCAACGATATCTTGCCCGATATCGCTTAAGCGATCAAAAAGGAGATCGCTTAAACGATATCGGGCAAGATATCGTTCCGTGTGACGGCCCCCTTAGACATAGCTTTATAAAGTTTAAAAAATCTTGCCGACTGGGCGTTACTTAGCTTGTCCCACTGCCGAGTTCATCTGTTCGTTAGCCTCCTCTCCCCCCTCTCTTCAGTAAAGCCCTGCCCTTTCTGCATCGTCACAGGCTGCTGCACGGAGTCTCATGGCCGTGCACACGTCATCAGCTACAGCCAGGGTCACGAGCACACGCTCTGTGTGCTCTGTGCTCACCCGGCAGAATGAGTCACAGCTGCTCAGGCAGGAAGTCACAGAGCGTGTGCTTGTGACCCTGGCTGTAGCTGATGACGTGTGCACGGCCATGAGACTCCGTGCAGCAGCCTGTGACGATGCAGAAAGGGCAGGGCTTTACTGAAGGGAGGGGGGAGGGAGGCTGACGGGCAGATGAACTCGGCAGCGGGACAAGCTAAGTAACGCCCAGTCGGCAAGATTTTTTAAACTTTATAAAGCTATATCTTAGCTTCTACTAAACTTTTTTTAGCAAAAACGATTGCCCCAAATGTGTGTGCTGGGTGTAGGGACACATATTAACAGTCCGGGGGGGGTCATTTGGGGTGGTTGATTCCCTTTAAATGAGCAGTGAGCACAAATTTACATCCTTGTTGAAGTTCTTCATTAGCTGTGTCTCTGAATTCATTGGACTGGACCACATATGTAGGCCTAGATTAAAATTTAGTCTACATTATGCCATTGATCAACGGTCATATTTTGTAATCAAAATTTCCACTCTGCAAAAATGTTGACAGCTAAAGTATGAATATTGATCGATAACAATTTTATGCTAAATTTTAGTCTACATACCGTATATACTCGTGTATAAGCCGACCCCCCTACTTTTGCCCCAAAAATCTGGAAAAACCTATTGACTCGTGTATAAGCCGAGGGTGGACCCCAGCACAGGTATACAGACCCCAGCAGTGTGGTATACAGGCCTCCCCAGTGGTAGTATACAGCAGCCCCAGTGGTAGTATACAGATTCCCCAGCAGCCGCAGTGGTAGTATACAGATTCCCCAGCAGCCCCAGTGGTAGTATACAGATTCCCCAGCAGCCCCAGTGGTAGTATACAGGAGCCCCAGCAGCCCCAGTGGTAGTATACAGGAGCCCCAGCAGCCCCAGTGGTAGTATACAGGAGCCCCAGCAGCCCCAGTGGTAGTATACAGGAGCCCCAGCAGCCCCAGTGGTAGTATACAGGAGCCCCAGCAGCCCCAGTGGTAGTATACAGGAGCCCCAGTGGTAGTATACAGATTCCCAGCAGCCCCAGTGGTAGTATACAGATTCCCCAGCAGCCCCAGTGGTAGTATACAGGAGCCCCAGCAGCCCCATGTGGTAGTATACAGGAGCCCCAGCAGCCCCAGTGGTAGTATACAGGAGCCCCAGCAGCCCCAGTGGTAGTATACAGGAGCCCCAGCAGCCCCAGTGGTAGTATACAGGAGCCCCAGCACGCCCAGTGGTAGTATACAGGAGCCCCCCAGGGGTACATATAGCAGCCCCAGGGGGTACCCAGCAGCCCCCTGGGTACCCAGCAGCCCCCTGGGGTACCCACAGCAGCCCCTGGGGGTACCAGCAGCCCCCTGGGGGTACCAACAGCCCCCTGGGGGTACCAACAGCCCCCTGGGGTCCCCAGCAGCCCCCAGGGGGTACACAGCGGCCCCCTGGGGGTCCCAGCAGCCCCCTGGGGGTCCCCAGCAGCCCCCAATGCTGTCACTACTTCCCGCCCCCCCTTGCAAGGGCCCCCCCCTGCTTCTCTTACCATTCCGGACTTCTGATCCGCGCCGCTCCTCGCTGCTCCGTCCGTCCGTCTTCTACATCCGGGATCCCCGGCCGCGCGAGACGTCACATGCCTGCGACGGCCGGAGATCCGGGATGCAGAAGACGGACGGAGGGAGCAGCGAGGAGCGGCGGGATCAGAAGTCCGGAATGGTAATATAACCATCGGGGGGGGGGGCCCTTACAAGGGGGGGCAGGTGCCAGCACTTGGGGGGGATTTATTTAGTTATGCACTGCTTCCCCCTGCCGCTGATTGACAGGGGAAAGCAGTGCATATTTAATGAGCGGCCCCACGTGACGGGGCCGCTCATACAGCAGCCCTCCCCCCCCCCCCCCCCCCCGCCTCCTGAAGCCTCCACAGCCCCGGACACAGCCCCCCCCCCGTATTGACTCGTGTATAAGCCGAGGGGGAGACTTTTCAGCCCAAATTTTGGGCTGAAAAACTCGGCTTATACACGAGTATATACGGTATGTAGTTCACACAATGAATTCACATGCAACCTATGTTTTGTCTAAATAGTCAGTTGCCTTCTTAAATATGAACACTGACAAAGTTCAACACATTCTTGTTTTGTAACATACAATAAGTTACTATATTGTGTTGTAACGTAAGTAACCTACATTTCTTATAATAAAAACTGTTGCATTTAACTTGAGAGGTTAAAATAAATTTGTTAAAGTTGCTTTGATTATGGTGTTTTAATACAATAAAATTGTTTGACCGCGGTTTTTTTTTTTTCGTGGCCGCAAGTGCCGCGTCTGCCACAACCGGCAAAATCACACTTGCCGCATCTGCTGCAAGCCCCATAGACAATGCATGCGGCTTGCAGCAAATGTGCCGCAAGTGCGGCCGTTAGGCGCCAGATGTGGTAAATCTGCCAGATCTGCTGCGTTTTCAAAAAAACACCAGTGTGAAAGGGGCCTAAAGGTACCATTACATGGCACGACATGGTGCATGACATCGCTCAAAAGTGACTTGTTCAACGATGTTGAAACAACATTGTTAGTGCGTCGTTGCATGTAACCAAGCGATTCAACTACGATAATTAGTCAAGTTGGAGTTGACAGGTTTATGAACATGTTCAAAAACCTGATGTCGTTCAAGTGATCTGCTCATGGAAAAGAAAAGTTAGGGCATATTTGGGAGCAACACCGAGTATTAAAGAAATTATGAGATAAATGTTTCAATGTGAAAATTTCAACTTTATTCACTACACACACAAAGATTAAAAACATTTAAAAGGCATAAGGGCCCCCGGGCATGAGACAGCAAAATTTGCTTTAAACACTGTCCAATAGAAAAATTATAAATATACATAGACAGTAGACAAGCAGACAAAGGAACAGCAGCAATCATGTATAAAGGTAGAATCGATCATTGGGTATGTATATGTGATGAACCAGAAGCTGGTCAGTACCCACAACCAAATATATTATGATGGTAAAGTTCCCACACGATGGTAATATAAAAGTGTATGAACAATAGTATAAATCAAGTATCATGTGATGCGAACCTTAAATTATAGGAATTGGGGAGTTATAAACCCATATGATGGTATAATCAATTCACCCAGATCCCATAACATAATATCAAGACTTCTATATCCACCTATTCAGAAACTCAAGCTATAATGGTTGTGACCCTGGAAGTCAAAATTCACACTCAAGGGGTATATAAATAATGGTGAGGTTCCTATGGTAAGGAACTCCAGCAAAGCCCCACAATGAGGTTCACCAAAAGACCGATGAAATAAGCTATGCTGTGCTGCCAGACCATATATGAGATGTCATCAGTCAACAGTCCGAAGTCATGAGAGGAGGCCCAGTATAAGTGGTGTCAAATGTGCCGGAAATGCCCTGACCCCACGCGTTATGCCGCTCCTATGCCTTTTTAAATGTTTTTAAACTTTGTGTGTGTAGTGAATAAAGTTGCAATTTTCATATTTAAACATTTTATCTCTCATTTTTATTATTATTTATTATTATTTATTTATTATATAGCGCCATTAGGTTCCATGGCGCTTTACATGAGGATGAGGGAGACCAGAACAAGTACACTAAATCTAGGCGATCAGGACGTACAGGTACAGGAGGGGCAGGAACCCTGTCCACGAGGGCTCACAGTCTATGAGGGGTGGGTTAGGATACAGTAGGATGGGGGAATGTCAGGGGCGTTCGCCTGGGTCTCATGGCAGGTTATAGGCTTGACGGAACAAGTGAGTCTTCAGGTGACACTTGAAGCTACTCAGGGTAGGAGAGTGTCTGACGTGTTCGGGTAGGGAGTTCCAGAGTAAGGCAGATGCCCGGGAGAAGTCCTGGACTCTGTTGTGCGAAGAGGTGATGAGGGGGGAGCAGAGGAGGAGTTCTTGGGAGGAGCGGAGGTTGCGTGAGGGTAGGTATCGGGAGACCAGGTCGGAGATGTATGGTGGAGCCAGGTTGTGTATGGCTTTGTACGCCATGGTTAGTGTTTTGAATTGGGATCTCTTGGAGACGGGGAGCCAGTGAAGGGCTTGGCAGAGGGGGGAGACAGGGGAGTAGCGGGAGGACATATAGATGAGTCGGGCAGCGGAGTTGAGGATAGACTGGAAAGGTGTGAGGGAGTTAGCCGGGAGGCCATTGAGAAGGAGGTTGCAGTAGTCAAGGCGGGAGATGATGAGAGCATGGATGAGTGTTTTAGCGGTGTCGTGGGTGAGGAAGGAGCGGATCCGTGAGATGTTCTTGAGCTGGAGCTGGAGGGATGTGGTGAGGGCCTCGATGTGGGGTTTGAAGGGTAGGGAGGAGTCAAGGATTACCCCGAGGCACTTGGCTTGGGGGACTGGGGAGAGGGGGCAGTCGTTGACGCAGATGGATAGGTTGGGAGGTGGGGTGGAATTTCTTTGGGGGAAGACTATGAATTCAGTTTTGTCCATGTTGAGTTTAAGGAAGCGAGCAGAGAAGAAGGATGAGATGGCGGAAAGGCATTGAGGGATTTTCGAGAGTAGGGAGGTGATGTCAGGGCCGGACAGGTAGATTTGGGTGTCGTCGGCGTAGAGGTGGTACTGGAGGCCATGGGACTCGATGAGTTGCCCTAGGCCGAGAGTGTAAATGGAGAAAAGTAGGGGTCCAGGACCGAACCTTGGGGGACTCCGACAGAAAGGGGGTAGGGTGAGGAGGAGGTGTGGGAGTGGGAGACGCTGAAGGTCCGGTCCGCTAGGTATGAGGAGATCCAGGAGAGGGCAAGGTGGGTGATGCCAAGGGATTCCAGGATCTGGAGAAGAAGGGAGTGGTCAACCGTGTCGAAGGCGGCAGACAGGTCAAGGAGTAGCAGGATGGAGTAGTGGTGTTTGTTCTTGGCGGTCAGTAGGTCATTGGTGACTTTGGTCAGGGCTGTTTCGGTGGAATGGAGAGGTCGGAAGCCGGACTGTAGGCGGTCAAAGTGGGAGCACGAGGAGAGGTGAGAGGACAGTTCGGAGTGGACGTATTGTTCAAGTAGCTTAGAGGCGAATGGGAGAAGAGATATGGGCGATAGTTGGAGACAGAGGTAGGGTCAAGTGAGGTTTTTTTTAGGATGGGCGTGATTAGGGCGTGTTTGAAGGCCGAGGGGAAGGTACCAGTGCTAAGTGAAAGGTTAAAGAGGTGGGTGAGGGCTGGGATGAAAATGGAGGTGTGGCTGGGAATGAGGTGGGATGGGAGCGGGTCGTGGGCGCTGGTGGTCGAGATGTGATTTTGACAGGAGGGAGGAGAGTTGGTCTTCAGTTATGGGAGGGAAGTGGCTGATGGAGGAGATTAATTTCTTTAATACTTGGTGTTGCTCCCAAATATGCCCTAACTTCTCTTTTCCATGTACTGCTTTACTGTGGCATGGTGAGCACCCTCTGTTTATTATAGTGGCATTGTAGTGTGCCCACACCTCTTCTTCAAGCGATCTGCTAGCATCGTTCTGTGTGACACCGCGATAATGATGTCATTGACGACTTCGCCCATTCACAGCAATGAGTAGGGATCGTTTGCGGGGTTGGCGAACATACCTGCTCACAACATCATTGGTGAGTTGTCCACGATATTTAGATGTGTGACATGTCACCAGCGATGTTGAAATGATGTCAAAAACAACCACGCGCCCACAAGATCATTGCGGACATCATTCCAACGTCGTGCCGTGTAACGGTACCCTAAGAGTGAGTTTAGGAAGAGAATTGGAGAACACCTTGCTGACATAAGACATCCCTAACTCTTGTCACATATGGGAAATTCACAAGGGGGATAATAGGGACACATTATTCTGTCTCATTGAAGTCATCAGGCAAAATCAGAGGAATGGGACTGGAACAAGAAATCACAGAAGGAATGCCGAAGGAGTTTAGAATGTGTTCCCAGAATCCCACTGGTCTCAATGAACGACATAACCTTTCGCCATTTTTATGTCCACCTTAATTCTTGTCTGCTCACATTAATATGTGGCTGAGGACTTCTTACCTCTTGTAATCTTTGGGTAACATCATAGGGGACAACTTGTCTTGACAACTGCTGTTAATTTACTTTTATTGATCCAAAATATTGAATCCCCATTTTTCACATCATGCATTTGAAGTGGACATGTAATACCACTACATTTATGTTCATCATTAATTGGTACCTGTTTTTCCAAACACTGGTTTCAAATAAATGCACATTCAAATGTTTTGGTGCTAATTATTTAGTACAGCCGTGGCTGAAAGAGTTGAGTGGCACCCTTGAAATTGTTCCAGAAAATGAAGTACAGTATTTCTCCCAAAATATTATGCCAATTATAAATGTTTTGTTACACACATTGTTTCCTTAGTGTGCATTGGAACAACACAAAAAAAAAACTAGAAAAAAAGGCAAATTTGACATAATTTCACACAAAAACCCAAATATAGAATGGACGAAAATTGTTGACCCCCTCAACTTAATTTTGGGTTGCACGCCCTTTGGAATAAGTAACTGCAATCAGTAGCTTCCTACAACCATTAACAAGCTTCTTACACCCTCTGCAATTTTGGACTCTTCTTTATAAACTGCTCCAGATCTCTCATCTTTGAAGGCGTCTTTTCCCAACAGCAATTTTAGGATCTCTCCACAGGTGATCAATGGGATTTAGATCTGGACTCATTGCTGCGACATTCAGAACTCTTCAGCTGTTTGATTCCATCCATTTCTAGGGGCTTCTTAAAGAATGTTTGGGATCATGATGCAGGGCACTACATTGCAACCCAATTCCTTTGGTAATCTTCAGATTTCATGATGCCTCCAACTATACTGCAGATTAAACAATCTATCACACGAAGTTCGTCAATGTTGGCCACCTATCCTCTGTCATTTTAGCGCAGTACAAGAGATGACTCCCCCTTCAGTCACTTAACTATGCCTGTGTTCATTGATGCGATTTGCGTCTCTGTATACTACAAGAAAAGGAAAACCCCTCCTTTTTTTAAGCTGTTCTTTAGTGCACAGATTGTGGCGAACATGCGCACTACATATAGTGGGACGAGTCGTCCTGTGCACAGACTACAACACATTGCACCCTAAAACCGGGATATAGCATTCTTCTCAATATTTAAACAGACACTGTCAGGTCATTTTTCAGTATGATACTAATATGACCCTTTAATAGTGCCTGGGCAGACCTTTTAGAAAACATGTAAAATCATTATTTTACCGTTTGTAGTTCTATGTTATCAGCATTGTCCGAAACCGCAGGGAGCACCTGGATTAGTCCTCTCCTTTAAGCAAACAGGAATAGTTGGCTGCTGTATAATCTGTTGTGTAATTATGCACTCCTTCTTAGCAGCTCTCTCCTCCCTCCTCTATTTTACTAACAGTGCAGTGTCAGGTTTCACTTACAGGAGGTCTGTTCTGTTGAGGACATGGAGGGAGACACTATCACAGATCTGCCCTATCTAGACTCCATTTGTTTCTTTAAGCATTTATCCCTGCTGTGACAGTTTCTTTGTTGTATTTGACATCTTGTGATGCTGCACACAGAGAATAGAGTGGAGAATGCGGCCCCCCCAGTGATCTCCTGTGCAGTGATGTGGTGTGAGTATGTGACATGCATATTCATGCTATGAGGAGGGGACAGCAGAGAACTAAGTTGATCATTCACTGTGAGTGACAGATGGAATGAAACTCTTTATTTGAAGTTTACAGAAGATGGGAGGAAAATGTAAATAAAAGAAATACATAGAGCGAGTTTAGAGGGAGGAATCAGAAAATGATAGCAATTTCATATGGATTTTTGACCTCACAGTTTTCCTTTAATTCACCTCCTGATATTTTAACATGGCAGAAGCTACTCTCCATATTATGTGGACACCATCTTGTCCTTCGGGAGGGAAAACACATTAGGGCTATGACTATTACCTAAAGGAAAGTTGTAGTATGTCATCTTCTGTTAGCCCTTGTGCAGTATCGGGCACCTTTTGTTTGTCTTTTGGGTTGTACACTTTACTAATTAATATACGGGATACGGGGATCTACTGACCTAATGGCTGAGCTTACCCTAGAAATAATCGTTTGTATACGGTGTGTGTACTCGCCTATGCCAAGGGCTTGATTTTTGCAAAGCAGCTGAGTTATCTTATAGCAACGTCTTGTCATGTAGGTATTGATTAGTTATAGGATAAAGAAATTAATCTCTTTACGCTTGATTAGGGACATATATGGCTCCTCATGGTCAGACTATGTTGAGCGGGAGTGCCAATACTCATGTCACTTTATTAGGGTGCTATCCTCTGTGCCAGGAAAGGACATCATGAGGGCCACTACTGGTTACAGTGGTAGGTCTATCACTTATTAATTGTCTGCATTTGTACCATCGTTTTTATCATAACCATCTCAAGGAGGATCACAAGGAAATGGACAGGATGTGACTTAAATATGATTGTCTGAGTAAAGGGTCTGAATACTTATAACCAAATGATATTTCAATTTTTTTTAAATACATTTGCAAAAATGTCTACATTTCTGTTTTCTTCAGTCAAGATGGGGTCCAGAGTGTACATTAATAAGAAAAAAATGAACTTTTTTGAATTTGCCAAATGGCTGCCATGAGTGAAAAATGTAAAGGGGTCTGAATACTTTCTGTACTCACTGTATATATGGTGTCATGTGAAAACAAGTTATTATCTATCCAAAGGTCAAGTGGTAACTTGTTGCTTTGTACTGGTGGCTAACAAGAAAAAAAAAATCCCTAAAACATACATTTTATTAAGTATGTGTTACATCCCCGCCAGAGTCTGCCCCATTGACATCTGCTTCTGTCACCAGGCACCACCGTATTTAACCTGAGGGTGGTACTGGTGATAGAGGAAAGGTCAGAACCTCTGATCAGCACACGCTTTGTAAGTCTACTGAGGTTAGAATGGCGGGGACCTGTTGTACGTCAGTCTGACTAGTGGATGTGTAGGCTTTCCAGATGAAGTCATGAACTCCTAGGCTTCAGCCTATTGGAAAGCACTGCACCCTACTAATACCTTTAGCTTCTTGCTGGAAGCTGCCAGAAATAGCTTTGGGTTTTCATGACTAGTGTACTGTCTTTTCTTGGTGTTTTTCCTGTTCTACATCGATCTGTTTTTTAGATGTGGCTCCCTGACTAACGGGTACTGCATTTGTCCTTTCCTGACCTTTCCCCACTTTGACACTGCTTGGCACCTTTCCTGTCTTTGGACTGCAGCCCTTCCATAGACAGCAATCTCTTCAACCCAGTTGTAAATCCAAATCCATGTATGGGGTTAAAGGGTGTCAGGGTTTCTCCCTAACAGAGCAGTTTGTGCCTAGTCTGTCCGATACCTCTTTTTGCCTATTGCCTGAGACGAACGTCACAGTATATTTTTTAATTGTGATGTGATATAAAAGTCACAATTTATATGCCTCTGCTGTGGACAATGGTGTAAGCAGAATCCATAATATGAATGTGAATAGAGATATAAGTACCACAAAAAAAATGAAATAAGAAGGCGGCCATAGTTCTTTACAAAGGATTACATTAATGGCAATAGATCACACCATGGATTTCAGATTCTTTATCGTGGCCACAATTCAGCAACACATGATTTGGTTGATATATGAGGCTACAATTTAGTGTATCCAATTTGGATTTTCTTGGCAGATCTCCAGTCATTATACCACATGTAAACTGAAGAGCTTGTGGCCTTCCATGTAATTGTTTATAGTCCTGCAGACATGTCAGCTGTCCTGGTTAGTCCTGCACCGCTGCCGAGATCCCACGTAACATCCCGAGTATGTCCAAGGTGAAGCCGCTTCCTAAAAGTCTCTGCTGCATCATTAGAAATGGCTTACAGTATACAGGGCTTTCCTACTGCTAATGGCTGCATATTTGCAGACAGGCTAGTGCTAGGACTTTAAGGAAGCAGCTTCCAAGACATTGCTCCGTGGAGGTGTGATACATGTGCCCTTAAAAGATCATCTCAATCATGACAAGCCTGGGTTTAGCTGGAATGAAGGAATATGTTGCTAATATCCATTTATATATTAAGTGCAGATATAGCCTTATTAGACAAAGACACACTATCTTCCAGAAATTCTATTTAGTAAATTAAGTGGCACAGCCTGATGTTCCTCTTCTCAGTGCTTCCTCCACTTTATTACAACAGGAGAAATAATATCTCCCATGGTCACATTAAAGGGGCCTTGGCTGACCATGTGTTTGGAGGATAATTGAGGAATAACACAGTCTGTGATCCCGCTTTCACATCTCAATTTCTTTAGTAATGGTAAGCAGCAGGGGATCCGAGGCCAAGGCTTCTCAGATACGTTGCTTGCTACAATAAAACAAATTTGATGCTTCCTGGAGGATGGCGGCCACTACTGTGAGCATGACACTCCAGTGCATTGTTCATGGAGATGAAGGACGCTGGGGAAGAAAGCAGCAGGGACTAAGGATTAAGGGAAGAAGACATTATCACCAGGCACCTCTATGCAGAGGAGTTGGTTTACACAAGGTTGCATTTTCCGTCCATGTTCCCTTTATAGAGGATTATGTGTTTTTGTCTACATTTTGGTATATAAATCTCTGCAGGGAACTTGGCTGCCACAAAAAAAGGTTGTGTCCTAAACTTTATAGTCTTGTTTGTCAAAACCACAAGAGCATTAAAGGGAACCTGTCACCTGGATCTAAGCCCCTACACTATTGCTACCTGTCCCTAGACCTTCCTAGCCGCTCCCTATCTATCACTTTCTGAGCTAAATCCGCCCTATAAAGCTGCAGAAAAATAAGTTATAACTTACAGATGTCCCTGAGGCTTGGGGACTGGAAAGGCTGCCCCATGCTCCATTGTGCCCTCCTCGATGGCCAAGCGCACGCCCCGCTGGGCGGCATTATTCTTTCTTCCAAGCCTCCTCTTTAATTTGTAATCTCCTGCCCTCTGTAGTACTATCAAGTACCGGCTGCTACGTCACTTGCGGCGCGGTGCATTATGGGCCGCTCACATGATCTCCCCCAGTGCATTATGGGCCTGATGATCGTGATCGGCCCAGGTTCAATAAGCGCGTGCGCAGAGGCGGGCCGATTACGTGATCAGGCCCATAATGAACTGGGGGCGATCACGTGATTGGCCCATAATGCACTGGGGGAGGTCATGTCAACGGCCCATAATGCACCGCGCCGGAAGTGATGTAGCGGTCGGTGCTTGATAATACTACAGAGGGCGGGAGATTACAAATTAAAGAGGCAGCTTGCTAGAAAGAATAATGCCGCCCAGTGGGCCGTGCGCTGCACCATCGAGGAGGGCACAATGGAGCCTGGGGCCGCCTTTCCATTAGTAGAGGTATGATTGCATTCGGCATCCTAGAGTCTGTAAGGTACTGGCTTCACTTTCCTGCTGGTTGGTTTCCTTTAACAACTTAGCAGTGGCTGCAGTATGTAAACATCGTGCAAGCACTATCACTGTATGGAGTGGGCTCAGGAGCTAAGCTGCTTAAAGCAACATGGGTACTGGCTGTGTTAGATAGCTAGCACCTGTCAGAGGCATACTGAAGACTTCTATGTCTGCCATATTAGAACTGCTAAGATTCAAGCCTTTGGTTGGGCTTCATAGGATAGTGTCAGTTTCATATTAAACACCAGTATTGCAGTGTATAAACTAGGCAATCAAGTGATTGCAGGGTCAAGTCGCCCAAGTAGGTAATTAAAAATGTGAAGAAAAAATGTTTAACACAGGGGTCCCCAACCACCGGGCCGCGGACCGGGACCGGGCCGTCAGGGTTCTTGCGCCGGTCCGCGGCGAGCTGCCTGCTTCCCCGCCCCCTTGTGTCCCCCGCCCACCGCGCCCCTCACCTCCTGATGCCGCTCTGAGCCTCAGCCTCTGCCTCAGCTGCGTACATATGGCATTAGGAGAGCTGTCGGCCAATCAGCAGCGGCCATGCCCTGCCGCACTGTTATTGGCCGACGGCTTCTCTCATACAGCAGCAGCTGAGAGGCAGAGATGTGGCTGAAGTTTTTTCATATACCGCGCTATTTCCAAGCGCGTCAGTGATGTGTGTGTCACGTGATGCGCTTGGAAATAGCGCGATATATGAAAAAATTTCAGCCACATCTCTGCCTCTCAGCTGCTGCTGTATGAGAGAAGCCGGCAGGAGCGGTGAGCAACAGCAGAGCATCTGTTTGTGGAGTGTGTGTTTCAGCAATGCCTGTGTGTGGGGGGTGGATTGTACTGGGGGCAGCATGTCTGTGTGTGGGGCATTCAGGGTCAGTGTGTGTGAGGGGTACATACAAGGGGCAATGTGTGTGGGTGTGAGGGGTATATACAAGGGGCAATGTGTGTGGGTGTGAGGGGTATATACAAGGGGCAATGTGTGTGTGTGTGTGAGGGGTATATACAAGGGGCAATGTGTGTGTGTGTGAGGGGTATATACAGGGCAATGTGTGTGGTGTGAGGGGTATATACAAGGGGCAATGTGTGTGGGTGTGAGGGGTATATACAAGGGGCAATGTGTGTGGGTGTGAGGGGTATATACAAGGGGCAATGTGTGTGGGTGTGAGGGGTATATACAAGGGGCAATGTGTGTGGGTGTGAGGGGTATATACAAGGGCAATGTGTTGGGTGTGAGGTATATACAAGGGGCAATGTGTGTGGGTGTGAGGGGTATATACAAGGGGCAATGTGTGTGTGTGTGAGGGGTATATACAAGGGGCAATGGTGTGTGTGTGAGGGGTATATACAAGGGGCAATGTGTTTTGTGGTGAGGGGTATATACAAGGGGCAATGTGTGTGTGGTGAGGGGTATACAAGGGCAATGTGTGTGTGAGTGGGGGGTATATACAAGGGCAATGTGTGTGTGAGTGGAGGGGTTATACAAGGGGCAATGTGTGTGTGTGGGGTATATACAAGGGGCAATGTTGTGTGTGGGGGGTTATACGGGCAGTGTGTGTGTGCGTGGCGCGGGTTGTACGGGGCAGTGTGTGTGTGCGCAGGGGTTATACGGGCAGTGTGTGTGGGGTTTACAAGGGGCAATGTTGTGTGGGGGGGTTATACGAGGCGTGTGTGTGTGTTGTGTGCGGGGGTTATATGGGGGCAATGTGTGTGTGCGGGGTTATAGGGGGGCAATGTGTGTGGGGGGGAGAATTTATGCTATATGGAGGGATGCGACGCTGCATTATATTATATGGAAGGACATGAGGTTGCATTATACTTTATGGAGGGATGTGACACTGCATTGTACTATATGGAGAGCTGTGAGGCTGCATTATATAATGTGGAGGGCTGTGACGCTGCATTATACTACCGTATATGAAAATAAGATGTAGCGCATCTTTTGAGGAAACAGGGCAGTAAACTCCACCCCTTCTCCATAGCCCCGCCCCATAAGTTCAAAGCCCCACCCGCCGGGCCCCGGAAGGATGGTCTTGCATGAAGCCGGTCCCCGGTGCAAAAAAGGTTGGGGACCCCTGGTTTAACATAAATCCCAACCCTTTACCCTAAATGTAAATAGTGAAATATAAATAAAAAACATTTGGATTTTCTGAAGAGGTAATAAACTAATAAAATATTAAATCAGTGATTCAGCCCCCGAAAAAATAAAACAGGTCCTTTTACAGGTCCATGAACATTTTTTAAAGAAGTTACCGTCTTTGAAAATGCCTACAATTTCTTTTTGATCTTTATAGAGTCTTGATTTTTTTCATCACTAAAGTATAAAAAGAAAACCTACTACTATAATTATCACAATAGAACTAACCTGAAGAATCGTGTTCAATGAATGTCATTGTTTGGGGTATTTTCTCTTCCATCAATTCGCTTCACTTAGAATTTTCCCTCTGTTTTCATTATATTTATTTGTATTTACCAACTTTAAGCTCGATCTCGAGCCATGACAACTTGATGGATGAACGCCCTGTAGGAAGATTGATCTTGTTCAGCCTAGATCAGGGGTCTCAAACTCCAGGCCTCGAGGGCCACACACAGTGCAGGTTTTCAGGATTACCTTAGCAATTGACAGTTGGAATCATCACCTGTGCAGGACATTAAATTACCAACTGCCAAAAGCTAAGGAAATCCTCAAAACCTACACTATATGCGGCCTTGGAGACCTGGAGTTTGAGACCCTGACCTAGACAGATCAGCCAAGGTCCTCGCAGTAATCTTCACAATATCAAGCCATCAGGTTGTTTGGGAACATATATCTTTGATCAATTTTCTTTCACCAATTAAAAATAAAAAACTATTCACGTCTGGTATCTACAAACTCTTACTGACCCGGGTTCATATTGCCAGGTAGGTCATTTTTACCATGTAGTGAACATGGTAAATATAAAAGCCCAAAAAACATTTGTGGAATTGCCCTTTTTTTGCAATTTCACTGCACTTTGAGGTTTTTTTTACCTGTTTTCCAGTGCACTATATGGTAAAATTAATGGATTCACTAAAACGTACAACTCGTCTCGTGAAAACGAGCCCTCATGTGTCCATTTTGACAGAAAATTAAAAAATGTATGGCTCTTGGAAGAAGGGGAAAAAACGAAAGCACATAAAAGGAAAATGCAAAGTCGTGACTGGTTTAAACAGCATTTTTGCCAACATCAAACAGGTTCTGAGAATTTGCACTGGTGTCGCACCCATCTGTATATACAGGACTTGAGAAGGACTACAAAAAATGTATTCCGTGTGGTTAGGCCTGGTGTGTACCAGTGTTGCTCGTACTGTTATAGTAGCCATGACCAATCTGGTATGATCTGTTTTGTTATAAATCACCCTGACTTTTATCTTGTGGATCTGTTAGGTTTCCTTTTAATACTTTCCCTTTGTAAGACTGTTCATTATACTTCACTGTTCTGTCCACCATAGATCTATGGAGGTGTGACCATAGCACGTTTAAAGGGAACCTGTCATGTCTGTTTTTGTCTAATCCGGTTTAAAAAAAATCCATGTACTTATCATAAAGTACTTTACATGCTTAGGTGTTTGCATTATGCACTTGCACAAACAGTCATTGGGGTGGATACTTCAGCTGGAATCAGTCACATCAATCCACTTCTGACATGCAGTTTTTTTTAACAGTAGTCACACCTCCACATTACACATTGTAATATGTAAACATCACTTAAGGACCTGCAGAAGTGTTCTAATGCTGTAGAAGCACATGTGGTGATGTCACAACCATGTAACCAAAATGGGTGGGGACAATTAAAAAAATATCAGGTATTAACTTGATTGACAGTAAGCAAAAGCTCCTCCCCTATGACGGAAGCCAGGTGTGTGTACAGTCACCTCCCCTATGACTGAAGCGAGGTGTGTGTGTACAGTCACCTCCCCTATGACTGAAGCGAGGTGTGTGTGTACAGTCACCTCCCCTATGACTGAAGCCAGGTGTGTATGTGTGTGTGTGTGTGTGTGCGCAGTCACCTCCCCTATGACTGAAGCCAGGTGTGTTTGTACAGTCACCTCCCCTATGACTGAAACCAGGTGTGTGTACAGTCACCTCCCCTATGACTGAAGCTAGGTGTGTGTGTGTGTGCAGTCACCTCCCCTATGACTGAAGCCATGTGTGTGTGCAGTCACTTCCCCTATGACTGAAGCGAGGTGTGTGTGTACAGTCACCTCCCCTATGACTGAAGCCAGGTGTGTGTGTGTGTGTGCGCAGTCACCTCCCCTATGACTGAAGCCAGGTGTGTTTGTACAGTCACCTCCCCTATGACTGAAACCAGGTGTGTGTGTACAGTCACCTCCCCTATGACTGAAGCCAGGTGTGTATGTGTGTGTGTGTGTGTGCGCAGTCACCTCCCCTATGACTGAAGCCAGGTGTGTTTGTACAGTCACCTCCCCTATGACTGAAACCAGGTGTGTGTGTACAGTCACCTCCCCTATGACTGAAGCTAGGTGTGTGTGTGCAGTCAACTCCCCTATGACTGAAGCTAGGTGTGTGTGTGAAGTCACCTCCCCTATGACTGAAGCCAGGTGTGTGGTTGCAGTCACCTCCCCTATGACTGAAGCCAGGTGTGTGGTTGCAGTCACCTCCCCTATGACTGAAACCAGGTGTGTGTGTACAGTCACCTCTCCTATGACTGAAGCCAGGTGTGTGTGTGCAGTCACCTCCCCTATGACTGAAGCCAGGTTTTGTGTGTACAGTCACCTCCCCTATGACTGAAGACAGGTGTGTGTGCAGTCACCTCCCCTATGACTGAAGCCAGGTGTGTGTGTGCAGTCACCTCCCCTATGACTAAAGCCAGGTGTGTGTGTGCAGTCACCTCCCCTATAACTGAAGCCAGGTGTGTGTGTGTACAGTCACCTCCCCTATGACTGAAGCCAGGTGTGTGTGTGTGTGTGTGTGTGTGTGTGTGTGCAGTCACCTCCCCTATAACTGATGCCAGGTTTGTGTGTACAGTCACCTCCCATATGACTGAAGCCAGGTGTGTGCAGTCACCTCTCCTATGACTGAAACCAGGTGTGTGTACAGTCACCTCCCCTATGACTGAAGCTAGGTGTGTGTGTGCAGTCACCTCCCCTATGATTGAAGCCGGTGTTGTGTGTGTGTGTGTGTGTGTGTGTGTGTGTGTGTGTGTGAAGTCACCTCCCCTATGACTGAAGCTAGGTGTGTGTGTGAAGTCACCTCCCCTATGACTGAAGCCAGGTGTGTGGTTGCAGTCACCTCCCCTATGACTGAAGCCAGGTGTGTGGTTGCAGTCACCTCCCCTATGACTGAAACCAGGTGTGTGTGTACAGTCACCTCTCCTATGACTGAAGCCAGGTGTGTGTGTGCAGTCACCTCCCCTATGACTGAAGCCAGGTTTGTGTGTACAGTCACCTCCCTATGACTGAAGACAGGTGTGTGTGCAGTCACCTCCCCTATGACTGAAGCCAGGTGTGTGTGTGCAGTCACCTCCCTATGACTAAAGCCAGGTGTGTGTGTGCAGTCACCTCCCTATAACTGAAGCCAGGTGTGTGTGTGTACAGTCACCTCCCCTATGACTGAAGCCAGGTGTGTGTGTGTGTGTGTGTGTGTGTGTGTGCAGTCACCTCCCCTATAACTGATGCCAGGTTTGTGTGTACAGTCACCTCCCATATGACTGAAGCCAGGTGTGTGCAGTCACCTCTCCTATGACTGAAACCAGGTGTGTGTACAGTCACCTCCCCTATGACTGAAGCTAGGTGTGTGTGTGCAGTCACCTCCCCTATGATTGAAGCCGTGTGTGTGTGTGTGTGTGTGTGTGTGTGTGAAGTCACCTCCCCTATGACTGAAGCTAGGTGTGTGTACAGTCACCTCCCCATATGACTGAAGCCAGGTGTGTGCAGTCACCTCAGCATATAAAGGTGTTTTTTAGGATAAACATGTGGAATTTTGTTGTTAGAAAACCATGTTAGTGGAGCACATTGCATCGTTTAAAACACATTGCGGGCAGTTATTATCACAAAACCACATGACTGGTTCCCTTTAAGGGGCTTTCTGGAGCACACTGCTCGCCTGGATTCCTGCTTGCTGGTGGGGGTGAGCCCCGAAAGACTGACAGATCAGATCACCGGTATGGTTGAATGCCTGTGTGATAACAACAGAAATAAAATGATCCATAACATGAGCCATTCATCTGATTGGGCACGGACGTTTCCATTTGCAGTCCAGCTGCTATTTTTTAGCTGGATGAAAAAAATGTTCTGTGCACAATTATGTCCTGCCACAAAAAGGATCAGTTTTTTTTTTTGTTGTTTTAAATCTAGAAGTCTGTAGAAATGGATCATACTGAATGGTCATCTGCTATGTTATCCGTTAGTGGCTCTGTGATTTAAAGCACTGGACATGCCCCGAGCACTCCCAACTATTCAGAGACACCTCTAGGAAAAACAGATCCATCACAAATGGATGCAAAACAGAAACCAAAGTATGCTTCCAATTTACTCTGTAAATGGATCCTGGATCCATTCTAAAGAGATGATAACTGGAGGTGTGAACAATGCCTAAAAGGTACATTTCAAAGTGGCATGTTTTTATTAATTGATGATGGGACATCCTCTTTATGTCTGGGCGCATGTGTAAACTTATAGTTTAACTTACAAATTAGGGCACGTAGGGTATAGGGACAGGATGCCATTCTGAGAATATGACTTGCCATTCACAAACAAAATGTAGTTTACAGTCCTTTCTTGTTTATTACTACACTTTTATCATTTCATCATGTGATGAAGCTGTCAGCGGTACACAGCCCAGTGTTATCAGGGCATACACTCCGGCTGCATTCTCAGGCCATCCCTTTGTCCCACACTGATAACTGCTTACAACTTGTGTTTGTTAAAGAGTACGGTACTCAAGACAGGCTGGGACTTAAGTTGGTTTGATACGAATATAAAGTAGTTCCTACTATTTCATACAGGTTACCTATAAACAATGGGGGTAATTTAAGCTCTTCGCCGGGCGATTTTTCCATCTTTCATTTTTCTTTTCCCTTCTTCCAAGAGCTATAACTTCTTTTATTTTTTCTGTCAATAATAGACATATTGGGGGCTTATTTTTTGGGGACAAGTTGTACTTTTGTGTGACATTATTTATTTCACCATAGAATGTACAGGAAAATGGAAAATAAATCCAACTGCGGTGAAATTGCAAAAAAAAAAAAATGCAATTACACATTTGCTTGTTTTTATTCACCATTTTCACTATCGTAAAACTGACATGTCAGTATGATGCTTCAGGTTGGTACGAATTCAGTGCTGAAAACAAATTCAGAAATTTTTAAAGAAAAAGAACAGCACTTTGGTGTAATATTTTGTGACCTGAAGTGTTCTCATTTTTAATGTCTGGGGCTGAGTGATGGTGTATATTTTGTGTCTGGAGCTGACGTTTCTAATTATACCATTTTTGGATAGATGCAGTGTTTTGATCGCCTGTTAATTCATTTTATTGCAATGTTGTGGTGACCAAAAAATGTAATAATTGGACTTTTGTGCAGTTTACTGATCTGATTACCGTATATACTCGATTATAAGCTGAGGCCCCTAATTTTACCCCCAAAAACTGGGAAAACTTATTGACTCGAGTATAAGCCTAGGGTGGGAAATGCCGCTGGCCCCCATCCTGGTATATCTGTCCCCATCCTTTTTTTTTTTTTTTTAAATCCGATCATTTTTATTTGAAATGTAAAAAAAATTCACAACAAGCAGATACAGCATTAACATAAAGCTCCAGTGAGCACAACATTGCCCACCAGACTCCCCCCTCCCCGTATAAACCAACCCCCAACTCAGGACCTTGGCACACATGATATAAGAAAATAAGGACATCAGCACATAATATTATATATGGCAATGACCAATCAATATACCAAAGCAAATCCAGTAATAGCATAAATATTTAAGGGAATGTCAATCATCCAAATATTATTATATATGTCCATCAAGGAGAACCCGAAAAAAAAACTCCTACAATGTACCTAGAATAGCAGAAAAGTAATACCCATGAAATGAGCACCAGACCTATTACATATTTTGTCAAATTTGTGAATTGTTTTAAACTTTTCATATACCCCTCCTCCATTTTAATAAGGATCCTCATTCTATCCACAAATTCCCTCAATCTAAGAGGCTGCGGGTCGAGCCAATGCGCAGCAATCATTTTCCTGATTTGAAACAAAGTGTGTTTCAATGCCAGTTCTTCGTTGCCTCATATCTATCAGAACCCACACAACCCAACAAATATACCTATGGATGAAGCGGTAGAGCAGATCAAACACATTATTTACATACCCAATACTCACTCCAGAATCTTACAATATGCCTACAATTCCAGAACATATGTAACAAATCGGCATCATCCTCCCCACATTTTGGACAACAAGCATCTACTCTTGAGTCCTATCCGATGCAGAAATTCCGGTGTTCTATAAACTGTATGCAGTAGGTATAATTGAGACAGTCTTTGTGCCTCACACATAGATAGTATGGGAACACTATCCATTATATCTTCCCAAGATTCACTGTCTTTCTTCCCCACATCTCTCTCCCATGTTTCCTTAATTAATAACGGCTTATCCCAGTGGAATTGTTGCATTAGGATACCATAAATCCTGGATATCAGATCCTTACCCCCACCATGACTCCATAAAGTGTTGAACAGAAGATGATGCTGTATTTTACCCTGTAAGTTGTGTGAGTGGCTCATCCATGCATGACGGAATTGCAGGTAGAAAAAGACTGTTTCGTGGAATGGAAAACTCTTCACATAGTTGCTGAAAGGACTTAAGTGTTTCCCCAGTCAGTATTTGTGCTACAAATGAAATACCTTTTCCCTTCCATAGACCATAGCCGTTCAATTTATATATTTCTGACAATGCGGGATTATCCCAAAGTGGAGTAAACGGCGTATTACCCGGTATTTCTAAAATGTTTTTAGCCTTCTGCTAAACCTTTCTAAGAAGAGCAAGCGTTAGGTACCCTTGTTCGTCAGTCCCCATCCAAGAGCCCATTCTCCAAAAAAGAGGTAATTGACATAGCACCAACAATCTCACGCATTAATTTATCTAGACTCCCATGAGTAATTGATAGCTTTTGGAGTTGGGACGCCAAAAAGTACACCCATGGATTGGGAACTGCCAATCCCCCAAAGTTCTTAGGTCTCTGCAACGTTTCAAGACGAATTCTAGACACCCCTTTTTTACATACTAATTCTCTGAAGAGCGCCTGCACTTTATAGAAAATCCTCATAGGTATCAACACTGGAGAGTTATGCAATATGTATAATAATTGGGGCATCAAAATAATTTTCACCAAGTTGGCCCGACCAACCACCGACAAGGGAAGTTTACACCATGTATTAATTTTTTGTTGAAATTTGCCTATTAAATCTGTTAAATTCAAGGAAGCAAATTCAGAGACCAATGGAGAAATCATAATACCCAAATATTTAAATTCCGTAACAATTTTCAGGCTTCTCTCCCCCACCCTCGTATCCACTGAGCGATAATCCATCGGCACAAGCACAGACTTGTCCCAGTTAATTTTTAGACCCGAATACTCCCCAAACTCACGTATGAGACCCATAGCTATAGACAAGGACTGCTCTGTGTCTCCCAAAAACAGTAGAAGATCGTCCGCATATAACGCAACTCGTTCCTCCACAGATTCATGCAGAAATCCCCTAATATTAGGGCTAGTTCTTAATTTAACAGCTAACGGCTCAATGGCCAAAGCGAATAGAAGGGGAGACAACGGGCAGCCCTGCCTAGTGCCTCTTTCCAATAACAAAGTATCCAACAAGGAGCCATTAATAAGAATTTTTGCAACCGGACTGGCATATAACCGCTGCATCCACGCCAAAAACCTATCACCGAAACCCATCTCCCGCAGAACCACCCAGAGGTACTCCCACTCAATGCTATCAAAAGCTTTCGCCGCGTCGAGTGAGCGCACCGCCCTACCTTCCCCACCACGAGAGTCAATCTGTAGTTTTAAAAACAGCCTGTGCAGATTAATAGCTGTGGATCTATTTGGCATAAACCCCGTTTGGCCCTCCCCCACCACCTGTGTAATCACTCCCTGCAACCGCGTTGCTACGGTAGTACCTTGGCAAGAATCTTAACGTCCAAGGACAACAAGGATATAGGCCTGTATGATTCAGGCAGCAAATGATTCTTACCTGGTTTAAGCAGGAAAACCACCACTGACTCCCTCATTGACCTTGGATGTACCCCCTCAATCAACGCCTGATCAAATACTTCCTTCAGCCGTGGTAAAAAAAACTCCGCATTTTTGTTTTAGGAAGAATCGTTTGTTCTCCGCCTGTTATAGCACATAATCATTTAATTTACATTGGGCATATGTCCACTTTACTTTGTCGATAGTCGGTGAGGCCACATAGGCGTGCTCCAAGACATCCACGTCAGTCTGCAAACTCTGCATACGGGCCCTACTTTTGGATTTAATCAGCGATATTTTTTTAATCAATACGCCCCTCAGAAACTCCTTCAATGAGTCCCAACACCATGGACACCTAAGCTGATCCCACATTATTATTAAAAAACTCCATCAGGATAGAAGACAATTGCACAGATTCTCCAAACACCGCCAGCCAGAAAGGGTTAAATTTCCATACACTTCTACAACAAGCCATGGACTGCTCTGATGTAATAGTAATAAGTGGGGAGTGATCCGAAAGCAACCTAGTATGATATTCATCTTTGGTCACCAATAGGACCAGATTCCCCAGAGCCAAATCTATCCTTGACAATGAGGAGTAGGACGCCGAATAACAAGAATATTGTTTAACTTTGGGGAACCTGGAGCGCCAAATGTCCACTAATTGGATCTCCCTCAAAACCTTTGCCACAGACGTGTCATGAGCAACTCCACCTCCCAAGTCTCCCCTATATTTATCTATCTCAGCGTTGAGATACATGTTAAAATCATCAATGGCTAATAAAGGTATGGTGGCATATTCCGCAACGAATGGAATCAAATCATGTAATTTACTCACAGAAAAAGGAGGTGGAACATACACAGCAATTATACATTCGCAACCCAGCTACCCTGCACACCAAGCCCACATATCTACCCTCTGTATCTAAACTTACTCGCTCCATAGGGAATGGGAAGGTCGGGTGTATGAGGACACACACTCCTCTCGAATATGAACTATGCACTGAGTGATACATAGGCCCCCTCCATAATTTAGCCAAAGAGGCTGCCAACTCTGCATTACAATGTGTTTCCTGAATGCAAGCTATCAGATTAAGATGTTTTTTCAGATATTTAAGTAATGCAAAATGTTTAGTTGGGTCTCCCATTCCTCTAATATTCCAAGAAAGAATATTGAGCTGACTAACCATAATCCAAACACTCACATCTCATCAAAGTGTACATATGTCCTTGTAGCCTAAAAGGAAATAAATTCATGCTGTCCAATTTTACACGATACACGAACAAATAAACATATTGCAATATCAATATAATGACGATCCATACTCCCCCCTGCCCTCCCTCCCCCAACCTCTACTCATACAAATCCTAGCAATACCCACATGTGAACATCTGCACTCTTTTTCCCAATATAATACCTCATTACCAACATTAGTGTGCGTAGAGAACTGGACATAAAGAATGTATCAGTAACAGAAAGCCTAGGAGCTGGTACCAAATAGAAAAAAAGAAACAAAAAAGCTCCAACAGAGTAAAAAAAGATGCAAAACCCAGGTTTCACTGTCCAGTACATATTCAGGGTATGAAACTGCACAGTCCGACCATTCTGAACCCATTAACGATGTGCACAATCAAAAAAAAATATTTCGGTTTGCCCAAGATAGTTATAAAAAAATAACCAAAAATATAATAAGCAGGATAATCTGACATACCATTATACAATCTTCAATGTTCAGTCAATCCAACTGTTAATGAAAGCAGAAAAGTAGAACAATTCCAGTCACTGGCTACCATAGGGATTTATACATTCAGCCATTGCGGATCTTGGATACTGTTTGGCGCCATTCCAGCTTTCCCTCCTCGCCATCTCGTCACCGGAGGTCTCCAAAGCAAAGCACCGCTCCCCCACAGGCTCAGGCACTGGATTGTGCGCTCCAAATCATAGGAATCCTCGAGCAAGAGGATAATTAAGCACAGGGTCATAGTAACTGCAGAGCTGTGTGACCGTTCACATGCCTTGTCAGGCCACGCCCAGCCTGTCCCCATCTTAGTAAATAGCCCCACATTGCGGTATATAGCCCCATCACTGTTAATAGCTCCGCATCCTGGTATTTAGCCCTCCATCATGGTATATAGCCCCCATTCTCTTATATAGTTACTGTATATAGCCTCCCTATGGCTGTATATAGCCCCCATCATTGTATATAGACCCTCATCCTGGTACATGTCCCCCATCATTGTATATAACCACTTCATCCTGGTATATAGCCCCCCATGCTGGCACATGCACCCCACCTTTGGGTATAACCCCCCCATGCTGGCACATACCCCCCATTATTATATATAGCCCCCCCATGCTGCCACATGCCCCCCTTCAATGTATATAGCCCCCCCAATGCTGGCACATGCCCCCCTTCAATGTATATAGTTCCCCCCCCCCCCATGCTGGCTCATGGCCCCCAACATTATATATAGCCCACACATCATAGTATCTGGCCCCCATGTTGCAGCACACATTAAAACAACAAAGCATTTATACATCACCTTTCCGGTGAATCCCTGCAGTCACTGCCGCGTCCTCAGGTCATCCTACTTATGCCGACATCATGTGACTGGCGCAGTAGTGACGTCATCGCTGCGCCGGTTACATGATGCCGGCATAAGCCAGAAGACTGGAGATGTGGCGGTGCCTGCAGGGATTCGCCAGAAAGGTGATGTATAAATGGTTTGTTGTTTTAATGTGTCGCAGAATGGGGACCAGATACTATGATGTTGGGGGGGGGGGATGCCAATGCACTTAGTGTAGTGCAATATGCACCTCTCCCCCTGCCGCTGATGGATGCAGTGCACATTCATTACACTAATGATAATGAGCAACCCCACGTGACCGCCTGGTTACTCTGCAGCCTCCCACCGTTCACCGCCCCCACCCCACAGCAAACTGTATGACTCGAGTATAAGCCGAGTGGAGAACTATTCAACACAATTTATGTGCTGAAAAACTTGTTGTTTATACTCTAGTATATACGCTAGTTGAATTTATATTTTGATAGATCGGGCATCTCTGTATTCTGCAGTACCAAATATGTGTTGTTTTTTTTTTGTTTGTTTTTTTTTTTAAAGGGAACCTGTCACCTAATTTATGGCTTCAAACCTATCACTCCCTGTCCCTGCAGGTTCCTAGTACATCCCTAACCAGCCCTGTCTGAGCTAAATGTGTGTACTCTAATCACTGTGAAAAATGATCTGTCTCCAGATTTAGGGCTTCAGAGCATACGCAATCCGCACTCTGAATCCGCTTAGTACACCACATACATAACAGGAATGTGAATAGTAGAATGTAAGTGATAACATTTTTCACAGTGATTAGAGTACACATTTAGGTCAGAAAGGGATGGTTGTGTATGAACTAGGAAACTGCAGGGACAGATAGTCATAGCTTTGGGGGCAAAAACTAGGTGGCAGGTTCCCTTTAAATAGTTATAATTTCAATGGGGCGAAAGGGGGTTGATTTTAACTTTTATTTATTTATTTAATATTTTTTTAAACTTTCTCTTTATTTCACACTGCTCCTTAGGGATCCTCAGCACTGCATTGTGTTATTGTTTGTGCTATGCACAGTGTGGAGACAGGGGGTCAGTGGGTGCTCTCGTCTGCTGGCCCAGCCGCCTTTCGAAAGACCACATGGACCAGGGCTCATCCCACTTGAACACCCGAGCTCCTTACCAATGGGCGGAACACTACTCAGACAACACAGGGTGAGGGAACCACAATATTAAGGCTTTCTTGGATCCCCAAACAGTTAACAGCCTATAACACATAACCAACAAAGCACACAATGTAACAAGCAGCAGTCTCACCCTTCCACTGGCTCACCAGGGATTAGACTATTCGTGCCTCAGAGCCATCACAGCAAAGTCTGTAGCCAAGTGATTGGATTGTCCCAACCTGTATTGCTTCCTTATGCAGTCTTTTGATATCCCAGCCGAATCTGAACATTCGATGCTGAAGTCCTTGTAGTATTATAATCCAGGTTCTGATCCCCTTGGTCGGCACCAAAGTGCCTAGGCCTGGGGTTATGGCCTGCCAATCGGACCCGTAGATCCTAGATTAGCTGCCTGTATCAAGTCCCGTGCACCTCTAGTCAAGGACGAAGTCCCTAGACTGAGGTCACTAGACAAAAATCACCCTGGTTAATGAACAAGTCTGCTTATATGTCCGTGATCACTCATTGCAGGATATTGGGGACGTCAAGATTGGTGGAATAAGACTGTGCTCTCATTGGCTAGATTTCAAGCTGCCTGGACAATGTTCATTTAAATGATGTGGACAGAGAGGGGCGAAAAAGGGTGCTATTTAGTATGCCATCCTGACCACAAACAATGGTGGCTGAAGTAGTTTACATAGAATAAGCAATACACATAGTAATACAAAGGACTTTTAGGAGGATTAAGTTCTCTGGCCTTCTATGACAGAGGTGAGCTAATTACATTACACACGTTAACCACTACCAGGCATCTACAAGACTTGTAGGAACAGTGAGTGGGCCATCACAAGGTATAAAACTAAATATAAATACTGTCTGGCTACATAAGAAACCATCATATGTTATACATTAAAGGAGTCCATTTCGTCACACACAGCACAGATGATCACTTTCTGCCAATGATGTCACTCTCATCAAAAGGGCGCCAATGCCAGCAGTGAACATCACGATCCCAGCCGCTGCGCTATAGAGTGTGCTGTTAGTGAATGATGGTGAAATCCAAAGGGTTAACAGTGCCGATATGATCTGATTCAATCGGTCCTGTCAGCTGCACATGTTGGCTGATCAGATCAGCTGAAATGTGTGAGGTATGATGCGGGCTCCGCGTGTGAGCTTGCATCAAAGAAATAGAGGTGGCCAAGGAGGTACTATTAGGCCCTTGGTCATGAAGGGGTTAAAGCTTCTGGGTCCGAATGCAAAATCCCCCATACCAATGTGGCCAATTTTCTTTTATGTATGTTCATTCCCCACCCCCACCCCCTTTTTACAAGCCTTTTTTTTTTTTCTGCTTTCGTGACATATGAGGGCTTGTTTTTTCGGGACAAGTTGTACTTTTGAATGACCGCATTAATTTTATCACATAGTGTATTGGAAAACACTCACATTGACGTTTATGGGAAATAGGTAATGACAGATGACAAAACCAATGACTTTTACTAATCCGATCTTTAGCACTTGCTACAGCCAGAACACTACAGGTGATCAGGATGACCCTGACAGCCCCGGAACGGATCAGCACACAGAACCGGAGGGCTAATATGCCCTCCGGTCCGGTGTGCTGCCGGACCAGCTGCCGACGCTGATTAATCTGGACCGCGGCTCACAGGGAGCTAGCTGCAGTCCTGAAACAACAGCGGCATGCAGCCGCAGTGCCCTGTTCCCGGATCCTCCCGGACCGGTGCAATCCAGCCCCATAGGCTCCCGTGTTAGGGAGCACCGGATTGCACCAGATCCAGGAGAATCCGGGATACGGCAATTTGGGGAGGTTTTTCTCCCCGACACAAAAACGTTGCAGGAAACGTTTTTGTGTACGGTGAGAAAAATCAGAATTCTGCCGGAGAGATGGCAACTGGATGGCAGAGAGTTGCCATCCGGCCCCATAGGATGCTATAGGGCCAAAATCCGGTCCGAAGCTGTCTGGTTTACACCGGACAGCCCCGGACCGAACTCTGCCTTGGTGTGAAGCCAGCCTAAGGCTGGTTTCACACTGCAGCTTTTTCCCCTAATCAGGTTTGATCAGGTTTGTGTGTCAAAACCAGGAGAGGAACTTCCAGAGAAAAACTATAATTGAAAGATTGACACCTGTTCTGACGTTTGGAGACGCTCTTGGTTTTGACAAACCTGATGGAACCTGATCAGGGAAAAACTGCAGTGTGAAACCAGCCTAATACCCCATGCGGATTGGTTCCTTTGAAAGTATGTTTTCCTCTTAAACACTGCAGAATTTTATAGTTGAAAATACATTGGTGAGTGCCGCCAGTGGGTGATACATGCTGCTTGTTGTTCGAATACTTTGTAGGGCTGCCACTAGGAATTTTGGGGCCCCTGACACTCTGCCCAGCCTCCACCCAAACATACATTATATTCACAGTGAAAAATTGGAAGAGCACCAAAAATGACCTCAATTTATGTGCAAAGCTTTCCCAACCTGCAATCCAGTTGGTTCCTTTACAATAGAGTATAAAAATTTGAAAAACGGCACAAAAAAAAAAAAAAAAAATTGATAAAGTGTACTTTATTGCCGAATGCGTGGCCACGCCATTTTGCAATAAACTACACTTTATTTTCTATATTTTTGTGCTGGTTTTCCTTTTTTTTTATATACTCTTTGTTATATATTAGGAGAGAGAAGAGGGCATACAGCAGTTGTTGGGGCACTCAGAGGCAGGAGACAGATATTGGAAGTAAACCTTACGCTTTACTGTGTTCAAGGTCCTCAACCGTGTTTTGGTGGAAAGCTCCGCCTTCATCAGGTAATGACCTCTAGTACAACATGTGGGTATTTATAGGCTATTACCACCAAGGAGCCAAATCTAATACGAAATGCACACACCTTAGATTTGGCTCTTTGTTGGTAATAGCCTATAAATACTGATGCTAAAAAAGACTGCCGGCAACACCTCCATATGTGAAAGGTGCTAGCCAGAAAAAAACATCAACAAGAAAGGGTATCAGCTGCAACACTAACACTGAAAAAATATGATAAAGCATATTAGCTAGTGAATAAATGGCTGGCTATATGCAAAGCTGCTCAATGTGAATAGCGTATACAGGCACAGCAGAAAGTTGCTTCATGATGTAGTGGAGAAATAAAAAAGAGAAATTAGCTAATGCAATGGCTGTAGCCTAGGTCCTGACACACCCATACACGCAGGTTTTAATTGCAGTTAGTGGCACAGACACCCATTCAAGCATATATACCGCAGGAAGTGGCACAAGGTTAGGACACGGTAGTATGAGAGACCTTGACGCCAGTTACCGGGCTGAAATGCCATGGCCATTGCATTAGCTAACTTATCATTTTTTTTCCTTCTATATCATGAAGCAGTTTTCTGCTGTGCCTGTATACCCTGTTCACATTGAGCAGCTTTGCACATAGCCAGCCATGTATTCACTAGCTAATATGCTTTATCATAGTTTTCCAGTGTTAGTGTTGCAGCCGATATTCTTTCTAATAGCCTATAAATACTCACATGTACTAAAGGTCATCACCTGATGAATGCGGAGCTTACCGCCGAAACTCGTTGTGAGGATCTTGAACACAGTAAAACGTAAGGTTTACTTCCAATATCTGTCTCCTGCCTCTTCTGAGCTCCCCAACAACCGCTGAATCCCCTCTTCTCTTTCCTGTATACACGCCCTTCGGGCGAGCGGTGGGTGCTGCACAGAATTGGAAGCAGCAGGGACTACATCCAAACAGGACCTGCCGGCAGCGGAGACCGAAGGACCTGTGGTGACGTCACGCCCGCGTGATCACTCCCGTGACCAGCCATCTACCCGAATTTTGGAAGCCCGGATTCGGCGCAGGGTGCGTGTGAAGCACCAGAAGTGAAGCCACTGGGTTATGCCAGGTGCATAACCCTGTCAGGTGAGTACCCATCACCTGAAGATCCCTCCACTAACCACCAGGGTTTCACTAGGAGCACCCCTCCTGTTCCCTTTTTCTTATCTGTTTATTAAATATTACACACATACTTGAGACTGCTTTAGGCTGAATACACAATAGCTGTATATACAATAGAGAATACACAATAGAGATGGCTGCTAAGTGTATACATAATAAAGATGGCTGCGGGCCGTATACATAATGGAGACTGCTGCTGGCTATACACACAATAGAGAATACACAATTGAGATGGCTGCGGGCCTGGTCGTATAGACAATGGAGATGACTGCTGGATGTACACTTAGAAGAGAATACACAATAGAGCCTGCTACTGATGTACACAATAGAGAATACAAAATCAGGACTGCTGATAGCCGTATACACAATGGAGACGGCTGCGTGACCTATCGCGATAGAGACTACTGCGAGACGTATGCAGATTAGTGACTGCTGCGGGATGTATACACATTGGAGACTGCAGGACGTATACACAGAGACTGCTGGCTGTATGCAGAGATTGCCAGCTGTATATCTTGTATACACAAACAGCACTCTATTGTATATACAGGTCCACACTATATACATACAGTATATAAGATACACAAATACAGCATGTAGTGTGGACCTGCATATAGAGTATAGTGCTGAGTAGACACAGACACACAGAGGGAAAGAGAGACAGACAGGCAGACGAGCATACTCCACACCAGTAGTAGCGGCGGCAGCAGCAGCTCTGACCTGACTCCTGTCCATTGCATCCTGCCGATTCCTGCGTGACTTACGGTTTACGGGCCGCACCGCAGAAGCGGTGATGGACAGGAGACAGGGCCTGCTCGAGGTGAGGGGGCGGGGCCCAGCTGTGAATGACAGGAGAGGAACCCTGTACAAGATGAGGGGGCGGGGCCTAGAGATCAGGACCCGCCCAATCACGACTTGCATGGGCCCAGCAAAGCAGTGTCGGTGATTGCCGGCCAGGGGGCGGGCCTCCCTGCTCCAAATGGCCATGCCCCTGTGTCATGGCCGGGGCCCATGACTCCAGGCAAAGCTGTAACCCCCTAGTGGCGGCCCTGGTAGTATGTATCTACTGTCAGGATCCTCTTAAAGGGACTCTTTGTCAGTTCATTTTTTCATTATAATACTAATATTTCCCTTGAATAGTGCATGGGCAGACCTTTCAAAAGCATATGAAATCATTATTGTGCCATTTGTAATTTGCTTGCTATAAGCATTTTCACCCCCTGCAAGCAACTGCTGCATTAGTCCTGTCCATTACTATCACAGATGATTAGTCCAGCTAGTTAATCTATTATTCATTCCTTCTTAGGCAGCTCTCCTCTTCCTTCTCCCGTCAGGTTTTAGTTTCATTTAAGGTACCGTCACACGCGGCAATTTTGCTAGCAATTTAAATTGCAATTTGCTGGTTGCAGTGAAATCATGGACACATTGTTACATTTGTACACAGCAACAAAATAGAACAATGTGTCCATGATTTCACTTCAACCAGCAAATTGCCAGTGAAATTGCAAGCAATATTGCCGCGTGTGACGGTACCTTTAGGACCTTCTGATGAGGAGATGGAGGGAGAGATTACAGGCACATATCTGCATTACCTGATCTAGATAAGATACCTCTACTCCATTTGTTTTTCTAAGCAGGTATCAGTGCTATCATGTGACAGATTCTATGTTTATTTGACATCTTGTTTTGCTGCAGACAAAGAGAACAGAGGGGAGGATGCAGGACACCCCCCCCCCCCCCACCCCAATGTGAGTGATTTCTTCATATGGATTTTTGACCTGCCAAATTCCCTTTACTGTAACTGCCTCAGGCCTGGTTCACACAACTGAGTACAGTCCACAATGCCTAGATAATATACAGTTCTCTTGACCTGTACCTGACAGCCTTATGTGCCCATGAAGCATTCAGGTTTGGGTTGGGAAACTACAGTCTATACATTGGGAGCCATAGTGCGACACATGGATATGTGAATCCAGCCTTACTCTGAGAAATGTAAAAGCAGAAAATCTCCAGAAACATGTCCATGCACTTTACATTTGCTGCTTACACTCAACACTGATCCACATTTTGTTGTAGGGCTGAGTGGGTAACACAGGGTGACCCTAGAATCCCACCAGTCTGTTCCTTAAAGAGGACCTGTCACCAACCACACATGGTGATCTAATTACAGCACTGAATGCTGCATGTCTGCTGCATCCGGCAAGGGGTCCCCCAGCCCTTGAGCCCCCCTGTACTCCGAGATAATACACTTTGAAAACTTACATTGTGGTGACAAATAGGAGGTGGGTTGTGGCTGGAGCCAAAGGGCAGTTTCACACCCCCTGCATGTTTAATCTGCCCACCGACGCCTCCCTGATGCCAATCATTGTCTCCCTTGTCTGCAACATAACGCAGAGCTTATTGCAGTAATGGCCACTTAGCCCCGCCCCTTGTGGTAATGTCACTGCTTATACCCGCCCTGCTCCATGGTTAACATGGAGCAGGGTGGGGAAAGGCGGTGATGTCAGAGCAGGAGGCCGACCACCCCACTTCCTGCTCTGACATCACTGCTTATACCCGCCATGTTAACCATGGAGCAGGGCGGGGAAAGGTGGTGACGTCACTGCAGGGGGCGGGATAAGCGGCCATTACTGCAATAAGCTCTGTGTTATGCTGCAGACGAGGGAGACAATGATTGACATCAGGGAGGCGGCGGTGGGCAGATTAAACATGCAGGGGGTGTGAAACTGCCCTTTGGCTCCAGCCACAAGCCAACTCCTATTTGGCTCCACAATGTAAGTTTTCAAAGTGTATTATCTTGGGGTACAGGGGGGCTCAAGGGCTGGGGGACCCCTTGCCTGCATGCAGCAGACATGCTGCATTCAGTGCTGTAATTAGATCACCATGTGTGGTTGGTGACAGGTCATCTTTAAGAATATGGAATATTATCCGGCTATGATGGCTCAGGATGTAATTACTTGTTTTCCAGTTCCAGAGACTATACATATAAACTCATGACTCTTACCGCTGTGACTAAGTGCAATCCAGAGGCCCCCATAGACAGGCTCATGTACTGTGAGCCCTGGCAGCCATAAGTCACAGGTGGACTTAGCTATGAATATTCATTTTTGGGAAATGTCCAGGATTTATAATGCAGTGAAGGGTTATTGTTTCTAGCAAGTCGTGATGAACTTGCTGCTACAGTTTGTTAACGGAGTTGTCCAGTCTAAAATGGCAATGGCAATGGTAACATACGGGGCACAGACTGAGAAATGGAGCGGGATCTGGAGAAACAAAGAAGCTGATGCTGCTGCTGTCTAGGGAGGCAGACGCTGCAGCACTAGAAAGGTCCCTTTGTCATTCTGCATTTTTAATGTTTGTTTTTAATTTGCTTTACACCTGCTGCCTGTGCTCTCCTGGCGCGGTTTCAGTTTCCTAGGTTGTATTTTCCTCCTGGGCATCAGAAAACATAGAAGGCGAGGAAGAAGCGCTATTCTTTGAAGAGTCATTATTCTTCTTGGCCTTAACCAGTCTTTCCTTTTTCCTCAGGTCCTGCACCCGTTCCCAAGACAGACGTCGTCGTGTGTATGGGGAAAAGAAAATTCATGCCACTTGTTAGATGCTGCAAAGGTATTATTAGTTTCCTTCTATGTTGTCAGCGGGGAGATGGGTAACACCCTGAGAGTGTTCTCTAATTTATCCTGCATCATTTTGCATAATGCCTTTTAGGAATGGATGAATCATTTTTCTATGCTAGTAGCAAAAGGGAAAAAAACCTATGATAATTCCTTGATAATATAATCTGGTGGATGCAGACTTACAATAAAGTTTAGATCTATAAGCAAAGCAGTACATATCCACATACACAGAATGAAGGCAGTGTAGACTGTACGCACATCTGCATTGTGGATATCTTGCTGTTGTCTGTATATATTCACTGTGAATGGATAAAATAGAAATGCTGCCACAGAGTGCTGATACCGTCTTTACTGCAGCCTTCCCACATGTCCTATCTACCTAAAAGGCCGTCTCTGACATGCTGACATCACCTACAGGTGGGCGCAGGAAAGTTTGTTTTCCAGTCCATTCTATCAATTACTTGGGTGTAATTCCAGGAATGGTTTTGTTGATAATGCAGTTCCTTAAAGGGCACATGTCAGCAGATTTATTATTTTCAATCTAAGGCTCCTTTCACACTAGCGTTTTTTGCAAATTGCGGCAGATCCGGCAGATTTATCGCATCTGCCACCTAACGGCCGCACTTGCTACTCACCCCATGCATTGTCTATGGGGCTTGCGGCAAGTGCGATATAGCCGTTGTTCCGGCAGTTGTGGCCGCGAAAAAAAACACGGCCAGCAGCATTTTTTTTTTGCTGCGCAAGTGCCGGAACCGCGGCTATACCACACCTGCCGCAAGCCCCATAGACAATGCATGGGGCTTGCCGCAATTGTGCTGCAAGTGCGGCCATTAGGTGGCAGATGCGGTGGAACTGCCACAATTTGCAAAAAAACGCTGATGTGAAAAGGGCCTAAGAAACAGCATAAAATTGGCACAGAGATCCTGATTCCAGCATTGGGCTCCTTACTAGTGATCCCGCTGATATTCAGATTTGGCAGACCAGGATAAACTTTTTTCTAAAGTTTGGGACTGGACTAGACCCAAACTTGAGTCCACACCCCCCACCCGGACTATAAAGTTATGAAATGGTGGCTGGGGGACTGGAAAAAGAAACAATACATTGATTAAACATTAGCTCATACTTACCAGGTCTGCGCACTTGTACTTCTGGGCCGCTGATTAACTTCTTGATTATTCACTACAGTAGATGCTAGAATGTATGGGCTGTTTCTAGGTTGCGGCACTGGCTCCAACAGCCAATCACAGATGCCCACTCTCTGTGACAATGTCTGTGATTGGCTGTTGCACCCCTCACCTATTGTGGCGGCTGCGATTGGTTGCCATAAGTAACAAACCTGATGTCATGTTCTAATATATAAAGCTGAGTGTGTGTGTGTGTATGTATATCCACTAAAGGAATCCACACCGTTGCATCTACAATTACGAACGTTTCCACAGCCTCTCCATTTGACTCAGGGAACGTCTTAGACTATGTTTTGAGGGAAAATTTTAACCCTTATTTACTGTGTGTATGTGTGCGATAATAGATATTCCATTGGCGGTTTTCACAGTTGGCCTGGATATTTATCAGGGGGCCTAAAGCAACCAATCACAGCTCAGCTTCTGATTGGTTGCTATAGGCAACAAAGGACATTTATAATGTAACACATTTTTTGCATGTCTGTGAAACATTCAGGAAAGCTTGCCAAAGGCAAGGACCTCTGGAAAATGCCACACTCTGGGACATGACTCTCAGTGAAGCAACAGCCACACAAACCCTGATAAGAATAAGATACCTTTTTGATATTCTTCTAACAAGCTGTAACATTTCAAGTCTCCTGGAGATTTGGACAAATTACAAAACTGATCACAGTAAGGACCAGGGGTGGATTAAGAGTAGCCAAGGCCCCAGGCTTTTCAGAAGATGAAGGCACCCCCAATCCAGACGATTATGTGACATGTTGCATGATCAACTTTTGAAACATCATGTGATAAATCATGGGATTAGCACATAGGGACAGATCCATAGAGGCAAAAGAATAGTTGCACACGTAGCCCCAAGTATACAGCAGGAGGCCGCACACAGCCGCCACTATACAGCAGGAGGTCACACAACCGCCAGTATACAGCAGGAGGCTGCACAGAGCGCCCCCAGTATACAGCAGAAGGCTGCACAGAGCGCCCCCAGTATACAGCAGGAGGCCTGTTTACTTTGTGTCTTTTAAAACATTCTATTGTGTTATAGCGAAGAACAGTTAGTTACTATCACGAGCAACTCCGGGTGCTACAGCTACAGCATGGGGGTGGGGGGGTAGAGTGCCTTTTATGCACAGAGCATCTCAGCAGAGACAGCCCTAATGGAGAACAGGTGCTCTGCTGCTTTAAGTATGTGCAGGAGGCAGGGCGCGCCTCCTAAGATCATTTCCAGAAGATCTGCCAAGGGAACACATGTTCTGGTGGGGTTACACGTCCCGATATCGCGGCGATATCGGAGGCAACGGCGCGGGAGCGCGCATTTTTTTCAGCCCTTTTCCCGATATCACATCGGCGGTTTACACGCTGCGATATCGGGAAACAACGTCCCTCCGATGTCTACGCCCACCAACCCAGTAACGACCATTTAACATGGGAGTTAATGGGTAGCGTCGGCGTACAGATCGGAGTTGGGCTGTCACACGCTGCGATGCTGCAACAACGGCCATGCGATATCGGGGAGTTGAATAGCTCTGCTATTCAACTCCGATATCGTTTTGGCATCGTTCCAGCATCGCATTGTACGCTCAAACCGTACAACGCGCACACGATATCGGGTCCAACTCGCAACCCACGTGACGTTTTGTCGGAGTTGGACTCCGATATCGCGGCGTGTAAACCCACCATTCCTAGCAGAGAAAGAAGCCGCTGATTGCCTGGAGCTACGGACAGGGTAAGCAGTACTAGTGGAGCCGCGTGATGAGCGCTGATCTCCTTGTCCATGAGAGACCAGACCTGTACCGAGACCATGACAGTATATGTCCCCTTATCCTGGATATAGCCCCTCCATTAAGAAGAGCCAGGATCGTGTGCTTCGTGGGACCATTGTTGTGGATTATCGTAGGTGGGGTATGTGTGTGGTAATAATAATTTGGAAAATGAGGGTTGTCTGTCTGATTTATTTCATATAAAGAATTTTTTCTGTGTTAGTGATTTTGAACTATTTCCTCACAGGATTGCTAATGAACAGGTCTCATAGAGGCCTGACATTATCAAACTGGGCTTAATGACAAGATGTCAATACTCAGCTGTCATTAACTCCTTCTATCCCCCTGATACCACTGCACCAGGGCATCGGGAAGAGCTGGGTAAAGTGCCAGGAATTGGCGCATCTAATGAATGTGCCAATTTCTGGAGCAGCTGCGGGCTGCTATTCTTTAGGGAGCCAATAACTATGGGCCTCACTTACTGAGAATAGCAGCCCCCAGCTGCATGGGTTTTACCTTGGCTGGCAATCAATAATAGGACAAAGCTGTATTTTAATTGCCAGTCAAGGTAAAGCCAGGCGGTTTGGGGTGGCAGCCCTTAACTGTCTGCTTTATCTATGCTGAGAATCAAAACTATAGCGAAGCTCTACATCATTTTTTTAAAAATTTTATTATTTATTACTTTCTTTGTCGTCCAAAATCTGGGAGACCCTGACATTGGGTGTTATATGCTGCCCCTTGGAGGTCACACCAATTATAGGAGAGATTTTCTCCTCCTTCTCCTCTGCAGCATATACGCCTCCTGCAGGAATACTGTCAGTTTGTAATTTGGTGTCATTGGAGGCACATCTCCACACTGAAGCTCCTGCTACAGATGAAGCTTAGGGGACCCCCGGCATGGGCCTTCGGCCCCATATGCCGTGCTCCCTCACCATACCCTTTCAAAGGGCCTCTGGTGAGGTGGGAGCCGACTGAGGGGTTCAAAGTTCTCTGTTCCCCTGGCCTTTACACAGTCACTGTGTGGCCCCCTGTGACGGAGTTCAACTCCTTCCAGTCACAGGTGATTGATGCAGGCTCTACCACAGGTTACCGAGCTGGCCCCCATCTTCTCCCCTTCGGGGGACTCTGGTATGTGCCGGACACATGGGGGCCCCCGCATCTGCGGCAGCGATCCGGGTCCGCCGGGGCCCAAACAGACCGGCCGCGCTGTCCCTGCAACCGGCCCCCGGCTTTGCCGGAAGCCCAGTCGCGATTCCCCTCCCTGCCTGTTTCGCACAGCAGGGGGACGGGGCACAGGGCTCATGGTATTGGGGCACTCTTCTGTGACATAAGCGGTGTTTTTTTCAAACTACCGTGCCGGACCCCTCACGCAGGCCGGCCGCGGCACTTTACTCTAGTCCCCGGCTTCGCCGGAGGCCTAGGCTGCGATTCCGCCCCCTACATGTCTATCAACAGCAGGGGGGCAGGCTTTGCTCTCATCCAGCACACAGGGCTCGGTCTCTGGCCTCTTCCCCCTCCTGTGTACATGCATGGGGCCACAGTTCCCGCTTTTTTTGCGGCCCTCCCTTTGTCTGACTCCCCCCTCTCTCTCTGCGGGGGCCATCTTGGCCTCATTCTTTGCAAGACCCGGCAGCACATCTCAAATAGCTGCTGCTCTGGAAGACTCAGACTTGGGGACCTGGACATCACAGCCTTTGGCTGAGCGGTAAGCCACATCATTTGGTGTGGATTCTCATCTGTGGCACCCCCCTTCAATTAAACTGTTTTTGGTAGCAGGTACACAGGATTGGGTCAGACTATGTGTGCTTCTAAGAGCAAGGGTAAGTCCCACAGGGCTCCGAAATTGTATGCAACCTGTACAGTGTGCAAGGTCACGTTGCCTGGGCAGAGTGTCAATCCCCTCTGCACTGCCTGTGAGCAGAACGGGTCACTGGATATCCACGGAACCCGGCCCCAGGTGGATGCCCCTTCCCCCTCTGTGGATCAGACGTCCGCTCCCCCGGTCTTAACACCGACACCTCAGTGGACTGACGTCTTATCTCAGTCATTGTCTGATTCAGTGGCCCTGGCAGTATCGCGAGCTATGTCGCAATCTGTAGCCTCCATGACTAGATCCATCATTCAGGCTATTAACCAGGACTCTGACCAGGAAATGGATTCCTCTTCGGTCCCAGCGAGGCGTAACAAGGCCAATCCGTCTCTTGGAGGTCCCAGTTCCAAGAAACGCCGCCGAGATCCTTCCCCCTCCTCGCCCAGATCCCAGTCAAGGGAGCCTCTGGAGGAGGGTGAGGAAGAGGAGGGTGGCTCAGAGTCAGAACGGACGGCCTCTGAATCTGCCCTGAAGGGGACACTTTGGCTGACAACATTGTGTCAATAATCAATAACATCCTAGACCTGCCTGCTCCTGACACACTATCTGAGTAGCGAGCCAAGGTCTCGCTCAGGGATCCTAAGAGACCTGCCAGCATCTTCTCTGATCATCCCGACTTTACAGACACGGTGCAAAAGCCCAAGGCGTGTCCGGCAAAACGTTTCCTGTCAAAAACCACGGATCCCAAGTATCCGTTTGCCCCGGCAGTACTATCTAGCTGGTCTCAACCCCCTAAGGTTGACCCGGCCGTAGCCAGATTGGCTACCAGAACCACAGTTTCCATCGCCGACAGCTCCTCTTTGAAAGACTCGGCAGACCGTCAGATTGAACTTTTAACCAAGTCAATCTATGACGCAATTGACGCTGCGTTTCCTCCCGCCTTTGCAGCTGCCTGGTCCCTTAAGGCACTTTTTGCATTTACAGACACAGTTTATTCCATGACCTATGATAAAGTTCCCGAGGCGTCTCCCCTCCTAGAACAAATGGCCATGGTATCGAAATATGCTCTCAACGCTGTGCTTGACTCAGCCGGACGTTCAGCAGTGGCAGCTGCCAATTCCCTCGCCATTCGGAGAATTCTCTGGCTCCGGGATTGGAAGGGTGACGCTTCTTCCAAGAAGCATCTTACAGGGATTCCCTGTACCGGGGATCGTCTCTTCGGGGAACGTCTGGACGAACTTATCAAGGACACAACAGGAGGCAAAAGTACACTCCTGCCCCAACAAAAGGGACGCAAACCTGCGCAGCAAAAATCTGCCAGGTTCCGTTCCTTTCGTTCATTTCGTTCCCCTGGCTGGTCCTCCAGACAATCCTCCTCTACCAACAGAACATTTCGTTCCGACAAGTCCCAGCCCACCCGAGGCCAGGGTTCCTCCTGGCGTTCTCGCCAGCAAAAGTCCTCTGGTCAGAAGCCGTCCAAGACGGCCTCTGCATGACTCGCACCCCAAGTCGGGGGCAGATTGTCCCAGTTCCAGGACATTTGGCTCTCCGACGTCCTAGACCAATGGGTGCGAGATATTGTCTCTCACGACTACTTCATAGAACTGAACTCAGTCCCTCCAAGCCGTTTCTTTATGAGATACCCCCTCCTGCCAAGGCCCACGCCTTTTACCAAGCGCTGGAGGCTCTGAAGCGGGAAGGAATCATCGTCCCTGTTCCCGAAAGGGAACGGTTTCAGGGATTTTACTCAAATCTCTTCATTGTGCCCAAGAGGGACGGGTCCGTTCGCCCCGTTCTGGACCTAAAGCTCCTCAACAAGCACGTCAAAGTGAGACACTTTCGCATGGAATCACTGCGCTCAGTGATAGCCTCGATGTCTCAAGGGGAATTCTTAGCATCCATAGACATCAAGGATGCATACCTACACATCCCAATCGCCCCAGCTCACCAACGGTTCCTGCGCTTTGCGATTGGGGATGCCCATTTCCAGTTCGTGGCCCTCCCCTTCGGTTTGGCCACCGCTCCACGGGTATTCACCAAAGTGATGGCGTCAGTGGTCTCCATACTTCATTCTCAGGGGCTGTTGGTCATCCCTTAGGGCCCTTTCACATCAGCGTTTTTTTAAATTTGCAGCAGATGCGGTGAAAAAAACGCATCTGCCGCAATTACCGCATACCGGCTCCACTTGCGGCGCGGTTGCGGTAAACGCCATGCAAAGTATAGGCGTACTTGCGGCAGGTGCGGCAAGTGCGGTTTTGCACTTGCGGCAGGTGCGGCCGCGAAAAAAACCGAGGTCAGCCGCGTTTTTTTTCGCTGCCGCAAGTGCAAAACTGCACTTGCCGCACCTGCCGCAAATACGCCTATACTTTGCATGTCGTTTACCGCAACCGCGCCGCAAGTGGAGCCGGTATGCGGTAATTGCGGCAGATGCGGTTTTTTCACCGCATCTGCCGCAAATTTCAAAAAACGCTGATGTGAAAGGGCCCTTATCTGGACGACCTCCTGGTCAAGGCACCCTCGCATCAGGAATGCCGCCAAGCTGTTTACATGACTCTTTCGACTCTCAATTGGCAACCTCCCGAAGTCAGTCCTCATGCCCACCCAGAGTCTCGTGTATCTGGGCATGCAATTCAACACTCGAGCAGCTCTAGTGCGACTGCCTCACGAGAAGACCGTCTCTCTCCAAGCGGGAGTACTCTCCATCCTCCCACCTCGCTCGTACTCCATCAGGCATCTGATGCAGATCCTGGGAAAAATGGTGGCTTCAATAGAAGCAGTCCCATTCGCACAACTCCATCTGCGTCCCCTTCAGCTGGAGATCCTTCGAGGCTGGGACAAGAATCTGAGGACCTTGGAACACAAGATCTCCTTGTCCCCCGAAACGAGGGAATCTCTCCAGTGGTGGCTGGCATATCTGTCCCTGTCTCAGGGTCGATCCCTTCTCCCACCGTCCTGGTCAGTGGTCACCAGGGACGCCAGCCTCTCGGGCTGGGGAGCGGTGTTCCTTCAGCACAGGGCTCAGGGTACATGCTCTCCGGTGGAGTCCTCCCTTCCCATCAACATTCTGGAAATCAGGGCGGCTTATCTGGCGCTTCTGGCGTTTCAGTCTCTCCTGAGCGACTGCCAGGTGAGGATCCAATCAGACAACGCGACGGCCGTCGCTTACATCAATCATCAAGGAGGCACTCGCAGCACCTTGGCGATGCTGGAGGTCCAGAAGATCCTATCCTGGGCGGAGGCCACAGGCTCCGCCATCTCCGCGGTCCACATACCGGGTGTGGACAACTGGGAAGCGCACCATCTCAGCCGTCAAGGCATGGACCCAGGCGAATGGTCTCTCAACTCGGAAGTATTCCAAGCCATTTGCAGGCGGTGGGGGACTTCGGATGTCGATTTGATGGCGTCATTCCTCAACAACAAGGTTCCGGCTTTCATAGCCAGGGCCCACGACCACAGAGCTCTGGCAGCGGACTCACTGGTCCAGGATTGGTCTCAGTTTCGCCTGCCATACGTCTTTCCACCTCTGGCCTTGTTCCCTCGGGTGATCCGCTAGATACGGACGGAGTGTCGCCGTGTGATCCTAATTGCTCCCAACTGGCCCTGGAGAGCCTGGTTCCCGGAGCTGCTCCAACTCGCCGACGGCGAACCTTGGAGTCTGCCAGATCGTCCAGACCTTCTCTCTCAAGGTCCATTCTTCCGCCACAATTCTGCGGCACTCAGGTTGACTGCTTGGCCCTTGAATCCTGGGTCCTGACACAATCGGGTCTTCCCCGGGAAGTTCAGGACACCATGAAACAAGCCCGTAAGCCTGCCTCGCTAAAGATTTATCACCTGACGTGGAGAATCTTCCTCTCCTGGTGCTCTGCTAAAGGCCACTCCCCGTGGCCCTTATCCTTGCCGACATTACTCGTTTCTTCAGTCGGGTCTAGATACAGGTCTTTCCCTGAGCTCTTTGAAAGGACAGATTTCAGCTCTTTCTGTCCTTTATTCCAAACGGCTGGCTAGGCTCCCACAGGTTCGCACATTTATGCAAGGGGTGGCCCACATTGTACCACCCTACAAACGTCCTCTGGATCCTTGGGATCTCAATTTGGTTCTCTCGGCCCTTCAGAAGCCTCCATTTGAACCTCTCACAGATATTTCCTTTCACGAAAGGTGGCATTCTTGGTGGCTATCACCTCGCTCCGGCGGGTGTCAGATTTGGCGGCATTGTCATGCAAGCCTCCCTTCTTGGTGGTACATCAGGATAAGGTTGTCCTACGTCCCGTTCCTTCCTTCCTCCTAAAGGTGGTCTCTCCTTTCCACCTCAACCAGGATATCTCTCTTCCGTATTTTTGCCCAAACCCGGTTCACAGGTTTGAAAAGGCCCTCCACAACCTGGACTTGGTCAGGGCTCTGAGAGTGTACTTGTCTCGCACGGCTCCTCTGCGTCGGACTGACTCTCTCTTTATTCTCACGGCCGGACGCGGCAAGGGCTCTTCCGCCTCCAAGGCCACAATTGCCCGCAGGATCAGGACGGCCATATTAGAGGACTATTCGGCCTCGCACACGTCGCCCCCGGCGGGACTAAAGGCGCATTCCACCAGGGCCGTGGGCGCTTCTTGGGCTTTGCAGCACCAAGCCTCAGCCCAACAGGTGTGTCAGGCAGCCACTTGTTCAAGCCTGCACACATTTTCTAAACATTATCAGGTACATGTTCATGCCTCAGCGGATGCAGGTCTGGGCAGACGCGTTCTCCAGGCGGCTGTGGCCCACTTGTAAATGTCTGAGTTGCCTTTTAGGGTGCAGTGGTTTTTTCCCACCCAGGGACTGCTTTTGGACGTCCCAATGTCAGGGTCTCCCAAATTTTGGACGACAAGGAAAAAGAGAATTTTGTTTACTTACCGTAAATTATTTTTCCTTTACTCCTCAAATCTGGGAGACCCAGCACCCACCCTATTGCCCTAAGGGCGTACCTGCGTCTCTTGTACAGCACATAGTCTCACTGTTGACCATTGTTCTGGCCTTATACTTTTCCTGTTCGGCCCGGTTAGTCAGGATTTGTTTTACAGTACAATGTTTTCCTCCTACTGCTTATATACCAAACTGACAGTATTCCGGCAGGACGCGTATATGCTGCAGAGGAGAAGGAGAAAATCTCTCCTATAGTTGGTGTGACCTCCAGGGGGCAGCAAATAACACCCAATGTCAGGGTCTCCCGGATTTGAGGACTAAAGGAAAATGAATTTACGGTAAGTAAACAAAATTCTCTTTTTTCCACTAACAATCACAGGCACTGTCACTATGGGTGAGGGGTGCAACAGCCAATCACAGACACAGTCATAGAGAGTGGGCGTCTATGATTCGTTGTTGGAGCCAGTGCAGTAACCTGGAAACAGCCCATACATTCAAGCATCAACTGTGCAGTTAATGAGTGGCCCCAGAAGTACAAATGCGCAGACCTGGTAAGCACATGATGTTTAATCACTGTTTTGTTTCTTTTTACAGCCCTCTCAGCCTCCAAAGCAGAACAGTAACACGGACTTCTCAGGGAAGTGCTTGTTCGGGGTCTGGGGGAACACTGGGTGTTCGTATGGACCCTGAACTTTACAGTTCGGGTTCCCCCATCACTACTTCTCACTGGAGTTTAAATTGTACTATTTTATCTGCTATAGGTCACCTAGTCCTCTCAATGATGAGATCAGTCTAACCCTGTCTGCACTATTGATTGACAGCTTTCTGTGTACACTGTGCATAGGCATAAATCTGAAAATAATAGTGAAGGTGGGGTATAAAGAGCTGATGAATATGGAGGGCTACATACAGGAGCTCATCACTAAGAGGACTAGTGGAGCAGAAGCAGATAAAGTGTTATAGCAAATTACAGCAAGAAGCAAAGTAAGTACACACCCCTGGAGTCACGGTCTCTGCTGTAAATCTGCAGGTTAGTAGTGTGCTATGGCTGCCCATATGCCCTGCCAACACTGAAAGCTCGGCTACCGTGAGGAAATGAATGTTATTCCTCACAGAAGCCTCCAGCTGTAAGTCATAGAGGTGCAGCTTCAGTCACCCTACTGTATATCATGACTGATGGCTGTATGAACACCCCGGCACTGACTGACAGCCCACTCACCAGTGTATCAGTACAGAAATTACGCACTGCAGGTTATTAACTGCATTTGGGGACATGACAGGTTCCCTTTAAAGAGGCTTGATAGATTTGATCATTATGTCCAGTAAGTCAGCTATAGAGGTCTTATAAGCGCTTTTTTATTGAAATGATATTGAGCAGTTTATAATTAGCAGTGTAATACTGCATAGGAATTCCATGTGTGTACTCCTAATATTGTGTCTGTCATTCAGGTGCTCTCCAGTTTGCCTTCAACTCACATAAGAACGTGCTGGCATGGACACGCGGGTGGCGGACTTCATACAGACCCGAAGCAAGGGGTAAGGAACTGTTATACCAATACGTCATAAACCTACAATTTCACAAGAAAATAATCACATGCGGACTGTGCAGCATAGTCATTCTTACAAATCACGGTGCTGGCGATTTTTTTCCTGATAACACGGTGTACGAAATGCCCGACGTCTACTGCACAGGGACGCAACATGTCGCGTCCCTGGTGCGGACGAGACTATGTGATTTGTACGCAGGCATCCGCCTGCGCATAGATCATATATGGCAGTGAACGGGTGCGCACAGTCATGCGCAGTCAAACGCAGCACCGTGCGCTCCCATTATAAAGATAGGGGCTGGCAGCGGCTGCAGACAGCTTGCGGATTCCCTCCGCAGAACGCTGCGGAGGGTCCGCAAATGTGAAGGCAGCCTTACACAGTGAAAGCATTGCGCTTTAGCTACGTAATATCTGCATTTCTGATGGAGAAAATTCTGCGTCCGTCCCTGCTGTTTCCGCCCTGTAGCATGCAGTTTACCTTGCATACTGGCTGGCACTTCTGGGTTTCGGTCGCATCACACATGGTGGGTCACACGCCCCCAACCCACGTGATGTATGACCCGGCCAAAACATGGAAGAGCTAGCCGGTATGCAAGGTAAACGCAGTAAATTAAATTGACATGCTGCATATTTTTACGGCTCAAAGATCTGTAAAAATCTGCAGCTTTTACTCTGCGAAGAAATTGCAGAGGTCGGCACAGCACAGGCAAAGTCACATTGATTGGCCGGCTGACCTATATACTATGCGTCGAGGTCGTCACAGACAGGCAAAGTGTTGAGGGGAACATCTGGCCTTAAGTATCACCCCCATATCTCCTCTATATCTTTCCTGTAACTCTTCCCTTCCTCTCTCTCTTTCTCTCTCGCTTTCGCTCTCTCTCGCTTTCTCTCGCTCTCTCGTTCTCATAATATTACTCTGTCTATGTTCAGGGATAGTTAGAGGCAGGCAAATGGATGCAATTAATTAATATAGTGTGCCTGTGTGTATATTTAGGTAACGTGGGTATTAGTAACTGTGGGTGTTTTAGATATTGTAACAGTAACGGTATTGTGTATTAGTTATCGTGCTATCTAGAATATATACGGTATATTATTGTTGTAGACTTTTGGGTGTGTTTAATAAATATTCATTTATTAGAACAGACTTGTTTTCATTAAGTCATCAGTATTTACATATATATATAATATACAGTTAATCCGCATAGGAATAGAAAGCGGGAAGGAAGGGAAGATTCTGGATATCGGTGATTGCAGTCATAACCGACAACAATAACCGATAAACAGAACCAGCCCTACAACACAGTCACATTGATTGGCCGCTGACCTATATACTGTACGCAGAGGTCGGCACAGCATAGGCAATGTCACATTGATTGGCTGGCTGACCTATATACTGTATGCAGAGGTCGGCACAGCATAGTCAATGTCACATTGATTCTCTGGCTGCTGGCCTATATACTACAGTGCCTTGTGAAAGTATTTGGCCCCCTTGAACTTTTCAACCTTTTGCCACATTTCAGGCTTCAAACATAAAGGTATAAATTCTAATTTTTTGTGAAGAATAAACATTAAGTTATACACAATCGTGAAGTGGAAAGAAATGTATTGGTTGTTTTAAACTTTTTTAACCAATTAAAAACTGAAAAGTGGGGGGTGCAATATTATTCGGCTCCTTGAGTTAATACTTTGCATCGCCACCTTTTGCTGCAGTTACAGCTGCAGTCGCTTGGGGTATGTCTCTATCAGTTTTGCACATTGAATGACTGAAATTGTTGCCCATTCTTCCTTGCAAAACAGCTGGAGCTCAGTGAGGTTGGATGGAGAGTGTTTGTGACCAGCAGTTTTCAGCTCTTTCCACAGATTCTCGATTGGATTCAGGTCTGGGCTTTGACTTGTCCATTCTAACACCGGTATACGTTTATTTTTGAACCATTCCATTGTAGATTTTGCTTTATGTTTGGGATCATTGTCTTGTTGGAAGATAAATCTCAGTCCCAGTCTCAAGTCTTTTTCAGACTCCAACAGGTTTTCTTCCAGAATGGTCCTGCATTTGGCTCCGTCCATCTTCCCATCAATTTTAACCGTCTTCCCTGTCCCTGCTGAAGAAAAGCAGCTCCAAACCATGATGCTACCACCACCATGTTTGACAGTGGGGATGGTGTTTTGAGGGTGATGAGCTTTTGTTGCTTTTACGCCAAACATAGCGTTTTGTATTGAGGACAAAAAGTTTGAGTTTGGTTTCATCTGACCAGAGCACCTTATTCCACATGTTTGGTGTCTCCCAGGTGGCTTGTGACAAACTTCAAACAAGACTTTTTATGGATATCTTTGAGAAATGGCTTTCTTCTTGCCACTCTTCCATAAAGGCCAGATTTGTGCAGTGTACGACTGATTGTTGTCCTATGGACAGACTTCCCACTCAGCTGTAGGTCTCTGCACTTCATCCAGAGTGATCATGGGCCTTTTGGCTGAATCTCTGATCAGTCTTCTCCTTGTTCGAGATGAAAGTTTAAGGGGACGGCTGGGTCTTGGTAGATTTCCAGTGGTCTAATGCTCCTTCCATTTCAATATGATCGCTTGCACAGTGCTCCTTGAGATGTTTACAAATCTTTTTGTATCCAAATCCGGCTTTAAACTTCGCCACAACAGTATTTCAGACCTGCCTGGTGTGTTCCTTGGTCTTCATGATGCTCTCTGCACTTAAAACAGAACCCTGAGACTATCACAGAGCAGGTGCATTTATACAGGGACTTGATTACACACAGGTGTAATCTGCTACAACCATAGTAGACAAATATTGAAAATACAGAACTAAAAAACCTTTCAGCTGTGCATAGTGTGCCTCATTCAAGCTTGGGTGTCCATTGAACACATTACAAAGCCTACTTTGTCCAAAGTACTACAACATATATTAACCCCTTAATTACCACTGATAAGCCTTTTAATGGCAGCCACTATGGGGCCTTATTTCTCAGCGCCATTAGAAAAGCAAAATTCATGCAGGTGACAGCTGATTGCCCTTGGTATCGGCCCCAACCAGTTTTAGAACAGATCAGGGTTGATTAATAGTTTTGTATACTGCTGTCAATTGTGACAGTGGCCTCTAAGTAATTAAAAGATCCCCTTTGATAAAATTGGCACCCACAATTCTAATAGCGGAAGCCTATGATTGCCATTGTATCCTGAGGACATCTGATGACCCCAAGGTACGGTGGCCTTCTAGATCCTGCTATAAGCAGAGTCTAACCGGCTGTGTCAGTGAATACGAGTCCTGCAGTGTATGAGAACAGTGATCAAACTAAAAAATATTTATATCCTACGGTGGGACAAAGTGAAAATTAAATAAAATATGTAAGGAAAAAAAAAAGCACACACAAATTATCAAACCCATCATGCTACTAAAAACACAGCATTTGGATTCAAACAAAAATAAACAAAAAAAAAGTATGCATAATTGGTATCGCTGCATCTAGAACAACCCAGTCTGTAAAACTGTCTTGTTTTTATTTCTTAGTGAACACCTTACAAAAATTATGCTTTCATTATACTGACACACAAAAAAGTCAATAAAAGGATAAAAGAGTTTTATAAGTAACAAAGAATTATTCTGAACGAAAACGGCAAACCATCCTGCCAAAAACAAGCCCTAATATGGCTCTGTCACCAAAACAAAATTGTAAGTGACAGCTCTCAGAAAATGATGATGAAAAAGGCAAATTAATCTTTGTAAAACAGTTTATAGTGTGTAAAAGTAGGAAAGCATAAAAACTACAAAACTGTCAAATCGCTATAATAGTACTGACCCGAAGAATAAATCCATCGTTGCATTTATACTGCATGGTGAACTGTGCAAAAATAAAAATAGGAGCTATTTCTGTACTGTAGTCTATTTGTTAATTCTATTTCCCAAAAATTGTAATAGGGCTCGGTTCACGTTGAACCTCTGCTTTCTTTATGTCTGGGTTTCCATGTACATCTTAAAAACTGTAATTCGGACAAACCCTTGACAGAACCACTAACTATAATGAGGCAGATGGAGCCACTTTGGACTTTGATTGGCGTCTGTTCCAGTGGTGTTCCATTGCTTTAACCTCTTTCCGACATTATTATTATTATTTATATAGCGCCATTGGTTCCATGGCGCTTTACATAAGGCGTGGGGGTAACAAGGGCAGGTACAGTACATATGAGCAGTCAATGCTTGCTGATACACGACGGGAGAGGTTCCTGTCCACGAGGGCTCACAGTCTACGGGGGTGGGGGAGGACACGATAGGGGGGGGAAGCGCCAAGCGGTTGGTGGAGCGGCGCTGGGTCTCATCATGGGTTGTAGGCTTGTTGGAATAGATGAGTTTTCAGGTTTTTTTTGAAGCTCTTGAGGGTAGGCGAGTGTCTGATGTGCTGGGGGAGGGAGTTCCAGAGTCTAGGGGAGGCGCGGGAGAAGTCTTGTATGCGGTTGTGGGAGGATGAGATGAGGGGGGAGGAGAGGAGGAGTTCTTGTGAGGAGTGTAGGATGTAGTGGGTATGTCATGTGTCCGCTGAGCTCACATCTCTTCCCGCACATCTCAGCTAATCACATTAGTTGAGATGTGTCGCTCACACCGCTGATCGGATCAGCATTCTGATCAGCGTGCTGACATTCACTGAGCGCGTGATCCAAACCGCCGCCGTGGGAACTGAGCTGTTCCTGCCATGATATGAGATCTTGCAATCTCAGGATCTCGCTGTATCACCTGATAGCATCTGGGGTCACCATAGGAGCCCAGGATATAAGGGTTCACTTCCTGTGGATGGCTGGCGAGTGCTGCCATCCACAGAAAGTGATCATTTGTGCTATGTCCCAATGTGCAGCATCTCATCGGGGCATACCACAAGCAATCGAACAGTGCAGCACTGTGGTAACATAGTAACATAGTTTTTAAGGTTGAAGGAAGACTTTAAGTCCATCTAGTTCAACCCATAGCCTAACATGTTGATCCAGAGGAAGGCAAAAAAAAAAACCATGTGGCAACACTAGCTCCACATTGGGGGGAAAAAATTCCTTCCTGACTCCAGATACGGCAATCAGACTAATTCCCTGGATCAATGCCCTATCAAAGAATCTAGTATATATAACTGGTAATATTATAGTTTTCAAGAAAGGCATCCAGGCCCTTCTTAAATGTTAGTAGTGAGTCACTCATTACAACATCATGTGGCAGAGCGTTTCATAGTCTCACTGCTCTTACAGTAAAGAATCCACATCTGTGATTATGATTAAACCTTCTTTCCTCCAGACGTAGAGGATGCCCCTTGTCCCCGTCTCAGGCCTAAGAGTAAAGAGATCATTAGAAAGGTCTCTGTACTGTCCCCTCATATATTTATACATTATTATAAGATCACCCCTAAGCCTTCGTTTTTCCAAGCTAAATAACCCCAAGTTTAATAAACTGTCTTGGTATTGCAGACCCCTCAGTCCTCTAATAACCTTGGTTGCTCTTCTCTGGACCCGCTCTAGTTCAGCTATGTCTTTCTTATACGCCGGAGACCAGAATTGTACACAGTATTCTAAGTGTGGTTGCACTAGTGACTTGTATAGAGGTAAAATTAACTTCTCCTCATGAGCATCTATGCCTCTTTTAATGCATCCCATTATTTTATTTGCCTTTGCAGCAGCTGCCTGACACTGGCCACTAAATGTGAGTTTGTCATCTACCCTTACACCCAGGTCTTTTTCAGTGGTAGTTTTGTCCAGTGTTTTACAATTAAGAACATAATTATACATTTTATTTCCTCTGCCCAAGTGCATGACCTTACATTTATCCCCATTAAAGCTCATTTGCCATTTATCAGCCCAAGCTTCTAGTTTACATAAATCCTCCTGTAATATAAAGTTGTCCTCCTCTGTATTGATTACCCTGCAGAGTTTAGTGTCATCTGCAAATATTGAGATTCTACTCTGTATGCCCCCTACAAGGTCATTAATAAATATATTAAATAGAAGCGGGCCCAACACTGACCCCTGTGGTACCCCACTGTTAACTGTGACCCATTCTGAGTGTGTTCCATTAATAACCATCCTTTGTTTCCTATCACTAAGCCAGTTCTTAACCCACTTACACATATTTTCCCCTATCCCCATTGCCCTCATTTTATGTATCAACCTTTTGTGTGGCACCGTATCAAAAGCTTTTGAAAAGTCCATATACACCACATCCACTGCATTTCTTTGGTCCAGTCCAGAACTTACTTCTTGCCCTCTGGGGCAGTGTAAAATAAAGAAAAAATTCTTAAACGTTTTTAAAAAAAAGAAAAAAAAAACAAAAGTTCAATTCACCCCACTTTTTCCCCATTCAAAATAAAACTATTACGTAAAAAAAAAATACACATATTTGTTGTTATTGACGTGTTCAGAAATGCCCGATCTAACAAATTATAAAATCAATTAATCAGAGCTGTAAACTGCGTAACAAAAAAAGTCTAAACACCAAAATTACGTTTTTTGGTTGCTGTAATACTGCAATAAAATGCAATAAGAGGCAATCAAAACAGGAGAAAGAGACAACATGTATAGACCGAGTGATCACCCAAATCACACCATAGACTTTTTTATGCAAACCATATAACAAACTTTTATTGCTTAGACCACACCAACAGACAAAATTAAAATCATTTAAAAAGCAGAAGTCACCCAGGTGACGTAACGCGTGGGGTCCCCCTTGCCCTCTCCTCCACACTACATGCTCGGTAATGTTTTTGCTATTTGATCTCTAACTTGGCCAGTTTCTATTCATGGTTAATGGCATTTCACCCATAACCATTATATTTTGCAGGATCCTCTTCTTCATGTTCCTAGCCATTGGCTTGTCTTTTCTTGTCTCTGTGATGACTATGCTGACCCTATTGATCAGAAGCTAGATCTGTTCCGTCATATAGTTGGATATTAGGTTTACCATAAGGGCAATAGTCAGAATTGGCAGGCCTAAAACTACTGGGAATTTCTATTAGGGCATTATTAATGTCAATGAAACAGGATTTTTGCTTTCAGCTGTATGTAAAGTGATTATTATACTAACGCGTGTTGAGGTTTAACATCTGCTGGGGACTCCTTGAACTTAAGCATACTCTGCTTTTTAAATGATTTTAATTTTGTCTGTTGGTGTGGTCTAAGCAATAAAAGTTTGTTATATGGTTTGCATAACAAAAAGTCTATGGTGTGATCCGGGTGATCACTCAGTGTATACATGTTGTCTCTTTCTCCTGAAATTTGAAACAGTTTTTGACATGTTTGAGCAGATCCCTACTTTATAATACAGTGGTGCCCTCAGGTTTCCCCCCTTTTTTTAGGCAATCAAAACAGCACATCTACCCAAAAATGGTATCATTAGAAACATCAGCTTAAGACGCAAAAAAAATCTGTCACACAGCCCCAGATCCCAGAACTGAGAACGGTACGGATCACAGAATATGGCGACAAAAGCACCATTTTTTTTTTTTCTTTTCAAACATCTGAATTTTTTTTCACCACTTAGAGAACAGTAAAAGTATACATGTTTGGTATCTACGAGCTCGTACTGACCCGAGCCATCATACTGACATATCAGTTTTACCCTATAGTGGAAATGGTGACTAAAAAACCCAAAAAAGAAACATGTAATTGCACTTTTGTTTTGCTATTTCACCGCACTTGGAATTTTTTCCCGTTCTCCTGTACACTATATGGTAAAGTAAATGTTTTCTTCTGAAAGTACAACTCTGCCTGCAAAAAACAAGCACTTGTATGTCTGTATTGATGGAAAAATAAAAAAGATATGGCTCTTGGAAGAATGGGGGGAAAAGCGAAAACCAAAAAATGGAAAATGACCCAGGGGTTAAGGGGTCAAGCCTCTTTTTTTTTTTTTTTTTTTTTGCTCATAGGTGTAAACGACCACCGTTCTGTGTGGTCGTTTACACACAGACGCCAAACTGAGTCCAGAGTGTTTCCATCTGTATCATTATAAGGAGTGGTTCAGTCGGGGTTTTCAGTGCTCAATGTAGAACATAAGAATGTGATGCTGTGATCACAAAATGTTATGTACGCCAAAATATTACATAAGAAATACCCTAACTTATCCTGCACAAAACCACCCACTCAGCTCTGTCATCTGTCACTAGACGGGCCCCCACCTCATTACTGGTAGAACAAAGACTCTAAAAAAGTGATGGCTTCCACCACCCAAATAAAATCCAGTCAAATCTGCACTCCCAAACCTTCTTTCTGATCCCCACTGGGGTGTAAACTACAGAAGCAACAACATGTGTGGCATTATTGTAATGGGGAGAGCCCAGTCAACAATGGCTGGGCACAATTTATGGGCACTAATAGGAATATTTGCAATTCTCCAGAAAAAAGCATTGCATGGATGTTACAAAATAGTAACTGCAGGCATAGATGAATTAATTGAGAAATGCAGTTTCACCAATGGGGTCACTTTGGTTTTTTTTTCTGTTGATTTGGCAGCTCAGGGGCTTGGCTAATGGAGCTCACAATCTGTAACGGAATCTTTGCTATAAAAGCAAAGTCTTCTTCCATCCCATCTGATCCCTACTATGTACTCAAACAGTAGTGTGCAACCACATATGGGTTACTACCTCCAACTACATAACAAATTGTGCTGTCAGTTTTCTCGTATCACCTTTGTGTACATAAAGGCTATGTGTGGACACTGAGTATTCAATGGAGAAAATTTCTCTACCAAATCTGCATCTCCTGGTCAAAAAATGCACCAAAATAGCAGTGTGTACTTGATGTGGTTATGGTGTCTTTTTCATTGCATTTTTAAGTTTTACATTGTTTGTTCCAGTGATCAAGGGAATCAAATCTTGCTAAATAAAGGTTGGAAGGAAGAGGCGGAGGACGCTGCCAAAATACACAGACTTGACCAGCTTCCTTTTTTTTTTTTTTTTTTTTTTGCACCAAATCTGCGATGAAAAAATTAGCAACGTGTGCGCAACTATTGTAAATTCTCACTGACTTTGCTGGCTTCAGGATAGGCAGATGTGTGACCAAATTGCACCAAAAATATGCACTGTGTGCACGTGGCATAAACCTTTGAAGCTAAAGTACAATTTTAGTGGAAAAAAAAGGACATAAAAGGTATTTTCTTTAATTTTCTCAGCCCAATCAGATAATCTGGGTAGTTTGTGGGTTAAAAGTGCTCACTACACTAATTAGGGGTTGAGTTTGCCACATATGATCACTTGTGGGTGTTTCTCTTCTTTTTTTTTTTTTTTTTAGCACCTCAGGGGCTTTGCAAATCCAACATTGTGTCCAAATTTGCATTAAAAAAAATAAATTGCGCTGTTGCCTTCAGAGCAAGCCTTAGTTTTTGACCATATAATGAGAATCCCTGTGTACCGGAAAAATTCCATACAGAACAACGCTACCTGAATTCCTTTATGGATCTGCTATCCAAAATGAGGTCACCTGTGGGGGTTTGAGGTTGTGGTGCCTCAGGGGCTCAGTCAATATGGCTTGGTGCCCACAATTTATTTTAGCAAAATTTGTTTTCCAAAATTCAAATCTTGCTCCATCCGTTCTGAGTCCTACCGTTTGTCCAAGCAGACCTCTTTCACTACATGGGGATTGCTGAACTCGTAAGAAACTGGGGATCAAACTTTAGTGTCTAGTTTTTCATATTCCCTCTTGCAAAAGTAAAAAATTCAGGGCTAAAACATTTTTAGGAATAACATTTTCATTATGACCTATTATTATCAAATTCTGTGAATTACCTGTGGGTTCAAAATGCTCATCATACCCCTGGATAAAATCCTTGAGGGGTTTAGTTTCCAAAATAGTTCACGTGTGGGATTTCTACTGTTTAGGCACCTTAGGGGACATGGCGCCTGCAATCTCTCTAAATTTATGTTCCAAAATTCAAATAGTGCTCTTTCCTTCCCGAGCCCTCCCATGTGCCAAAACAGAGGTATCTGACCATATGTTGGGGTATCTGTGCACCCAGAAGAAACTCAGTAACAAATTTTGGGGTCCATTTTCTCATACAATCCTTTGTAAAAGTGGAAAATGGGGCTAAAGCAACACTTTAGAGTGAAAATGATAAAAAAAAAATCATTACAATTTGTGTTTACTCCTGTGTAGCACCCAAAGAGTTAGAAATGTTCCCAACAGCAGTTTTGAAGTATCGGTATATAAGAGTTGCAATTTTTACAAAGGTGTCACTTTCGGAGAGTTTTCAAGACATAGGCCCCTAAAAGTCCATTTAAATCTGAATAAGTCCTTAACCAAACAGATTTTGTACATTTCTCGCTGCTGAACATTTAACCCTTTTAACTTGCTATCAAAATAAAATGACATTTGAAAAATGATGCATATGTTAAGTAGACATATTGGAAATGTTATTTGTTAATTGCTTTGTACAGCATGACTAAGTGGTTTAAGAATATAAAAGTGGAAAGTCTGAAAATTGCACACTGTTCTGAACTGTTGCTAAATTTCCAATAGTTTTTGCATTTATTTGTAAAAATATTGACCCACATTTAGCACTAACATGATGGTACAATGTGTCTCACAATCACTGGGATCTCTTGAAGCGTTCCAGAGTTATTACCTCATAAAGTGACACTGGTCAGATTTAAAAAATTTGGCCTGGCCATTAAGGTGAAAATTGACTCACCAAGGGGTAAATTAGATGGTATATAGGAGTCCGACAAATATTCCAAACACTAAGAATGAGCCCCCCAGGATATTGGTCCATATGACCTATTTTTATCTCTGTGTGTATGTGTGTGTTTTTTAACAGCAAGTGGGAGATGTATTCCTGGTTTACAGTCAAAACAGTAAGAATTAATTGCGGCATACATGGCTGAAAGTGTTGGCACCCTTGAAATTGTTTCAGACAATGAAATAGTTCTCCAAGAAAATCGCATGTATGTATTGAAACAATACAGAAAAAACTGAGAAAAAAAGCAAATTGGACACAATTTCACACAAAAAAATAGGCCCAACAAAATTGTTGGCATCTTTCCAAAATTATGGGTAAACAACTTTGTTTCATGCACATGATGCTCATTCAAACTCACCTGTGGCAAGTAACAGGTGTGGGCAATATGGAAATCACACCTGAAACCAGATAAAAAGAGGAGACGTTGACTCAATCTTTGCACTATAGGTATGTGTGTGCCACTCTAAGCATGGAGATCAGGAAGTAGATAATAGGGCTGTCTGAGAATTTGAGAACCATAATTGCTGAAAATTATCAACAATCTCAAGATAACAAGTCCATCTCCACAGATCGTGATGTTCCTTTGTCCACGGTATGCAACATAATGAAGAAGTTTACAACCCATGACACTGTAGTTAATCTCCCTGAACCTAGATGGACAAATTGACAAACGTTTTAAATGCAAGACAGTCCGGATGGTGAATAAGTAGTACTTATCAAGTTCCAAAGAAATGCAAGCTGTCCTGCAGGCTTAGTCTGAACTGACACTGATGCATCCTATCAGTTCATTTTTTAAAAGGAACCAACCAGCAGGATTTAGGGCTATAAAGTGAAGCCAGTGCCTTACACGCACTGGGATGCTGAGTGCAATCGGGTCATTCCATGTCAAGTGAACCAATGATTATTACCTCTATATTTTTAATTCTTTTGAGATTTTGTTATTTGATAATAGCATGTCAGACAATGCAAAATGTGAAGAGAAAAATTTTTTAAAAAATTTATTTTTTTTTAAAATGATTTTCAAAGTTCGGAAAAAGTGTGAATTTCGCTGTTGCCTGCCTTTACGTTTCTCCTCATAACTCAGGCTAGGAATAAGATAGAGAGACAAAATAAACACCATTCTACTCAGAACTATACAGGCTTTCATCAGATATGTCACAAGAGGATCTTTGTTAATATTTTACCCATGTGATCGCAAGCGCAAAACTTTAAAACGCATTTCCGAAAAATTGGCGCGCTTTAAATATTTCAAAAACTGCCCATGTGTCTGCTATGCTCTTAGCCACATCTGTACCAAATTTCAAGTTGGGATCGCAATGGTATCATATTTTAACATATTTTAATATTAATAGCGTCAATGGGTCATTCCATATCAAGTGATCAAAATATGAATATTTTTTTTTACCTGACGTCTTTAGATTTTTTTTTTTTTTTTTCCTTTATGAAGTACTACTTTAGTTAATTACAAATTAAAAGTTTAGAATTTTTTTCTTCATCAGTTAATTTTTTACAGATTTTTAAAGTTTAAAAAAAGGGTGAATTTTGGCCTGGTATGACTTTACATTTTTTTTATCTCGGGCTAGAAATAAGATAGAGAAACAAAATTAACACCATTCTACTCAGAACTGTCCAGGCTTTCACCAGATATGTCACAAGAGTATATTTGGTCATTTTAATTTTTTACCCATGTGAATGCAAACGCAACATTTTGAAACGCATTTCCGAAAAAACGTTTTAATAAAAATTTTCCAAAACTGCCCATGTGTCTTTTATGCTCTTAGCCACATCTGTACCAAATTTCAAGTTGGGATCGTGATGGGATCATATTTTAAAATATTTAACTATGGTTAATCTCATTTTTATTAAATTTTGAAAAAACATATGAAAGACATACATTCAATCTTTTAACAAAATCTTGAGACATATAAAATATACAAAAAGAGAATTCACAAAGTTATTAGTAACTTTAAGATAAGCTGCAAATTTACTTTTGCGCTCATCTCTGGTGCAATATATACTACAATCTAAATATAATTCCAAACACTCAAGTATACAACCTTTCTCAGGGTTTTGAGATGTTCTGATGTCAAGGGGACAAGCAGCCCCAGCAGAATGATTTTTATCACTTGGCCCCTTCTAACAGGTTGACCACGTAAGTGGGTCATTACCCGTTGAGGCCTAGTTGGAACAGTCTATCGACTGGTGTACCGGAAAGGAAGGCCGAAATATTAATGATCTACTCACAGCTCAGAGTTTCCGATACCTGTCTAATGTTCACTAGAATTCTGAAGGTATAGGTGTAGAAAGGAAATACCTAGACTGAATGTATCAGATGAGAAGAAAAGAGAGATAGAAAAGAAGAGAGAGAGAAGAGAAACAAAAACCATTAGAAAAAGTTATACTGGGAAAGAAAAGCCACGTAAGAAAAAAAAGGAGGGGGGGGACGGGTGAGGTATGGGAAGGAGAAAGGGTACTCATCCCACTGGCTCCCCATCAGCCAGAGGTCGAGCCATATTATCTGTGCTGGAAAAGATACTCCTAAATTCTGCAGAGTCGTGAAAAAGAATCCATTCAACCCAAATCCCTAAGAATTTGTTCCGAGATCCCGACGCATCAGCTGCGAGCTCCTCCATTCGATATATGTCCATCAATTCTTTGAACCAATCAAGTAGAGATGGAGCCCGGGTTGATTTCCAGAACCTCGGGATCACAGCACGAGCAGCCGAGATGCAAAAGCGGAGAATATCCCTCTTCTGTAGCCCAATAGGACCTGGAAAAATGGATAACATTGCCGATTCTGGGCAGCATTCGGCTTGTTTACCTGTTATCCGGGCGTATGCATTGAAAACCTCAGATCAGAACCGCCGGATTTCCCCACAACTCCACCAAATGTGTATCATTGTACCCTTCTCTTCCCCACAGCACCAGCAGGTATCAGGGGTTCCAGGGAACATGTTCCGGAGTGTCGTCGGGCACAAGTACCATCTAGTGAGCAGCTTATAGCTTCTTTCTTGTGCAGAACAAGCGCTAGCTAGTGAGTGAGTAAATATAAAGCATTTCTGCCAATTAGCTTATGAAATGCAACACCCCAATTCCCTCTCCCAAGCACGTTGGAAGTAAAGGGTGCCCTGCTCTCTCATGGACCCTAAGGCCTGGTATAGAACTGATATTTTGCGCCTCGGTGGAGCCTCCAGTTGGAATAACCTCTCCAATACGTTGGGCGTCAATCTTACCCTGCAAGAGTGGTCAGCTGAATATAAGTATGCTCTGTATTGGAGAAATTCGAACCACTTAAGAGGTCTCGTAGGTTCTTTGAGTTGTAGCTCTGCCATCGGGGGCAAACCACCACTGGACAGAGTTTGTCCTACTCGGGTGTCATCCACACTCCGCCAACATAAAAATCTCTGCCTGTCAAATCCGGGTGGGAAAGATGGGTTGGAAAAAATGGGAGTCAAAGGGCTAAGTCTGTCGTTTAAGCGGAGGGTTTTCGTCACTAGGTGCCATACCTTCAAGGTGTTTCTGGTCATGTCTGTCAAAGGTACTAGGTCTGTGGAGTCTTTAGGGGAAATCCAAAGCAGGTGTTTCAGCGGAATCCTCAAACCCTCTTGCTCCACCCCTACCCATTTCTTGGAGGACGCATGATAATGCCAATCTAGAGCTCTAACAAGAGAGGAAGCCACAAAGTACGCTCGTATGTTGGGTAGTCCAACCCCTCCTCTGGTCTTGGGCAAGGATAGGATATTCATTCGCAATCTGGACCTCTTGCCCCCCCAGACAAATCTAAGGATCATAGATTGCATTTTGGAGAGGAAGCCTCTATCCAATAGAACAGGAACTGTCTGAAAAGTATATAAGAGTCGGGGCAAGACATCCATCTTGACTACGTTTATTCTCCCGAACCAGGATAGCTTTAATTGTCTATAGGAGGTAAATGCCGATTCCGCGTTAGTCAAAAGGGGTTGATAATTTAAATTGAATATTTGTTTAAGATCTTTTGGTATAAGGACACCCAAGTACTTAATGGCTTCTACTTTCCATTTAAATAGGAACTGTTTAGATAGATGAGAAACCAATTCTCCAGGCAAAGAAATATTGAGTGCCTCAGTTTTGGAGCAATTCACTTTAAAGTTGCTCAATTGTCCGAACCGTTCAAACTCCATTAAGACCGAAGGGATGGAGACCAGGGGCTGGGAGATGTAAAGTAGCAGGTCATCTGCAAATAAGGCTAATTTGTGATGACTCTGTCCCAGCTTGACCCCATGGATGCATTCATTGGACCTAAGTGCAAAATATTTAACTATTATAGTGTTAATTCAAAAATCACAAAGAACACAATCAGTCATTTTTTCACAATTGCCCGTCAATAGTTTGAATTTGATATAAAGAAACATAGTCTTGTAACATCTCAAATGAAAGCTGTTACCGTTCTGAGTAAAATGATGCCTCTCCCACTTCATTATCTTATTTCTAGCCTGAGATAAAAAAATGTAAAGTCGTACCAGGCCAAAATTCACCCTTTTTTTAAACTTTACAAATCTGTAAAAAATTAACTGATGAAGAAAAAAATTCTAAACTTTTAATTTGTAATTAACTAAAGTAGTACTTCATAAAGGAAAAAAAAAAAAAAATCTAAAGACGTCAGGTAAAAAAAAATATTCATATTTAGATCACTTGATATGGAATGACCCATTGACGCTATTACTAGTAAAATATGTTAAAATATGATCCCATTGCGATCCCAACTTGAAATTTGGTACAGATGTGGCTAAGAGCAAAGCAGACACATGGGCAGTTTTTGAAATATTTAAAGCGCGCCGATTTTTCGGAAATGCGTTTTAAAGTTTTGCGCTTGCGATCACATGGGTAATATATTAACAAAGATCCTCTTGTGACATATCTGATGAAAGCCTGGACAGTTCTGAGTAGATTGGTGTTTATTTTGTTTCTCTATCTTATTTCTAGCCCGAGATATGATAGAAAATGTAAAGCCATACCAGGCCAAAATTCGCACTTTTTTAAAACTTTAAAAATCTGTAAAAAATTAACTGATAAAGAAAAAAATTCAAAACTTTTTTTTTGTAATTAGATAAAGTTGTTCTTCATATAGAAAAAAAATTAAAAAAATCTGAGGACGTCAGGGAAAAAAAATATTCATTTTTGGATCACTTGACATGGAATGACCCAATCATACCTTTACTTCAATGTTTACATGTGTGATTGTAGAGAAAACTGTTATCAAACACTGGGAAAACAGTGCAGCACATTAGCATAAGTACAGCATGGCATCACTATGTGGGGTTGGGTTTCGTTAATTTCTCCCCTGTGGGCTCTAAGCCAAACCTCCTCCCTCCCTTTTTTGTTTGAAGTTGTTTTTCTCCTCTATCTGCTCAGGCAGCAATATAACTCCGTCCTGTGTGTCCCAGAGGATTCTATGTCCTGTGTTACCTGGTAGGAAAGTGTGTTGGTCAGGCTGAGTGTAATCCCACCCTCCGCCCCTTACACACACACACATGCACGCACACGCACACGCACACACACACGCACACACACACGCACACACACGTACAAATTGATCAGGCTCTGTCATTGAGGAAGGTCTTTTATGTGCTACAGTATAAGAAGACAGTGAGCACAGACTGTACAGAGCGTTACATCTATTGCATGATATTGTCTGCTCTTTTTCTTCCTTTTCCTAATCACAGTCTTGACTTAGTCTGACTAGCCCGTAGCAACATATAATTACACACATTCTCTCTACATAGGGTTCTTTTATGCTGGCCCAGCATCCCTTCCACTTCTAGCTCCTCATGTTTCTCATAGACCTGGTACCAACTGTGCCGTGATACAATAAAGCTATTTATGCATATCTTTGCTCAGTATCCTTCCATGAGAAGATGGATTTGTAGCTGGAGAGCTGTCACTATGCTCTTCTGCTTTTTCTTTCTCCCTCCAGGTACAGATTAAATACCTTGTTTTTTAGTGCTGTCAATTTTTTTTCTTTTTAATTTTTCATCTGGTGTCTTATCTCTACAAAGTGTGTGTATTTCTGTCTCCTATGTCTTCCAGCTCTTCATTTATTGTGCAGAAGAGCAAATATGCCTCCCATCCTTAAGAAACGATTGGCATCGTAGTACTACATATTAGTTTAGCCATTATATAGGTAAGGGGCTGTATGCCCTTCTCTGCATACATTATTACCCTTTTATGCTTTATTTTTCAGCAACGTTTTATGCTTAGTAACTACGGGCTTTTTATTTTTCATAGAGTATAGCTATAACAGTGCAGCCTACTGCCAGGTGCTGCCCAGGACTGAAAAATATGGCAGTGAAAAACTTTTTCACTTGCCCATTTGTTAATCCCTTGGCTGCACACCGATGGCTAATTTGTAGCCTGAGCGACTTTGGCCTTTAGAGGAGCACAGCCGTAGGAGCAGCAGCCAGCACCCGCTGGGAGGTTTTATTGTCCCAAAAACCCTATATTTAGAGTCATGCCTAATTTACCAGCACAACTTTCTATGGTTGGCGCCCTGAGCATCCTGTGGATTTGTCCATTGGATTGTGAAGTTATTGCACCACGGAGCGCCCCCTCTCTTTCCTTTCGCCTCCTTTAGCTTTTTTGTTTTTTAATTTCTCTTTCATTTTTTATCTGGGAATTTATAATTTGCAGAAATATTGTAGCAAGGTTTAGTTATTCTTGAATTGGGCTTTATTCACATGTGTCTGTTATTTTTTATGCTGATACATATTTGGTCATCAAGCCAGAAATGTGACTAACTTCATAGAATGATTTCATTAAAAAAAAAATGTAGACCTGTTTCGTGATCTGATTTTGCAGACCAAGCTTATCTAGGACCAAGCTTATCTAGTCATGTGAATTATGGCATCAAAATGAACAGTACACTAATGGACCAAAAGCAGATGGGAAAAATGGATCCAATGCACTAATGGAAAAAGATTGTGTCCTCACGACAAGAATCACTGACTTTCTTGTCTTGTCTTTACCATTGTTTGCAAGAAAAGAGAATATAACTGCCCTTTTTGTCATCAAAACCACCATTCATATGTGTAATTAAAGGACATAGATATCTTAAGGTGCAGAACAGTGGGAAAAGAAGTATTTAGTCAGCCACCAATTGTGCAAGTTCTCCCACTTAAGATGAGGTCGGCCTGTAATTGACATCATAGGTGACCTCAACTATGAGAGACAATATGAGAAAACAAATCCTGAAAGTCACATTATCTGATTTGGAAAGAATTTTTTTTCAAATTTTTGTGGAAAATAAATAACTATTTGGTCAATAACAAATGTTCATCTCAATACTTTGTTATATATCCTTTGTTGTCAATGACAGAGGTCATATGTTTTCTATAAGTCTTCACAAGGTTTGCACATGCTGTTGCTGGTATGTTGACCTATTCCTCCATGCAGATCTCCTCTAGGGCAGTGATGTTTTGGGGCTGTCGCTGGGCAACATAGACTTTCAACTCCCTCCAAAGTTTTTCTATAGGGTTGAGACCTAGAGACTGGCTAGGCCAGTCCAGGACCTTTAAATGCTTCTTACGAAGCCACTCCTTCGTTGCCCTGGCGGTGTGCTTGGGATCATTGTTATGCTGAAAGACCCAGTCATGTTTCATCTTTAATGCACTTGCTGATGGAAGTAGGTTTGCACTCAAAATTTCACAACACATGGCCTAATTCATTCTTTCATGTACACGGATTCAGTTGTCCTGTTCCCTTGGCAGAGAAACAGCCACAAAGCATGATGTTGCCACCCCCATGCTTCACCGTGGGTATGGTGTTCTTTGGATGCAACTCGGCATTCTTTCTCCTCCAAACACGACGAGTTGTGTTTCTAACAGACATTTCTACTTTGTTTCATGTGACTATATGATATTCTTTCAGTACTCGTATGGATCATCCAGATGCTCTCTAGCAAACTTCAGACTGGCTTTGACATGTAATGGCTTATGCAGGGGGACACGTCTGGCACTACAGGATGAGTCCCTAGCGTCTTAGTTTGTTACTGATAGTTGCCTGTGTAACGTTGGTCCCAGCTTTCTGCAGGTCATTCACTAGGTTCCCCCGTGTGGTTCTTGGATTTTTGCTCACTGTTCTTAAGATCATTTTAACCCCACGGGGTGAGATCTTGCTTGGAGCCACAGATCAAGGGAAATTATCAGTGATCTTGTATGTCTTCCATTTTCTAATTATTGCTCCCACAGTTGATTTCTTCACACCAAGCTGCTTGCTTATTGCAGATTTAGTCTTCCCTGCCTGGTGCAGGGCTACAATTTTGTTTCTGGTGTCCTTGGTCTTCACCATAGTGGAGTTTGGAGTGTGACTGTTTGAGGTTGCGGGCAGGAGTCTTTTATACTGATAACAAGTTCAAACAAGGTGCCAGTGCTAAAGGTAATGAGTGGAGGACAGAGGAGCCTCTTAAAGAAGAAGTTACAGGTCTGTGAGAGCCAGAAATCTTGCTTGTTTGTAGGTGACCAAATGTTTATTTTCCACCAAAATGTGAAAAAAATGTATTTCCAAATCAGACAATGTGATTTTCAGAATTTGTTTTCTCATTTTGTCTCTCATAGTTGAGGTCAATCTATGATGGCAATTACAGACCTCTCTCATCTTTTTAAGTGTGAGAACTTGCACAATTGGGGGCTGACTAAATACTTTTTCCCCACTGTATTTGTGTTTTAATTACCGTACTTGATGAATTTTTCATCAAGTATTTGCCATCTAATCTGATAGCAGCATAGTGTGCAGACATAGACCCAGATTCAAGTGATGTGTCATTTGGCTGCTTGCTTTACACCATGTTCCAAATTATTATGAAAATGTTCTTTTTCTGTGATTTTCCTAAATGGTCGGTGCAAATGACGATCAGTGTAATAAAAGTCATCACTCGTTAGAGTATACATCGAATTTTATTGAAGAAATCTCCGTATGATAACAGTATAATCTTCAATATTAAAAAAAACTCAATGCACTGTTCAGAATTATTAGGCACAGTAGAGTTTCTAAACATTTGATATGTTTGAAAGAACTGAAAATGCTCATTTGTTGAATTTGCTGCATTAACAGGTCACATTCCCTGAACTAAAAAGCAATTTAACTCCAAAACATCCTAACAGGCCAAGTTACATTTTAACATAGGAACCCTTCTTTGATATCACCTTCACAATTCTTGCATCCATTGAACTTGTGAGTTTCTGGAGAGTTTCTGCTTGTATTTATTTGCATTATGTCAGAATAGCCTCCCAGAGCTGCTGTTTTGATGTGACCTGCCTCCCACCCTCATAGATCTTTTGTTTGATTATACTCCAAAGGTTCTCTATAGGGTTGAGGTCAGAGGAAGATGATGACCACACCATGAGTTTATCTCCTTTTCTGCCCATGACAGCCAATGACACAGAGGTATTCTTTGCAGCATGAGATGGTGCATTGTCATGCATGAAGATGATTTTGCTCCTGAAGGCATGTTTTTACTTTTTGTACCTTGGAAGAAAGTTCTCAGTCAGAAACTCTATATACTTTGCAGAGGTAATTTTCACACCTTCAGGAACCTTAAAGGGGCTTACCAGCTGTTTCCCAATGATTACGGCCCAAAAGATGACTCCTCCACTCCTTGCTGACGTCGCATCCTTGTTGGGACATGGTGGCCATCCACCAACCATTCACTACTCATCCATCTGCACCATCCACGTTGCTCGGCACTCATCTGTAAGCAAGACTGTTTGAAAATTAGTCTTCATGCATGTCTGGGCCCACTGCAACCGTTTCTGCTTGTGAGCACTGTTTAGGGTGGCCGAATAGTAGGTTTATGCATCACAGCAAGCAATATCTAATGTTTCATCCCTTGTCCAAGGCATTGCACTATTTGTTGCTTTTCGACAGCAGAGAGATCCTTTTTCTTTCCCATGCTACTTGAAAACTGTGGCTTGCTGAATATTGTGGAACATCCAGTTTTCCTTTTTTTGGGCTCACCTGCCAAACTAATTATCAGATATCTGAGATTGATTTCAGTGATCCAAAGAACCCTGAAACACAATACCATCAATGGGTTTCATTGACAAAAAAAAAAACTCTGACACTTAAAACCAATTTACCATATATACTTGTGTATAAGCCGACCCCCCTACTTTTGCCCCCAAAACCTGGGAAAACCTATTGACTCGTGTATAAGCCGAGGGTGGACCCCAGCACAGGTATACAGCCCCCAGCAGTGTGGTGTACAGCAGCCCCAGAGGTATATACAGCAGCCCCAGTGGTATATACAGCAGCAACCCCAGAGGTGTATAGTGCAGCCCCAGTGGTAGTATACAGCAGCAGCCCCAGTGGTAGTATACAGCAGCAGCCCCAGTGGTAGTATACAGCAGCAGCCCCAGTGGTTAGTATACAGCAGCCCCAGAGGTGTATACAGCAGCCCCAGTGGTTAGTATACAGCAGCCCCAGAGGTGTATACAGCAGCCCCAGTGGTAGTATACAGCAGCCCCAGAGGTATATACAGCCCCAGAGGTATATACAGCAGCCCTTAGGTAGTATACAGCAGCCCCAGTTGTGTATACAGCAGCCCCAGAGGTAGTATACAGCAGCCCCAGAGGTATATGCAGCCCCAGAGGTATATACAGCAGCCCTAGTGGTGTATACAGCAGCCCCAGAGGTAGTATACAGCAGCCCCAGAGGTATATACAGAAGCCCTTAGGTAGTATACAGCAGCCCCAGTGGTGTATACAGCAGCAGCCCCAGGGTGTATACAGCAGCAGCCCCAGGGGTGTATACAGCAGCAGCCCCAGGGGTGTATACAGCAGCAGCCCCAGGGTGTATACAGCACCAGCCCCAGGGGTGTATACAGCACCAGCCCCAGGGGTGTATACAGCAGCAGCCCCAGAGGTATACAGGCTCCCCATCAAGATCCAGGGCCCCCCTTGCGCGGCAAACCTGTAAAGTAAAATCATACTTATCACTGTCCTGTCGCGCCGTCCCGCTGCTGCCGACATGACGATCCCGGGCTTCATTCAGCGTCTTCCGGCGGCTTCCTGTGGTTGCGGGCAATGACGTCATTGCCCGCGACCACAGGAAGCCGCCCGAAGACGCTGAATGAAGCCTGGGATCGTCATGTCGGCAGCGGCGGGACGGCGCGACAGGACAGTGATAAGTCTGATTTTACTTTACAGGTTTGCCGCGCAAGGGGGGGGGGGCCCTGGATCTTGATGGGGGGCCTGTATACCTCTGGGGCTGCTGCTGTATACTCGCGTATAAGCCAGGGGGGACTTTTCAGCCCAAATTTTGGGCTGAAAAACTCGGCTTATACGCGAGTATATACGGTACATAATAATTTGGAACATGGTGTGGTTTTGATAAAATCACAGTTTTATCAGCAGGAGATTATCACTAGAAGACTAGTAAACCTGGTGCCATGTAGTCCTCCATATTAATGACTTCTGTATAACCCCCGCCCCCACCACTGTACATGGGCAGAAAACTGCCAATCAGTCATTTGTGGAGGGCTACAGAGAGCTCAGCATTTAGATTGCAGAAAATACAGGAATAATATAAAAATGACACCAAACAGCTCAATAAGTCACACATCACGGGACTTGGTCTGTTTGTCTATATCAGGGGTCTCAAACTCGGTTTGGTTGGTGGGCCGCACACGGAAAAAAATTGATATCGGGGGCCGCATTAATGCTTGTAGGACAAAGTGACATTTTTAGTAATACCAGAATTTTTTGCTCAATGTGGTAGTGTCCAAAACCTGATCTTCTTCTTTTAGTAATGTCCCCCACCATGGTTCCCTTCTTGTAGTTATGTCCTCATCCTGGTCCCTTTCTTGTGGTAATGTCCACATACTGGTCTCCATCCTATAGTAATATCCCACATCCTGGTCCCAATATTGTAGTAATGTCCCCAACCTGGTGCCCATCTTGTAGTAATGTCTCCATCCTGGTCCTCATCCTGTAGTAATGTTCTCTCCCTGAGCTTCATCTTGTATTAATGTACCCATCCTGGTCCTCATGTAGTAATGCCCCATCCTGGTTCCCTTGTTGTAATAATGCCCTCATCCTGGTCCTCATATTGTAGTAATGCCCCATCCTGATCCCCTTTTGTAGAAATGTCCCTTTTCCTAGCCCTCTTCTTGTAGTAATGTTCCTAATCCTGGTACCCTTCTTGTAGTAATGTCTCCATCCTGATCCCGAGCTAGTAGTAATACCCTCATCCTAGTCATCATATTGTAGTAATGTCCCCTATACTGATCACCTTTTTGTAGTAACGTCCCCCATGCTGGTCCTCTTTTGTAGTGATGTCCCCATCCTGGACCTCTTTTATAGTATGGTTCACATCCTGGCCCCCATAGTGTAGTAATGTGCCCCATGCTGGTCCTCTTTTGTACTGATGTCCGATAGGTTTTGGCGGGTGGTTTAAACTCTCAGCTGATGATGTCACGTGACACATCAGCTGAGCGGTTCGCCTGAAGTTCATCGGAGTTCACACCAGAGCTTTCCCACGGCCGAGTGCGCAGCCTGTGCCTGCTACATCTCTACCAGCAAACGTATGTATCATCTGGTAGAGATATAGCAGAGCTGAAGATCTCTTCTGGACTACATCACTTTTTTTTCTTCAATAAAGATGGAGTCATTAATTGTGTTGTGTTTTATTTGTAATAAAAATCTTTTTCTCTGTTTTTTTTTTTTTTTTATATGATAACTAGAAATTCATGGCGGTCATGTCTATTACTATCTCTGAGCCCGATTCAAAAGAATCGGGAGTCTAGAATCTGGAGAGGGAGAGGGGGAGAGCGAGCGAGAGAGCGAGCGAGAGAGAGATTGGCGTGACCCCATGAATTTCGGGCTTAGGTCCAGCTGATAATACAAAGCTGGGCCTAACCCCGTTATTACCCAGTGAGCCACTGCACCAGGGCCCTGTATGAGCCAGATACAGCGTCAGAAGATGGCGCTTCTATGAACGCGCCATTTTCTCGGGCGGCTGCAGACTGCAATTCGGCGCACCGATGGTCCAAAAAGCTTGGGCCACCCTGCGCTGCGGATTCCAGCCCCCTGCTGCCTAGTTGTACCTGCCTTGACACAAAAATAGGGGGAATCCCACACATTTTTTTAACACGCACTGTATGTGTTTGGGGTCTTTATTTATATATATATATATATTTTATATATATATATATATATATATATATATATACAGTTAGGGCCAGAAATATTTGGACAGTGACACAAGTTTTGTTATTTTAGCTGTTTACAAAAACATGTTCAGAAATACAATTATATATATAATATGGGCTGAAAGTGCGCACTCCCAGCTGCAATATGAGAGTTTCCACATCCAAATCGGAAAAAGGGTTTAGGAATTATAGCTCTGTAATGCATAGCCTCCTCTTTTTCAAGGGACCAAAAGTAATTGGACAATGGACTCTAAGGGCTGCAATTAACTCTGAAGGCGTCTCCCTCGTTAACCTGTAATCAATGAAGTAGTTAAAAGGTCAGGGGTGGATTCCAGGTGTGTGGTTTTGCATTTGGAAGCTGTTGCTGTGACCAGACAACATGCGGTCAAAGGAACTCTCAATTGAGGTGAAGCAGAACATCCTGAGGCTGAAAAAAAAGAAAAAATCCATCAGAGAGATAGCAGACATGCTTGGAGTAGCAAAATCAACAGTTGGGTACATTCTGAGAAAAAAGGAATTGACTGGTGAGCTTGGGAACTGTAAAAGGCCTGGGCGTCCACGGATTACAACAGTGGTGGATGATCGCCGCATCCTTTATTTGGTGAAGAAGAACCCGTTCACAACATCAACTGAAGTCCAGAACACTCTCAGTGAAGTAGGTGTATCTGTCTCTAAGTCAACAGTAAAGAGAAGACTCCATGACAGTAAATACAAAGGTTCACATCTAGATGCAAACCATTCATCAATTCCAAAAATAGACAGGCCAGAGTTAAATTTGCTGAAAAACACCTCAAGAAGCCAGCTCAGTTCTGGAAAAGTATTCTATGGACAGATGAGACAAAGATCAACCTGTACCAGAATAATGGGAAGAAGAAAGGGAACGGCACATGATCCAAGGCACACCACATCCTCTGTAAAACATGGTGGAGGCAACGTGATGGCATGGGCATGCATGGCTTTCAATGGCACTGGGTCACTTGTGATTATTGATGACATAACAGCAGACAAGAGTAGCCGGATGAATTCTGAAGTGTACCGGGATATACTTTCAGCCCAGATTCAGCCAAATGCTGCAAAGTTGATTGGACGGCGCTTCATAGTACAGATGGACAATGACCCCAAGCATACAGCCAAAGCTACCCAGGAGTTCATGAGTGCAAAAAAGTGGAACATTCTGCAATGGCCAAGTCAATCACCAGATCTTAACCCAATTGAGCATGCATTTCACTTGCTGAAATCCAGACTTAAGACGGAAAGACCCACAAACAAGCAAGACCTGAAGGCTGCGGCTGTAAAGGCCTGGCAAAGCATTAAGAAGGAGGAAACCCAGCGTTTGGTGATGTCCATGGATTCCAGACTTAAGGCAGTGATTGCCTCCAAAGGATTCGCAACAAAATATTGAAAATAAAAATATTTTGTTTGGGTTATGTTTATTTGTCCAATTACTTTTGACCTCCTAAAATGTGGAGTGTTTGTAAAGAAATGTGTACAATTCCTACATTTTCTATCAGATATTTTTGTTCAACCCTTCAAATTAAACGTTACAATCTGCACTTGAATTCTGTTGTAGAGGTTTCATTTCAAATCCAATGTGGTGGCATGCAGAGCCCAACTCGCGAAAATTGTGTCACTGTCCAAATATTTCTGGCCCTAACTGTATATATATATATATATACATACATACATACATACATACATACATACATACATACATACATATATACACATATACACATATATATAAAACTTTTATTTATTTATTTTTTTTAAACGAGGTACTTTTCTGTCCAGCTGGGTACAGCAGGCAGGTACGGGCTGCCCCCAACCCCCAGCTGCCTATTTGTACCTGGCTGAAAACCAAAGATATATGGAAGCCATTTTTTATTATTATTATTTCACAAAATAATAAAAAAAAAAAAGATGTGGGCTTCTCCCTATTTTTGTGTCCAGCCAGATACAACTAGGCAGCTGGGAGCTGGAATCCGCAGCGCAGGGTGTCCCAAACTTTCAGGGCCCCCTCCGCTACGAATTGTAGTCCACAGCCGCCCCAGAAAATGGCGCTTTCATAGAAGCCCCACCTTCTGGAGTTGTATCTGGCTCATCCAAGGCCCTGGTGCAGTGGCTCACTGGTAATAATGGGGTTAGGGACAGCTTTGCATTATCAGTTGGCCCTGAGCCTGAAATTCATGGGCTCACGCCAATATGAGACATGACCGCTATGAATTTCTAGTAATCATATATAAAAAACACACAACACAGAGAAAAATATTTTTATTAGAAATAAAACTGAACACATGTTGATTTTTTTTTTTACGCGCACGCTTTCTCCCATAAAAGCGCGGTGAATATTTGCGCAGCGTCTGCATGGCAAAAGTGAATTTACATTCACTTTGCCGGCAGACGCAGGTGTGCCTTGGGGGAGAAGTGCAGCATAAAAAACACTCTCAATCACACTCTCACATACACACATTCTCTCACACTCACACACACATTCTCACATACACACGCACAAACACACACACATTCTCTCACACACACTTACATTCTCACATACACACTCACATACATTCTGTCACACACATTCACATTCTCACACACTCCCTCTCACATATACTCACACTCACACACTCTCACAAACGCTCACACACTCACAAACTCACACTCTCTCAAACACACTCTCACGCATACTCACAAACACACACTCTCTCAAACACTCTTTCACACTCTCTCACACTCTTTTCTGTGTCCAGATCTGAGAAAATCACGGACCCAGACACAGAGATGGCCTCCGGAGGCCACATCCCATCCGGTCCTTTCCTGTCCGGGGTCCTGCAAAAAACAGGATCCCCACGGACAGGAAAAAATCGCAATGTGAAACCAGCCATATACACAAAGCAAAATTATAATAAAAAACAATTGCAAAAAATATTTTTGAAGCAATTACGGTATGTATTTAAGATTAAAACAAAAAACACAAAGGTGTCCATATTTTTTAAAGCCATGTGGCTGATGACGCGTTAATGACAGCAGAATCTATTTTTCCATTTGCTTCAAACAGAACAAAAAACTCCAAATACATGTCTTGAAGTTCTTTTCACTTCCTGCATCCTATTTGTGAGGGGCATGAAAGGTATGAAGTTATATGACTTCATCACCTTCAGTAAATACTTTATTTCAGGAGTTATTTTACATGGTGCAGTTAAAATCCTGAACACTGTCAAGACTCTTCTCCATTTGCCTGCTTGAGTGGTCATCACTAGAGATGGGTGAACCTACAGATGTTCAGGTTTGCCGGATCTGGCCGGACTTAAATGTATTTCTTTTTTTAAAAAAATTTGGTTTGAGACTGGACTTGATCCCAGATCCTTAACCCCATGTTACCTTATTTTTCACTTTATAAGACACACCGGATTATAAGACGCACCCCCAAATTTGCCCAAATTTGGAGAAGGAAGAGAAAAAAAATGTCAGTGTTACATGGGATCCATCTTATAATGCCAATGTCCGTCTTACAATCAGTATATAGGGCGCCCCCCATGCTAGTACATGGCCTCCCAGCCTGGTACAAATCCCTACATGCAGGATATGGCCCCCATGCTATACAAAGCCCCACATTCTGTACATAGCCGCCATCATGCTACAGAGCCCCACATGCTGTACACAGCTACCCATCATGCTGCATAGCCTCCGTACTGATACAGAGCCCCTCATCCTGGTACATAGCCGCCCAGTCCGGTAAAAATTCCCCCATGCAGGATAATGGCCCCCATGCTGTACACAGCCCCCTGTCCTGCTACAGAGTCTTTCATTGAGTACACAGCCCCCTAGCCTCCTATGGCCCCCCATGCTGTACACAGCCCCCATCATGCTGCAGAGCCTCCCATGCTGTCCACAGCCTCCCATTGTGGTGCTTACCTTTTGTGCGTCCCTATTTCCTCATATTGTTAGCTTGCGAGCAGGGACCTCACTTCTCATGGTTTCTGAATTTTTTGTTACTATGTATTGTCTCAAAATTGTCTGTATATGTCCCCTCTGCATGTGAAGTGCTGCCAAATATGTTCGCGCTATAGAAATACAATTATTATGCGTGGAAAGCACTGACAGTTCACACAGGCTACAGCCACTGATCTGAACCCCCTTTCGTTAGGTTCCTGTTATAGTCACCGCTGCCCGTCCTGTGATGGACAGAGGGATGCAGTGCATATTGCTTTAGCCTAATGAGTGGAGCCACGTGACCATGGGCCACAGCTGCATTCTGTTCCAACCTCCTCCAGCCCCCGAACACTGCTCCAGAACCGCGTTCCCCCCCCCACCCCCCCCCCTCAGCACAGATAGTAGCTTCGGTTATAAGACACACACTCCCTACTGACACTATTTTTTCCAATTATTTATTTTTACACTAGTGTGTATATGGCAACCAATCACAGAGGGTGGGTGCAGTTTCAATGCAAACAATCACAGATGCTGATATAGAGGGCAGGCGGGGAAACAAGTGAATACCACTGTGTTCTTTGACCAATTCTCCATCTGGCTTCTAAACTTTCTCTCTTTTGACATTCCCACCATCATCATGGGTGACTTCAACATCCCTATTGATACCAACCAGCCAACAGCCTCCAAACTCTTGTCACTTGCTTCATCCTTTGGCCTCTCTCAATGGTCCTCCACAGCACCACACACAGACGGACATACACTAGACCTCATCTTCACCCGCCTCTGCCCCCTAACTAACCCCTCAACCTCCCCTCTCACCCTATCTGACCACCATCTACTTACCTTCTCATCCTTCTCCTCCTCACCTGCCACCCATGTCCACCAACTCTCACACCCTCGCAGAAACCTCACACACGTTAACACTCACATACTCTCTGACACTATTCTTCCACTATCCTCCATGTCTTCATTCCATGACACAGATAATGCCACAGCTTTCTACAACTCTACACTCAAAGCAGCGATTGATGCAGTTGTTCCTTTCGTTCACAGCAGAACACGACGAATCAACAGACAACTCTGGCACATACACTACTAAAAAGCTGCAGCGAGAGACTAGGGTTGCTGAGCAGCGCTAGAAGATAACACATTCGCCAGAAGACTAGTCAACATTCAAACAAGCACTTCTCGCATTCAAGTCAGCACTCACCACCACTAAACAAAATTGCTTCTTTACCCTCATATCCTCTTTGTCCCACAACCCCATGCAGTTATTCAACACATTTAACTCCCTCCTTTGCCCCCCACTGCCGCCCCCTACTTCTCATATCTCTGCAGAAGACTTTGCAACACACTTTACCAACAAGATCAATCACTTCAGACAAGTCTTTGCTATCCAACCATCACAACCCTTATGTATATCAGATCACTCCCCTCCCCCACTAACCCTCCTCTCCTCCATCACTGAAGGTGAACTTGCACACCTCCTCTCCAAATCGCACCTCACCACTTGTGCATGGAAGCCCATCCCATCTCACTTCCTCCCCAACCTCCCCACCTTGCTTATCCCAACCCTAACCCACCTCTTCAATCTATCGCTAACCTACGATATCTTTCCTTCCGCTTTCAAACATGCAACAATTATATATGTCTTGAAGAAGCCATCTCTTGACCCAACCTCCACATCCAGCTACCGGCCCATATCCCTGCTCCCATTTGCCTCCAAACTTCTTGAAAAGCATGTCCACACTGTACTCTCTGTTCAAATCTTTTTATTATAACTTTTTAACAAAGAAATATTCATGCTTCATTATAAGTATGGGTTTCAACAATTTCAAACACATTATACAACAAAGGAAAAGTAAGGATAAGGGATAAGTAAAATTAAAATAAAGCAAGAAGGAATATAACTAGTACAGTAAATGTAGTAATAGCGGTGCAAGATATCAAAAGAAACTTATCAACAATAAAACAAACAACTAAAACTATGTACAAAGACATGGTAGGTTGCTAAGTCAGGAAATAAATAAGTACACCACAAGTCTATCTGAGCAGGGCCCATACGGAAAGGGTGAGCCAACTTTAGCTAGAATATACTGTAGCAGGAAAGCTTCGTCTTGTTGTTTGAAATTATCTTAAGCTAAAGTAAGAGTTGGTGCAAACAGAGAAATCCAGGATGACCACTTCAACATCTATCTTTTATGTTTTATGCGTTTCGTTTTTGGCAGCAAATATATACTCAAACATACAGTGAGATGAGATTCTGTCTAGTAGGTCTTTGATGATAGCGGGATCTTCATCATGCCACTTTTATGCAATTAGATTTTTCGCCGCAGCTAAAATATGAATAATCAAGAAACAATCTTTTTTGGGAAGAAAAAGGTTTTATGTGATCTCCTGCAAAAATATCTGAGAAAGTATTGATTTTTGCTGCTTTCCAAAGTCTAGGATGAATTGAAGGAGAAATCATCTCAATTATCTCTTTGGTAACCAAAGTGGAATTGAGTTTTTAAAAGCTGCTTTAGAAATTTTAGCGAAGTATCGCCAGGCTTTGATAGCGTTTTTTTGAATTACAGAACTTGGTTGATGTTTTTCAGGGCTAATGATTTAGGATAGAATACAAATTGATGGGTCAAAAGTTTGCATCTGATATTTTTCAATGTTCACCCAGGTAGAGGTGCTTTGTTTCTCCCACCATTTTCTGCTGTTAGTGATAAGTGTAGTTATATAGTAAGCTTTAACATTGGGTACACCTAATCCCTCCCGTGCTTCATTAACGTAACCCTAGCTATTCTAGGTGACTTGTCGCCCCAGATGAATTTAAATAGCTGTGTTTGAAGTTTTTGTAAATATCTTTGTCTTCCCTAAACTTTTCTTCATATTCATATCACTCCCCTTTTGGATACAACAATCATTCTATACGATTCAATCCGACCTAGCCATGAAATATCTAATTTAGGCTGCTTTCACATCAGCGTTTTGCGCTGATCGCGGCAGTTACGGCGAAAAAAAACGCAACTTCCGTGATTACCGCATAGCGGCCGCACTTGCGGTTTACTTGCGGCAAGCCCCATACAATGTCTATGGGGGCTTGCGGCAAGTGCGGTATTGGCACTTGCGGCAGGTGCGGCCGTGAAAAAAAGCTGCATACCGCGTTTTTTTCGCGTATGCACCTGCTGTAAGTGCCGATACCGAACTTGCCGCACCTGCCGCAAGCCCCCATAGACATTGTATGGGGCTTGCCGCAAGTAACCCGCAAGTGTGGCCGTTATGCGGTAATCGCGGCAGTTGTGGTTTTTTTTCACCACAACTGCCGCGATCAGCGCAAAACACTGATGTGAAAGCAGCCTAAGGCTAACCGCGGTTTTTTTTCGCGGCCGCACCTGCCGCAAGTGCCAAAACTGCACCTGCCGCAAGCCCGCATGTACATTGTATGGGGCTTGCCGCAACTGTGCCGCAAGTGCAGAGGTTATGCGGTAATCGCGGCAGATGCGTTTTTTTCACCCCATCTGCCGTGATTTAAAAAAAACACTGTTGTGAAAGTACCCTTAGATAGGTAATGGAGATCTTCAGAAGTTCTTTTGATAATTTCTTTCATATTCCTATCTATCATGTTAAAAAGGATTTGTTAGAATAATTCCCAGATACGATAACGTTGAAGATGATCGAGAAAGACTAAATTCCTTTTTTAGGAGGTTTGATAGTGTGTTATCAATATTAAATGGGAGGGCTTGAGTTTTTAGGGTATATAATTTGTAGTAGGAAACACTGGAGAATATGTTTTTGATCTCCAAAAGTTTCCTTAGCAAGTTAGTAGGGCCTGTCATCATCACCAACAAGTTGTATACCTCGAATGTCTATTTCACACCTTATTCTCTCTACAAACGGTTCTAAAAAATAGGATAGGTGATGATGGACAACACTGTCTTGTTCCATTGGGGCAAATGGACCAGAAACAAAGTTGTTGGTAAGTACTTTGGCTGTTGGTGCTGAGTGCAGAGCTTTAATGGTGTTGAAAAGGTCTACAGATATATCAAAACGCTAGAGGGTGAGGAACAAGGAACCCCAATGCACCCTATTGAATGCCTTTTCGGCATCCATAGTTATGGTAAGCGCCGGGGCTCCCGTTCTCTCCGCATGATCAATAATATTAAGAACTCTTCTAGTGGTGTCGGCGGTACCCCTGTTCTTAATAAACCCAGCTTCTTCCAAATAGATAAGTTTCCGTATGATATCAGTGCACCCTGTCTATCCTTGAAAATCTGGATTAAAAGACCACCCTACACATACCGGTGAGTGCTGTCTCTTTCTTCAAATCGCTGTATAACGCCCTGGTGCTTTGGATGTGCACCGCCGGAGGGGAACCCGCCAGGGATGATATCCCGGAACATGATTGTTGATACCGCTTAGTGCCCTGAATTTTCTTTTTTCTGCATTGCCTTTCTCGTTATTAATTTGTAAGATTATTTGCTTTAATCTTTCTTTTTTCAAACGGTTGGCAAAAAATTGCTATTTTTATTTTGGCAGTTATAGAAATTAGTTTTGATTGTTCACATCATTTTCTCATAATCTTGTATTAAAAAGGTTTTTAATTCCAGTCTTAGTTTTAGGAGTTTTTGATGAGTACTTACAGAGGGGCTAAATGCTTGAATATCCTCCAGATGTTTGATCTCCGACTGAATCTCCTCAACTCTCACACTGTACTCTCATCCCACCTCTCATTCAACTCTCTCTTTGACAAGCTTCAATCTGTCTTCCACCCACACCACTCCACCGAAACCGCCTTAACCAAAATTACTAATGACCTACTTACCGCCAAAACTAATAGACCTCTCTCCATCCTCCTCCTTCTTGAACTGTCCTCTGCATTTGACACTGTCGAACATTGCCTCCTATTACAGATCCTCTCTTCCATTGGTATCACTAACCTTACCCTCTCCTGAATCTCCTCCTACCTTTCCAAACACACATTTAGCATCTCCCACTCCAACACTACCTCCTCGCCCCATCCCCTCTCTGTTGGGGTCCCTCAAGACTCTGTTCTGGGTCCCCTTCTTTTTTCCATCTATACCCTTAGCCTAGGACAACTTATAAAGTCCCATGGATTCCAGTACCACTTGTATGCTGATGACACTCGGATCTACCTCTCTGGCCAAGACGTCACCTCTCTGCTGTCCAGAATGTCTATCAGCCATATCCTCCTTCTACTCTCGCTTTCTTAAATTAAATATAGACAAAACTGAACTCCTCATCTTTCACCAATCTCGCGCACCTCCTTTACCTGATCTATCTATCACAATAAATTATATACACTTTGCCCTGTACCTAATGTCCGCTGCCTCGGAGTGATCCTTGACTCTGCCTTATCCTTCAGACCACACATTCAAGCTCTCGCCACTCTTGCCACCTCCAACTCAAAAATATTTCCAGAATCCGTCCCTTTCTCAACCCTCAATCTACTGAATTACTACCGTGTTTCCCCGAAAGTAAGCCCCCCTCCCGATTGTAAGGCCGCCTAGGGGTAAAGGGGGGGCCTGCTAATGTAAGGCCTCCCCCAATATAAGGCCTTACAACCGGGGGGGGCTAATGTAAGGCCCCCCCTGCTGCTGCTTACATCTTACCCTCCAGCGTCTTCTTGCAGCAGCCAGCGCGTCGGTCCTCCGGTCCCGTCTTCAGCGGTCTCCCGGATCATGTGACTGGCCGGTCGCACTAGCGATGACGTCATGCGCTGCGACGGGTCACATGATCCGGGAAACAGCTGAAGACGGGAACGGAGGACCGACGCGCTGGCTGCTGCAAGAAGACGCTGGAGGGTAAGATGTAAGCAGCAGCAGGGGGGCCTCAGAGCTGGGGGGGCAGTGTGCCAGCAGGAGGGGGGCTGTATCCACACTGTTGGGGCCTGTATACCACACTGCTGGGCTGTATACCACACTGCTGGGCTGTATACCACACTGCTGGGCTGTATACCACACTGCTGAGCTGTATACCACACTGCTGGGGCTGTATCCACACTGTTGGGGCCTGTATACCTTGTGTACCACACTGCTGGGCTGTGTACCACACTGCTGGGGGCTGAAAACCTGTGCTGGGGGCTGTATACCGGGGTGGCGGTCTGCTGTATTTCCCACCCTCGGCTTATACATGAGTATATACGGTGTGTGTGTGTATGTGAGTAGGCTGGGGCTGCCAATATAAGACCCCCCCCGAAAGTAAGAAAGGGGGCCACTTTTGGTCCCCAAAAAAATGTAAGACAGGGTCTTACTTTCGGGGAAACACGGTAGTGCATGCCCTCATTATCTCCCATCTCGACTACTGCAACCTCCTCCTCTGGGGCCTCCCTGCTAACACTCTTGCACTTCTCCAATCTGTCCTCAACTCTGCTGCTCGACTAATCCACCTCTCTCCTCGCTGCTCCTCCACTTTTGCCCTCTGCAAATCCCTCCACTGGCTCCCAATTCCCCAGCGTATCCAATTCGAACTAACATCCTGTGTTTGAGACTCCTAAACGAGGCTCCACGGACTCTATTTGCATATTTGTATTTCCCAGGGGGCAATGCACCTAGGATTTCACTGTGAGTGCTTTTGCCGGCCGCCCACAGTGATTGCTTTGTTATGTTGAAACTAGTAACGTTGACTTACATAGCAATCCACAATCTGTCCCTCCCCATATATCTCTGAACTAATCTCCCGATATCATCCAACTCGTAATCTCCGACCCTCCCAAGACCACCTCCTTTCCTCCACACTTGTACGCTCCTCATCTAATCACCTGTAAAGGTACCTTCACACATGGCAATATTGCTAGGCAATTTCACTGGCAATTTGCTGGTTACAGTGAAATTATGGACACATTGTTTCATTTCTACACAGCAACAAAATAGAACAATGTGTCCATGATTTCACAGCAACCAGCGAATTTCTAGTGAAATTACATTGCAATATTTCCATGTGTGACGGTACCTTAAGACTTCACCCGAGCATCCCCCATCCTCTGGAATTCTGCACCTCAAAACGTCCGACTGTACCCCACACTCGGAACCTTCAAGCGGAACCTGAAAACCCATCTCTTCAGAACAGCCTACAGCCTGCAATGACCACGGTGCCACCTCACCACCACCAATAGACCCAGCGCACTACCACCACTGGATCCAGCACCCCACCACCACCCAAGCAGACCCATTCTTCTGTTTCCCTATCCATTGCCCTATAGAATGTAAGACCGCAAGGGCAGGGTCCTCTCTCCCCTCTGTACCACTCTGTCATTGTTAGTTTGTTCATTGTATTTTTAACTTGTTTTTAAGTATCCCTTTCTCATGTACAGCACCATGGAATCAATGGTGCTCTAGAAATATAATAATAATAATAATAAATAATAATAATAATATTCAGAAGGTTTAATGAGCAGACCCGGAAGCAGTGTAACAGCAGCACAGAAACCCGGTAAGTATAATTGTCTTGCTTCAATTGCCATTTTGCATCGGTAAAGCTAGTGGATTGGCTGCACTGCAGTGTTTCAACAAGCTTTATCCCAGCGTTTGAACCCAAACAGTAACAAGGACTTTCCTGAGAATTCCATATTCGGGGTATGTGCATATACACTTAGTGTCCGCGACGGACTTCGAACTGTCCCGTTCAGGTTCGCTCATCACTAGTCTTTACATGACTGACCACTAGTTAGCAATTTGCATATTGGCGGTCACGATCTAAATGGCAAGTTTCCTGCTTCTCTCAATATTCTTGAGAAAAGCAAATTAGAAAGCATTCATCATGTAAGGGTGGTTTCACACTGGTGTTTGCAAGCGCTGCGGATAACATTTCTCAAAAACGCAAGCTTTATGCGCACGTATCTTTAATATGGAATGTGCAGAGACATTATTTGGCATGCGTATGGCTGCGCATGCGTACCGGCACGTCGAAATTCCGCGGCCGGGAGACACATGTTGCATTTTTTTGGGTGCTCAAAAAAAGTGCAAGCGTCCGCATGCATACAAATGTGCATAAACTACGCATTATTCTCTATGCGTACGCAATCGAACGCAAGGACTGGCGTATAAGACAATGCGCATGCCCAGAAAGAGATTAGCAGTACCTTCTATCGCCCGCCCATATCCCAGCCCACCAAACAAGCTGTATAAAGAGGGTTTCTGGCCTTCTCATGGTAAACTGCTGGATATCTGTCTCCTGGATTGCACTTCAACTAGAAACGACGATGACTACATCTTCTTCTCCGCAGGGGCGTTGCTAGGGTCAAAAAACATCCGGGGCTCGGGCCCACTGAGCTGCATTTTTCGGAATAAATTTAAATAAAACCCAAGTAAAATGTGCTTTAATAACCAGTGACACTCTACATATATAATATTAACAGTTTTAATGCTTTAAAACATTATAGAGATTGCCAACATGCACTCAATAAATACACAAAATAATAACAGTATTAGGCCAACATCCAAGTAATCCTAAGGCTACTTTCACATGAGCGCTTTTCTGACGTTAATGCCGTGATTTTACAGTGCATGAATTTCGCCGCGGCAGGTCCAGTGAGCGGCAGCTGCAAGGGTGGGATTCATATTTTTAACAGGTTCCCGCCTGTCCTTACCACTAGAGGTGGTTGAGGGTCCGGTGGGTCCTTCCTGTGAGCCCTTGTGGCCAGTGTGCCCCTGGCTGGCCCCCTGCACTGCTGCCTGTGTAACGTCTGTGGCCACTGGCCCCTATGTCCTGCCCCAGGTGCCCCCTATTCTTACCTCAATAAGGCAGGTCCCAGCAGGTTGCACTGAGCTGGGAGCCCCCCTCTTCCTAACTGGCAGCCAGCCCAGCCCAGAGCACAACAATTAATTCTACAGAGTCTGACTCTGCTGACCTGGCTGCAGGACTTGCACGGTCGTGATGTCATCGGTCACGTGCAGCCAGGTCATGTGAGTGGCACTGGGCGGGACCCCAGCGGCGACGGCTCTCTGTGAGCTACGGTACTGTGTGTCTGAGTCTGTGAGAGCCGTGCCGCCACACAGCGAGAGAGAGCAGACACGTCGGGCATGTCTGCACTTTCTCCTCTTCCCTGACAGCGCGATTCAGGGATCTATGCAGGGGTGGCGACGGCTGAGCTACTGTGCGAGAGCCGTGCCTAGCAGACACGCTGACGCCGGGCATGTCTGCACTTTCTCCTCTGCCCTGACCAGTGCTTTTTTTGTAAAAAAATAATTCCTGGAACGCCTCTCAGAGCTGAGGTGGGGTGGGGTTGGAGGCGGGCTGCCGTCAGGGGCCGGGCAAGATTAATATATTTAATATATTAATATGTTTGCTACGAACGTTTCACCCGGTCTTATTTTCTGGGGGGAGGCATACACTCACAGTACGGTGGCTCAGTGGTTAGCACTGTATATGGTGGCTCAGTGGTTAGCACAGTATACGGTGGCTCAGTGGTTAGTACTGTATATGGTGGCTCAGTGGTTAGTACTGTATATGGTGGCTCAGTGGTTAGCACTGTATATGGTGGCTCAGTGGCTAGCACTGTATATGGTGGCTCAGTGGTTAGCACTGTATATGGTGGCTCAGTGGTTAGCACTGTATATGGTGGCTCAGTGGTTAGCACTGTATGGTGGCTCAGTGGTTAGCACTGTATATGGTGGCTCAGTGGTTGGCACTGTATATGGTGGCTCAGTGGTTAGCACTGTATATGGTGGCTCAGTGGTTAGCACTGTATACGGTGACTCAGTGGTTAGTACTGTGTATGGTGGCTCAGTGGTTAGCACTGTATACGGTGGCTCAGTGGTTGGCACTGTATATGGTGGCTCAGTGGTTAGCACTGTATATGGTGGCTCAGTGGTTAGCACTGTATATGGTGGCTCAGTTGTTAGCACTGTGTGGTGGCTCAGTGGTTAGCACTGTATATGGTGGCTCAGTGGTTAGCACTGTATATGGTGGCTCAGTGGTTAGCACAGTATATGGTGGCTCAGTGGTTAGCACTGTATATGGTGGCTCAGTGGTTAGCACTGTATACGGTGGCTCAGGGGTTAGCACTGTATATGGTGGCTCAGTGGTTAGCACTGTATATGGTGGCTCAGTGGTTAGCACTGTATACGGTGGCTCAGTGGTTAGCACTGTACGGTGGCTCAGTGGTTAGCACTGTATATGATGGCTCAGTGGTTAGCACTGTATACGGTGGCTCAGTGGTTAGCACTGTACGGTGTCTCAGTGGTTAGCATTTTCGCTGCCGTGTTATGGAGTTCATAGTGTAAAATAAGTGCAAAAAAACTTTATTTTTAATATTATGTCACAATACCGGGATCTGAGGATCTTCTATTTGGAGGTCAGGGGCTCTCTGATGCCGTGTTGCTGTCTGTCTCGCTGTCGTCCTCTTTTGACACTGCAGTGTGGTGGACAAGAGAGCATTAACTGGTTAATAACAAGAAGTATGGAGTGTGCACTAACTGAGCCATAAATCCTCCCCATACCAGTATGGATTTTAGTATTAGGGTACGGACACACTGGTGTGAAACTCTGATGAGAGCAATGTGTGATTTTCTCACATTGCAGTCAATCTCTGAGAGCACAATGACGAGTGTCGGACGCTTTTTTCTCATCCAGATTCAGGATGAGAAAAAAGTCACAACATGCTGCGACAGTCTGCGATTCCCGGGCGAGACTCACCAATGCAAGTCTACAGGTCCGACAAAATCACATACCGCACACTGACCGTCCGAGAGGCATCTGTTTTTTTCACGGATACATTCTCATTCTGCAGCTGAGAACACTGCAAAATGTTCCTGTAAATGATTATACAGTAATAGCTGCTGAGAAAAACACGGATTGCACACGGATGTGATCTGAGAGAAATGTTGTCCACTAGCACAGCAGTTGAGAAACGGACCAAATAACGGATGTAACTCATCCGACTCTCCTGGATGAGAAATAGACCGATTTTAAGGTGGCGGGAGACAGTGTACCACCAAGTCCCCAGCTCCGTGCTGTGCACAGTGTACCACCATGTCCACAGCTCCGTGCTGTGCACAGTGTACCACCATGGGCCACAAACTCCGTGCTGTGCACAGTGTACCACCATGTCCACAGCTCCGTGCTGTGCACAGTGTACCACCATGTCCACAGCTCCGTGCTGTGCACAGTGTACCACCATGTCCTCAGCTCCGTGCTGTGCACAGTGTACCACCATGTCCTCAGCTCGGTGCTGTGCACCACCATGTCCTCTGCACCCCCCCCTTCATGTCCTCTGCACCCCCCCCTCCATGTCCTCTGCACACCCCTCCCGTCCTCTGCACAACCCTCAATGTCCTCTGTACACCCCCCATGTCCTCTGCACACCCCCCTCGTCCTCTGCACTCCCCTCCATGTCCTCTGCACACCTCCCTCGTCCTCTGCACACCCCTCCATGTCCTCTGCACACCCCCCTGGTCCTCTACACACCCCGTCGTCCTCTGCACACCCCCTCGTCCTCTGCACACCCCCCTCATCCTCTGCACACCCCCATGTCCTCTGCACACCCCTCAATGTCCTCTGCACACCCCCCTCATCCTCTGCGCACCCCCATGTCCTCTGCACACCCCTCCATGTCCTCTGCACACCCCCCTCGTCCTCTGCACACACCCCCTCGTCCTCTGCACACACCCCGTCCTCGAACCCCCCTCGTCCTCTGCACACCCCCATGTCCTCTGCACACCCCTCAATGTCCTCTGCACACCCCCCTCGTCCTCTGCGCACCCCCATGTCCTCTGCACACCCCTCCATGTCCTCTGCACACACCCCTCGTCCTCTGCACACCCCCCTCGTCCTCTGCACACCCCCCTCGTCCTCTGCACACCCCCCTCGTCCTCTGCACACCCCCCTCGTCCTCTGCACACCCCCCTCATCCTCTGCACCACCCACCTCAATGTCCTCTGCGCACACCCCCTCGTCCTCTGCACACCCCTCCATGTCCTCTGCACACCCCCTCATCCTCTGCACACCCCCATGTCCTCTGCGCACACCCCTCCATGTCCTCTGCACACCCCCCTCGTCCTCTGCCCACCCCCCCTCGTCCTCTGCACACCCCCATGTCCTCTGCACACCCCTCATGTCCTCTGCACACCCCCTCATCCTCTGCGCACCCCCATGTCCTCTGCACACCCCTCCATGTCCTCTGCACACCCCCTCGTCCTCTGCACACCCCCCTCGTCCTCTGCACCACCCCCTCGTCCTGCTGCACACCCCCATGTCCTCTGCACACCCCCTCAATTGTCCTCTGCGCACCCCCCTCGTCCTCTGCGCACCCCCTCGTCCTCTGCACACCCCTCCATGTCCTCTGCACACCCCCCTCATCCTCTGCACACCCCCATGTCCTCTGCACACCCCTCAATGTCCTCTGCACACCCCCCTCGTCCTCTGCGCACCCCCTGTCCTCTGCACACCCCTCCATGTCCTCTGCACACCCCCTCGTCCTCTGCACACCCCCATGTCCTCTGCACACCCCCCTCGTCCTCTGCACACCCCCCATGTCCTCTGCACACCCCTCCATGTCCTCTGCACACACCCCTCGTCCTCTGCACACCCCTCCATGTCCTCTGCACACACCCCTCGTCCTCTGCACACCCCCCCTCGTCCTCTGCACACCCCCTCGTCCTCTGCACACCCCCATGTCCTCTGCCACACCCCTCAATGTCCTCTGCACACCCCCCTCGTCCTCTGCGCACCCCCATGTCCTCTGCACACCCCTCAATGTCCTCTGCACACCCCCCTCGTCCTCTGCGCACCCCCATGTCCTCTGCACACCCCTCCATGTCCTCTGCACACCCCCCTCGTCCTCTGCACACCCCCCCTCGTCCTCTGCACACCCCCATGTCCTCTGCCACACCCCTCAATGTCCTCTGCACACCCCCCTCGTCCTCTGCGCACCCCCATGTCCTCTGCACACCCCTCATGTCCTCTGCACACCCCCCTCGTCCTCTGCACACCCCCTCGTCCTCTGCACACCCCCTCGTCCTCTGCACACCCCCCTCGTCCTCTGCACACCCCCCTCATCCTCTGCACACCCCTCAATGTCCTCTGCGCACCCCCCTCGTCCTCTGCACACCCCTCCATGTCCTCTGCACACCCCTCATCCTCTGCACACCCCCATGTCCTCTGCACACCCCTCCATGTCCTCTGCACACCCCCCTCGTCCTCTGCACACCCCCCCTCGTCCTCTGCACACCCCCATGTCCTCTGCACACCCCTCAATGTCCTCTGCACACCCCCCTCATCCTCTGCGCACCCCCATGTCCTCTGCACACCCCTCCATGTCCTCTGCACACCCCCCTCGTCCTCTGCACACCCCCTCGTCCTCTGCACACCCCCCTCGTCCTCTGCACACCCCCATGTCCTCTGCACACCCTCAATGTCCTCTGCGCACCCCCCTCGTCCTCTGCGCACACCCCCTCGTCCTCTGCACACCCCTCCATGTCCTCTGCACACCCCCCTCATCCTCTGCACACCCCCATGTCCTCTGCACACCCCTCAATGTCCTCTGCACACCCCCTCGTCCTCTGCGCACCCCCATGTCCTCTGCACACCCCTCCATGTCCTCTGCACACCCCCCTCGTCCTCTGCACACCCCCATGTCCTCTGCACACCCCCTCGTCCTCTGCACACCCCCCATGTCCTCTGCACACCCCTCCATGTCCTCTGCACACCCCCCTCGTCCTCTGCACACCCCTCAATGTCCTCTGCACACCCCTCAATGTCCTCTGCACACCCCCCTCGTCCTCTGCGCACCCCCATGTCCTCTGCACACCCCTCCATGTCCTCTGCACACCCCCTCGTCCTCTGCACACCCCCATGTCCTCTGCACATCCCCTCGTCCTCTGCACCCCCCATCGTCCTCTGCACCCCCCATCGTCCTCTGCACCCACCCATCATCCTCTGCACACCCCCCTCGTCCTCTGCACACCCCCCTCGTCCTCTGCACACATCCCCATGTTCCATGTACCTTAAGGTCAGTCCCAGTTCGTCCTAATGCGGCAGTTCTTCTTCCCGGGCAAAACGTAGCTCCGCCCGGCGCCCACGTGTGCGTGATGTCATGGCAGGTCCTCCTGTTCCACCCGGCATCTATCCCTGCGCAATGCTATGATCCTCCTGCCGCTCACCGACCTCAGCCAGCGTCATGCACCAGCAGTGCAGCACTACTGCTGCTAGTGAGGTGAGGTGGGAGGGCGCGATGACCGCGGGGGGGCGGGGCGGCAGCAGATATTCCAGTACAAAAAAAGCCCTGGGTCTGACTGCCGGCGAGATTCGGGGCTCTATGTGTAAGAATCGGGGCTCCAGCCCCGATTCTTAATGCATAGCGACGTCCCTGCTTCTCCGTCTTTCTCTACGACGATCTTCTTCACAAGCAACAGCGAAAGAAATGGCCATATTCATAGATAAATCGAGATCCGCACAGAAGCTCTCAAAGCCCAGATCCATCTTGCCTCTGTAAACAGCTACAAAGACAGACTTTGTTTCCAGTGGGAAGGGTTTACTTATACATTCCCCTGAAGCCACTCCCTATGGGCAGGATCTGTCAAAAATCCTACCAGAACAGTGCGGATGCCGTTGAAGAATTATTGAAGAAATGTGTGGAAAAACGCGTGCACATGCAAAAATGCAAACACATTTTTTTGAATGTTTGTGGATGACTATGCGTAAGAAAAACACTGCGTATGCATGCATTTTTACATGTGTTTGCTCATGCGCATCTTCCGCAGCGCTTGCAAACACCAGTGTGAAACCAGCCTAACCAAGTGTGTAAATTGCATACTAGTAATCACATAATGACCACTCAAGCTGGCAAATGGAGTGGAGTCCTGATAATGTGTATGTTGCGCACTATCAGGATTTCACAATCTGCAGTCAGATAAAGACACTGCAGAAACATTATATTTAGTGCAGAAATCCTCTTTTTAGCATAGCAGTAGATTTCTTTGTTTGCCAACCAGTGATTTTCCAGTAAGAAGTAGAGATGTAAGTTGCAACTTTAACTTGGGGTGTTGCTACAGCTCCCCATGTCTTTGTATATACATAAGTTGTCACCTCCTGACTCCTTGCTCAGGGTTTCTCCTTTAAATTGGCTTTACGTTCTGAAGAGCTCTTTTGGGAACCTCCATGTTTAGCCTTTAAATATAGTCTTGTGCTCTATAGCTTAATGGACTCATAATGCATGATTACACAACTTCAGAGCCAGCCCTGTTAAATGAAGTGGTGACATTTTACGCACAATTAAGCAAGCTAGAGCAGTTCTCCCGCTCTTAGCTGGGAGTTCACTCAGCCTGCGCTGAAAATATTTGTGTATATTACCGATTATTTATGAAGATATGAGCGCCTCTTTTATCACCAATCATTAGTCCTGGATTGAAGACAAGGGCACACAGCAGGCTTTGCTGGAATGCTGTTTGTGCTCAGTCACCATCACGTTGGTGGTGTTGACAAAGCACCAGGGACATGATCATAGGTCAGGAACTATTGATACTGTCTATAGTGTAGGCTATTTTATAAAATATCTGCAGGGCATTGTAAGGCTTGTGATCTGAGAGTCTGCCATTGAGCCAAATGATGTTCTATTTTTATCAATGCAAATTGGATCTCCTCCAGAAGGGCTCTTTGCAGACTCCTCATAGAGGCTACACTGGAAGTCAATACACAACGAGCCTAGTCATATGACTACAACAGGAGGACAAAAGTGACTGATGATCCACGCTGCTTTAAAGAAGAGACTGGACCAGTCGTCTGATGCAACAATGTTCTTTTTATGCCGACGCGTTTCGGAGCCTGCGGTGCTCCTTCCTCAGAGATTACAGCTATCAAGAGCCCGTATAACAGTCAGTGTTTTATACATTCAAATAATGCCAAATAATTAGAGACGTCTTGATGACGTTAGAAAAAAGACGTGGATGTATGTGACGTATGATCTTTTAAATAACTATTAACAAACCATAATGATATAATATAAAGACACTATAAAAACTGACATATTTGTTGAACCACCTAAAAAGTACTAAAGAATATGCTGATATGCTGATGTATCTATAGTGATATGGGTGTGGTAGATAAGAGTGATCATATCTACCACACCCTTATCACTATATAAGATTTTTTCACGGTCTCTTTCGTAGGTTCTTATCTAATCTCTGATCTTCTTTATTTTTTCATTTTTAGCATATTCTTTAGTACTTTTTAGGTGGATCAACAAATTTATAGTGTTTTTATATTATATCACGATGGTTTATTTATTGTTATTTTAAAGATCATGTGTTAGAAAAAAGGGGTGGATGTATGCTAACGTCATCATGACGTCTCTAATTATTTGGCATTATTTGAATGTATAAAACGCTGACTGTTACACGGGCTCTTGATATCTATAATCCCTGAGGAAGGAGCACAGCAGACTCCGAAACGCGTCGGAGTAAAAAACCTCGTTGCATCAGACCACTGGTCCGGTGTCTTCTTTACAGCAGCGCGGATCATCAGACACTTTTGTCCTCCTGTTCCAGTTGAACACCGTATTACACGTGGAAGTGTGGATCCTGCAGCAGCTGTACACAAGCATATACCGGTTGTGGGTCGCACAACCCCATGAGGTGAGCACCTTGCACGGGCAACTGGCCCCGTCTTTCCATTGAGAGAAGACCCTATTGCGCTATCTTGTCTCTTAATAATATAGTCATATGACTAGCCACATCTGGGTCTGAAACCAAAAGTGAAACTACAGACTGAAAATAAAACTATGACCGCAAGTATAGTAGATATATAAATTGAAAAAAGACCATGAAATTCAACCTTTCAACCATTTGAACGATCATGGAAAATGTAATCTTTTTTTTTATTAATTTTTTTTTTTTTATTTTACAAAAGTGAATCACAGAAGTAAGGGACCTTTCACACTTGCGTTTTTTTCCTGATTTGGAAGATCAGGCAAAACCCGATTCTTACAGTATTTTGCACATTCACTTTAATTTTGTCAGGTAGAATCTTGTTGCTTCATGTTTTCTCCTGAAACATTAAAGAGAATGGGCAAAAAAAATGAATCCTGTAAGAATCAGGTGTTTTCCTGATCTTCCAAATCAGGAAAAAAACGCAAGTGTGAAAGGCCCCTAAGGCTGCCTTCACATTTGCGGACCCCTCCGCAGCGTTCTGCGGAGGGGTCCGCAATGTGACCGCAGCGGCGGCGAGCTCCTATCTTTATAATGGGAGCGCACGGTGCTGCGCTTGACAGCGCATGACCGTGCGCACCCATTGACTCCCATATGTGATCTGTGCGCAGGCTCACGCCTGCGCACAAACGCACACTCTCGCCCGCACCAGGGACGCAACATGACGCGTCCCTGGTGCGGACGAGACTGTGTGATTTGTGCGCAGGCACAGATCACATATGGGAGTGAATGGGTGCGCACGGTCATGCGCTGTCAAGTGCAGCACCGTGCGCTCCCATTATAAAGATAGGAGCTCGCGGCCGCTGCGGTCACATTGCGGACCCCTCCGCAGAACGCTGCGGAGGGGTCCGCAAATGTGAACCCAGCCTAACACAGACTGATTTCATGTCAATTGAAAAGGAATCGGTCATGTTGGTTTTTGTTTTTAAACCACCCCCAGTGATATGTAGATCATGCACTACGCGTCATTAACCTGGTGTAAAAAAATATCCATGCATTTATCATATAAAAGCATTTTAGATGCTTATGTGTTTGCATTATGTACCTGCACAGTCATCAGGGTGGGTCGTTCAGCTGGAAGCAGTCACATCAATCCACTTCTGACATGCAGTTTCTTAAACGTAGTCACGGCTCCCTCGTGTTGTAATAGAATAACATCACTTAATTAACATCACCTGCAGAAATTCACTAATGCCATACAAGAACCTTTGTGATGTCACAACCATGTGACAATAAAGGGCAGAGCCAAGCCTACATTTCCTTCAAGTCAGGTCTGCTTAGCTCCACCCATTACAGTCACATGGTTGTGACGTGACCACAGGTCCATAAGCCAATTCTGCTATGTTGAAGACCTGCAGAGAAAGTGATCTATTACAATGCAGGGGATGTGCTGTAATTCAAATAATATCATGATTGAACTTGAATGACAGTAACCAAAAGCTGCTCCCCTATAACTGAAGTCAGGTATGTGTTGTGAGACAGTGCGGGGGATCATATGCGAGGGGCACTAAGTCTCCCCCAGAATGCGCACTGTCACATATTGAACCCGGTATAGGGTGTGAGAGAGAGGGACGGTCCGCTCCCTCCGCTCCGGGTCTTGCAGGATCCCGGAAGGAGACACGGAGTTAAAAGCCTCGTTAGGAGGCAGGGCGGGGTTTCCTGTGGACAGCTTTTTGTCTAAGCTGAAGGAGCAGCAGAGATGGATAGGAGAAGTTAAGAGTTCCAGGGGCCGTGTGCTATAATAACACGGTCTAGCACAGGAGGGCTGGGAGCTCGGGGCGACCTATATCGGAAAGCTCATAACCTGAAGGAATCGGGTTACTTTGTGTGGACTGTATCCTGTGTACCCGGCTGTGACCCGGATTCCGGCAGCTTGTGCCATCGCTGTGTTTATCAGCAATAAAACCGGGTACTGTTTGAACTATTACCGGGCTCAACGTTTTCCTGACTTGCAATCCCAGTGCTGCCCCACAGTGTGTACAGTCACCTCAGCATATAACTTTATTTTTTTTTTTTAAGAGAAATGCTTGGAATTTAGTTTCACTTTGCATCATTTATAACACATTGGGGGCAATTTAACCCCTTCCCGACCCTTGACATGGCGTAGGCGTCGTGAAAATCAGTGTTTCCCGACTCATGACACCTATGTCATCTAAAGATCGGGGTCCTGCAGCTCCTGTGTGTGGGGCCGGTGAAATGTTACCAGCCCTACACACAGGTGAGGACCTTAAGTGACATCAAAGGCTGCTCCGTTGGTTGCCAGGAGGATGAAGTGAGTATAGATGGATGGATAGGATAGATGGATGTAGTGAGGTGAGGATGGATGGATGGGGTGAGGTGAGGATGGATGGGGTGAGGTGAGTGGCTGGATGGATGGATAGATGGGTGGATCTGGTACAACAAGGGATCAAGTGTCCACTTGTAGTCTCTGGGGTCAGAATCCTGGTGCACGATTCGGCAGATCATTGCCATACAATGCACCATGACTCTGACCCCAGAGACTACAACAAGTGCCCACTTGTTGTAGTCTCTGGGGTCACGGTGATTGTGCACTGTATGGCAGATCATTGCCATACAGTGCACAATTTGTGTGACACCAGATGCTGCAGCAAGAGATCAAGCGTCCTCTTGTAATCTCTGGGGTCATGGTGATGATGCACTGTATGGCAGATCATTGCCATACAGTGCACCATCACCTTTACCCAAGAGACTACAACAAGTGGACACTTGATCCCTTGTTGTAGTCTCTGGGGTCACGGTGATTGTGCACGGTATGGCATATCATTGCCATACAGTGCACCATGACTCTGACCCCAGACACTACAGCAAGGGATCAAGTGTCCTCTTGTTGTAGTCTCTGGGGTTACGATGATGATGCACTATATGGCAGATCATTGCCAAACAGTGCACCATCACTATGACACCAGAGACGTGCTCAATATGCATCTAGATAAGTTCTTTGGGGGGGTCTAGTTCCCAAAATGGAGTCACTTCTGGGGAAGCTCCAATGTTTAGGCACACAGGGGCTCTCCAAACTGGACATGGTATCCGCTAACAATTTGAAAAGAAAATTAGCTCTAATTGTTAGCGTACACCATATAGCGTTTAGTTAGCCCCTGTGTGCCTAAACATTGGTGCTCCCCCACAAGTGACCCCATTTTGGAAATTAGACCCCCCAGGGAACATATCTAGATGCATTGTGAGCACTTTGAACCCCCAGGTGTTTCCCAAATTGATCCGTAAAAATGAAAACGTTTATTTTTTTTTTTTTTTCACAAAAGTTTTCTTTTAGCCTCAATTTTTTCATTTTCACATGGGCAACTGGATAAAATGGATCCTAAAATTTGTTGGGGAATTTCTCGTGAGTACACCGATACCTCATATGTGGTTATAAACCACTGTTTGGGCACACAGCAGGGCTCAGAAGTGAAGGAGCGCCATTTGACTTTTTGAATGGAGAATTAGCTCCAAAAGTCAAATTGCGCTCCCTCCATTCTGAGCCCTGCCATGCGCCCAAACAGTGGTTTATGACCACATATGAGGTATCTGTGTACTCAGGAGAAATTGCCCAACAAATTTTAGGATCCATTTTATCCTGTTGCCCATGTGAAAATGAAAGAATTGCGGCTAAAAGAACATTTTTGTTGGAAAAATTAAAATGTCCATTTTTTCCTTCCACGTTGCTTTAGTCCCTGTGAAGCACCTGAAGGGTTAATAATCTTCTTGAATGTAGTTTTGAGTAGCTTTAGGGGTGCAGTTTTTGGAATGGTGTCACTTTTGGGTGTTTTCTGTCATGTACACCCCTCAAAGGGACTTCAAATGTGATGTGGTCACTAAAAAAATGGTTTTGTATGTTTTGCTGGAAAAATGAGAAATCGCTGATGAACTTTGACCCCTTATAACGTCCTACCGAAAAAAAAAGTTTTTTCCAAAATTGTTTTGATGTAAAGTAGACATGTGGGAAATGTGATTTAATAACTATTTTGTGTCACATAACGCTCTGGTTTAACAGTATAAAAATTCAAAATTTGAAAATTGCTAAATTTTCTACATTTTTGTCAAATGTTTTGTTTTTTCACAAATAAACGGAAACATTATCGACCTAAATTTACCACTAACATGAAGCCCAATTTGTCCCGAAAAAACAGTCTCAGAATCGCTAGGATCTGTTCCAGAGATATGAGAGAAAAAATGGCAAGGTCAGTAAGGCCTTGAAGGGGTAAATATCACAAAACGACATGACAGGTTCCCTTTAAGTGTATTAAACAGCACAGGTTTATATCACTGTGCTGGTCATCAAAACAATAATAATAATCTTTATTTATATAGTGCCAACATATTCCGCAGCGCTTCACAATACAGAGGTTCATATTTAAATAATTATTTAAAAAATATTTAAATAATTATAAGAAACAGTTATCAGAAAATACAATACAAACTATAATACTATACAATTAGAGCAAAATAATGACAGCCCTGCTCATAAGGGCTTACAATCTAACAATGAGGTGGGGTGACACAAAGTACAGGTGCTTATTTACAATGATGTTATAGTCAACTTGAGGAGCTGGGGAACAGTTAGGAGCAGTATAAGTGGCCACTAACCATTATTTGTGATGCATTTGAGACTGGTGGATCGGATAGGCTATGTCTAGAAGACTGACTAGGGATCATGATAGGCCGCCCTAAAAAGATGTGTTTTTAGGGATCGCCTGAAGGTTATGTAAGTTGTGGATACACCTAATTTTTTGTGGTATAGCATTCCAGAGAATTGGTACAACTCGAGAGAAGTCTTGGAGCTGTGAGTAGGAGGTTCGGATTAATGCAGAAGTTAGTCTAAAGTCACTTCCAGAGCGAAGAGAACGGGTGGGGTGATAGACAGAGATGAGGGAGGAGATGTAGGGAGGTGCCGCACTGTGAAGAGCTATGTGGGTGAGAACAAGCAGTTTGAATCGGATCCTATAGTGTATAGGCAGCAAGTGCAATGACTGGCATAGAGCAGAAGCGTGCGAGTAACGGTTAGCTAGATAGGTGATCCTGGCTGCTGCATTAAAGAGATCCTGTCACCCCCCAAATCTCCTCCTAAGCTATTAAAACATGTCCCTGCAGCCTCCCATCAGTAATCCCATACTCCTTTTTGGTCATAAAAGCATTCAGTGAAAGTATAGAAAAACGTTATATCACTTACTCATTAGTGATGATAATGAGTAGTGGCTATATTCTTTAGTCACCCAGGTGGGCCCAGGTGGGTGTACTGACATCACCCACTCCCGGAAATGACGCGATTCGCATCATTACAGCCCCATTACAGCCTCGCCCGTGCTGAGGAGAGCTGGGAGGCGCTGAGTGTAATAGGAATTGCAGATCACGCCTATTAAGGTGTGTTATTATGACAACATGGGCCCACCTGGTGACTAAAGAATATAGCCACTGCTCATTATCATCACTAATGAGTAAGTGATATAACGTTTTTCTATACTTTCACTGAATGCTTTTATGACCAAAAAGGAGTGTGGGATTACTGATGGCAGGCTGCAGGAACATGTTTTAATAGATTAGGAGGCGATTTGGGGGTGACAGGATCCCTTTAAGGATGGACTAGAGAAGGGAGAGTCTAGTGCGGGGGAAGCCAATTAAAAGAGTATTACAATAGTTAAGGTGGGAGTGAATCGGGGCCACAGTGAGGGTTTTTGTGGTTTCCAAGGTGAGAAAGTGGCGAATTCTAGAGATGTTCTTCAGGTGCAAGCGGCAAGAGCAGGCAAGAGATTGTATATATGGGGTGAAGGAAAGATCAGAGTCAAACATAACACCCAGACAGCAAGCCTGCTGACTAGGCATTATTGTGGTGCCGCACACTGAGAGAAAGAGAAATACAAAGATGGCAATATAATAAAGCTATGTCATGCACTGCCCCTATACACAAGCCAAAATGTAGGAGCAGTAATGATGCAATAAATTGAAGGGACACTGTCACGTCTTTTTTTCAGTATGATACTAATATTACCCCTGAATAGGGCCTGGGCAGACCTTTTAAGAACATGTAAAATCATTATTGTAATTTTTTAGTTTAAATTTTATCAACATTGTCAGACCCTGCAGGGAGCTCCTGTATTAGTCCTCTCCATTATAAGCAAACAGGAATAGTTCGGCTGCTGTATAAACTGTCATGGAATTATGCACTCCCTCTCAACAGCTCCCTCCTCCCTTTGCTCTTGTTTCAGTAGCCTCTGTTCTGTTGAGGACATGGAGGGAGAGAACTATTGCAGATCTGACTTATCTAGACTCCATTTGGTTTTCTAAGCAGGTGTCCCTGCTGTGACAGTTTCTGTGTTGTATTCGACCTCTTGTCATGCTGCAAACATGGAGAGCAGAGAGGAGAATACAGCCCCCCCAGTGATCTCCTGTGCAGTGATTTGATGTGAATATTTAACATGCATATTCATGTTATGGGGAGTGGACAGCAGAGAACTAAGTCAATCATTCACTGTTCGTGACAGATGGAATGAATCTCTTTATTTGAAGTTTCAAAAGATAGGAGGAAAATATAAATAAAAGAAATACATAAATAGAGAGAGATTAGTGCAAGGAATAAGAAAATGATAGCAGTTACATATGGATTTTGACCTGACAGATTTCCTTTTGAAGATGACCTGTCATCCCTCCTGGTGCATGGCAATCTAAATGCACCACTGAATGCAGTATGCCTGTTGCATTCAGGGAAGGGGTCCCAAATGGCTCTAGTCCCCCTGTGCACTGAGATATACACTTTATAAATCTTACATTTAGTGAGTCCGGAGGGCCTTCTTTATTATGAAGTCAGCGCTGGCACGGAGGTTTTTCCCTGCCTCCGGCCTTTCTCCGCCGCCTCCTGCTGCTCTGCTCCTCCTCCTTATTGTGCCCCCTTCCTCGCCTGCGCCGATGTCTAAGCGTCTCACGCAGGCGCTCAGTGAGGCCGTGACATCGGCCGCCAGGCTCCCTTCCTCGCTGTGCATCGGCGTGAGAACAGAAGCTTAGATGTTGGCACAGGCGAGGAAGAGGGCGGACACAATAAGGAGGAGCAACAGAGCAGTCAGAGGCAGGGAAAAAACCTCCGTGCCAGTGCTGAATCCATAAGAATGAATGCCCTCCGGACTCACTAAATGTAAGATTTATAAAGTATATATCTCAGCGCACAGGGGGGCTAGAGCAATGGGTAACCCCTTCCCTGAATGCAGCAGGCATGCTGCGTTCAGTGGTGCATTTAGATTGCCATGCATCAGGGGCGTGACAGGTCCTTTTTAATGCCTGCAAAAATATTCCAACATCCATGACATTGTGGAAATATGTGTATGTAAGAAAAGTTACAATGTTCTGCAGGGAGGGGAGATGTGCCCGATCATTAGATACTGTATCATAGGACTTCTCATATACAATCTTATGATCGGCACATCACAGCACTTGTCAGATGAAAGCACCACACTGTACACCAGGCTGAGAGGAGAATAAAGTGTGGTCTGGGCATGTGTGCTCAGACTGCTGTCGCTCACAGGGAGTTGTCCCTGCCCCACCAGTGACGTACCCTGCACAGCTTTTCCAATTGCTCAGATCATAAGTAGCAGAGCTAGAAACAAAGCTGAGGAATATAGGAACTGCAGAGAGATCAGTTTACAGGAGCAGGATAGGTAGTACAATTATTTCAGGAGAGTTTTCTTTAGGAAGAGTTAAAGAGGACCTGTCACCAAACCAGGCATGGTGATCTAATTACAGCACTGGATGCTGCATGTCTGCAGCATCCAGGCAAGGGGTCACCCAGCACCTGAGCAGCCCTGTACCCCGAGATAATACACTTAGAAAACTTACATGCTCCAGCCACTAAGGAGGTGGCCAGAGGCTTGAACCGAAGGGCAGATTCACACCCCCTGCAAGTTTAATCTGCCCACCGCTGCCAATCATTCTCTCCCTGTCTGCAGCATTTAAACAGAGTTTTGTTTTTTTTTCTCTCTCCCAGAAAGTCTGTTTAAATGCTGCAGACAGGGAGAGAATGATTGGCAGCGGTGGGCAGATTAAACTTGCAGGGGGTGTGAATCTGCCCTTGGCTGCAGCCCCTAGCCACCTCCTTAGTGGCTGGAGCATGTAAGTTTTGTAAGTGTATTATCTCTGAGTACAGGGCTGCTCAAGTGCTGGGGGACCCCTTGTCTGCATGCTGCAGACATGCTGCATCCAGTGCTCTAATTAGATCACCATGCCTGGTTTGGTGACAGGTCCTCTTTAAGACAAAAGAAAGGGGGTCACATTAGTAGTGGAAAAATTCTTTAAAAATATATAGCTTAACCCCTTTACGACTAATGACGAGTATACTCGTCATGAAAAGATGTCAGTTCCCGCATCATGACGAGTATACTCATCATGGCTTTGAACTGTCACTGCTTCTAAACGAACAGTGACAGTTCAATTCTAAAAGCTGTCAGTGACAGCTGAGGGTCAGGGGCAGAGGTGTGGGGACCCTTGTTAGGGGTCCCCACACTCAGAGCGATGTGATCGGTCAGTCAATCTGACCGACCGATCACATCAAGATCGCGCAGGAAAGTGCTGAATGTCAGCACTTCCCTGCATGATCTCTGCAGGAGCCGGGCTTTCAGCTGTGCCCGGCTCCTGCACACATCCCCTGCTTGTGCCCTCTGATGTGCATCACCCCCCCCCCCTCATCCCCCTGACCCCCACTGTGTCTGCCCCCCCTGCTCATCCCCCTGTCCCCCGCTGTGCCTGCCCTCCGCTCATCCCCCTGTCCCCTGCTGTCTGCCCCCCGCTCATCCCCCTGTCCCCCAGCTGTGTCTGTCCCCCAGCTGTGTCTGCCCCCCCCGCTCATACCCCTGTCCCCCGCTGTGTCTGCCCCCCCCCCGGCTCATCCCCCTGTCCCCCGCTGTGTCATCTGCCCGCCCCCCCGGCTCATTCCCCTGTCCCCTGCTGTTTCTGGGCCCCCCGCTATCCCCCGTCCCCTTCTGTTTCTGGGCCTCCCCACTATCCCCCGTCCCCTGCTGTTTCTGGGCCCCCCCCCCCGCTGTCCCCGGCCCCCCGCCACCGCCGGTGACCGGTACTCACCTCCTCCTGCCGCCGCCGCCTCCCGCTTGCGTCGTCCTGCCTGCGTCTTCCGGCTTCCTCTCACCGCCGCTCTCACCGCCGCCCGACGTCTGGTAAGACCTCCCCGATCCCCCTGCATGGAGATCCCTGATCCCCCATCCCCCTGCATGGGGATCCCTGATCCCCCTGCATGGGGATCCCTGATATCCCATCCCCCTGCAGGGAGATCCCTGATCCCCCATCCCCCTGCATGGGGATCCCTGATCCCCCTGCATGGGGATCCCTGATCCCCCATCCCCCTGCATGGGGATCCCTGATCCCCCTGCATGGGGATCCCTGATCTCCCATCCCCCTGCAGGGGGATCCCTGATCCCCCATCCCCCTGCATGGGGATCCCTGATCCCCCATCCCCCTGCATGGGGATCCCTGATCCCCCATCCCCCTGCATGGGGATCCCTGATCCCCCTGCATGGGGATCCCTGATCTCCCATCCCCCTGCAGGGGGATCCCTGATCCCCCTGCATGGGGATCCCTGATCCCCCATCCCCCTGCATGGGGATCCCTGATCCCCCATCCCCCTGCATGGGGATCCCTGATCCCCCATCCCCCTGCATGGGGATCCCTGATCCCCCATCCCCCTGCATGGGGATCCCTGATCCCCCATCCCCCTGCATGGGGATCCCTGATCCCCCATCCCCCTGCATGGGGATCCCTGATCCCCCATCCCCCTGCAGGGGGATCCCTGATGCCCCATCCCCATTCATGGGGATCCCCCATCCCCCTGCATGAGGATCCCTGATCTCCCATCCCCCTGCAGGGGATCCCTGATCCCCCTGCATGGGGATCCCTGATCCCCCATCCGCCTGCATGGGGATCCCTGATCCCCCATCCCCCTGCATGCGGATCCCGTCGGAAACGATCGAGCGTCGTGGGACCTTCGTTGTGGACTACGTCGGATCTTTTTATAATAAAGATGGAGTCCGAAATTTGTTTGTGTTTTTTTTCTAATAAAAATATTTTTCTCTGTGTGTATTTATTGACTGATTACCAGAGATTCCTAATGGCGGGTCTAACATTGGCGCAATATTATGAATCTCGGGCTTAGTGCCAGCTGCCAATAAAAAGCTGGCATTAACCCCTTTATTACCCAGTTTGCCACCGGCACCAGGGCAACTGGAAGAGCATGGGTACAGCGCCAGAAAATGGCGCTTCAATGAATGCGCCATTTTCTGGGGCGGCTGCGGGCTGCAATTCGCAGCATGGGGGGCCCAGAACGCTTGGGCCTCTCTATGCTGAGGATTCCAGCCCCCAGCTGCCTAGTTGTACCTGGCTGGGCCAAAAATATGGCGGAGCCCTACGTCATTTTTTTTTCTAGAATTAGTTCTAGAAATAAAAAAAAATGGGCTTCGCTGTATTTTTGGTTGCAGCCAGGTACAACAAGGCAGCTGGGAGTTGCTGGCAGTCTGTAGCTGCCAAGTTGTACCTGGCTGGACCAAAAATATGGCGGAGCCCTACGCCATTTTTTTTCTTCTAGAATTAGTTCTAGAAATAAAAAAAAAATGTGCTTTGCTGTATTTTTGGTTGCAGCCAGGTACAACGAGGCAGCTGGGGGTTGCTGGCAGTCTGTAGCTGCCAAGTTGTACCTGGCTGGACCAAAAATATGGCGGAGCCCTACGTCATTTTTTTTTTCTAGAATTATTTCTAGAAATAAAAAAAAATGGGCTTCGCTGTATTTTTTGTAGGCAGCCATGTACAACTTGGTAGCTGGCTGACTGGAATCCTCAGCGTGGAGAGACCCAAATGTTGTGGGTCCCCCGCGCTGCAAATTTCTACCCACAGCCACCCAAGAAAATAGCGCATTCATTAGAGGCGGCATTTTCTGGTGCTGTACCCCAACTCTACCAGTTGCCCTTGTGCTGGTGGCACACGGGTTCTCCATATGCGACATGGTGTCCGCTAACAATTTCAATAGAAAATTAGCTCCAATTGTTAGCGGAAACCATGTCGGGTATGGAGAGACCCTAACTGTGTGCCTGAACATTGGAGCTCCCCCACAAGTGACCCCATTTTGGAAACTAGACCCCCGAAGGAACGTATCTAGATGCATAGTGAGCACTTTGAACCCCCAGATGCTTCACAAATTCATCCATAAAAATGAAAAAGCACTTTTTTTTCCACAAAAAAGTTTCTTTTTTCATTTTTACGGATCAATTTGTGAAGCACCTGGGGGTTCAAAGTCATCTAGATATAATCCTTGGGGGGTCTAGTTTCCAAAATGGGGTCACTTGTGGGGGAGCTCCAATGTTTAGGCACATAGGGTCTCTTTATATCCTACAAGGTGTCCGCTAACAATTCCAATTGTTAGTGGACACCATGTTGCGTATGGAGAGCCCCTGTGTGTCTCCACATTGGACCTCCCCCACAAGTCACCCCATTTTGGAAACTAGACCCCCAAAGGAACGTATCTAGATGCATAGTGAGCACTTTGAACCCCCAGGTGCTTCACAAATTGATCCGTAAAAATGAAAAAAGAAACTTTTTGTGGAAAAAAAAAAGTGCTTTTTCATTTTTACGGATGAATTTCTGAAGCATATGGGGTTCAAAGTGCTCACTATGCATCTAGATACGTTCCTTGGGGGGTCTAGTTTCCAAAATGGGGTCACTTGTGGGGGAGCTGCAATGTGGAGACACACGGGGACCCTCCAAACGCGACATGGTGTCCGCTAACAATTTGAGCTCATTTTCCATTCAAATTGTTAGCGGACACCATGTCGCATATGGAGGGTCCCCGTGTGTCTCCACATTGGAGCTCCCCCACAAATTACCCCATTTTGGAAACTAGACCCCCTAAGGAAGGTATCTAGATGCATAGTGAGCACTTTGAACCCCCAGATGCTTCACAAATTCATCCATAAAAATTAAAAAAACACTTTTTTTTTCACAAAATATTTCTTTTTGCCTACATTTTTTCAGTTTCACATGGGCAAAGGGATAAAATACATCTCAAAATTTGTTGGGCAATTTCTCCTGAGTACACCGATACCTTATATGTGGTCATAAACCAATGTTTGGGCGCACGGCAGGGCTCAGAAGTGAAGGAGCGCCATTTCACTTTTTGAACGGAAAATTGGCTCTAAAATTCAAATTGCGCTCCTTCCCTTCTCAGTCCTGCCGTGCGCCCAAACAGTGGTTTATGACCACATATGAGGCATCGGTGTACTCAGGAGAAATTGCCCAACAAATTTTAGGATGCATTTTATCCTGTTGCCCATGTGAAAATGAAAAAATTGAGGCTAAAAGAACATTTTTGTTACAAAAATTAAAATGTCCATTTTTTCCTTCAACTTTATTTTAGTTCCTGTGAAGCACCTGAATGTAGTTTTGAGTAGCTTGAGGGGTGCGGTTTTTGGAATGGTGTCACTTTTGGGCGTTTTCTGTCATGTACACCCCTCAAAGGGACTTCAAATGTGATGTGGTCACTAAAAAAATGGTTTTGTAAATTTTGCTGGAAAAATGAATAATTGCTGATGAACTTTGAACCCTTATAACGTCCTACCAAATTTTTTTTTTTTCTTCCAAAATTGTGCTGATGTGAAGTAGACATGTGGGAAATGTGAGTTATTAACTATTTTGTGTCACATAACGCTCTGGTTTAGCAGAATAAAAATTAAAAATTTGAAAATTGCTAAATTTTCAAATTTTTTGCCAAATTTTTTATTTTTTCACAAATAAACGCAAAAATTATCGACCTAAATTTAATACTAACATGAAGCCCCAATATGTCACGAAAAAACAATCTCATAATCGCTAGGATCCGTTGAAGCGTTCCAGAGATATTACCTCATAAAGGGAGAGTGGTCAGAATTACAAACAATGGTCCGGTCATTAAGCTGCAAAGTGACTCGGTCCTTAAGAGGTTAATGTTTTACGTTATGCTGAAAGAAATTTTATTATATATTTGGTAAACCACATATACACTGTGTTCCAAATTATTATGCAAATGTTCTTTTTTTTTTTTTCTGATTTTCCTAAATGGTCGGTGCAAATGACGATCAGTGTAATAAAAGTCACCACCTGTTAGAGTATACATCAAATTTTATTGAAGAAACCTCCCAATGATAGCAGTATAATCTTCAAAATAAAAAAAAACCTCTAAATGCACTGTTCCAAATTATTAGGCACAGTAGAGTTTCTAAACATTTGATATGTTTGAAAGAACTGAAAATGCTCATTTGTTGAATTTGCTGCATTAACAGGTCACATTCACTGAAATAAAAAGCTATTTAACTCCAAAACATCCTAACAGGCCAAGTTACATGTTAACATAGGAACCCTACTTTGATATCACCTTCACAATTCTAGCATCAATTGATATTGTGAGTTTCTGGAGAGTTTCTGCTTAATTTCTTTGCATGATGTCAGAATAGCCTCCCAGAGCTGCTGTTTTGATGTGAACTGCCTCCCACCCTCATAGATGTTTTGCTTGATTATACTCCTAAGGTTCTCTATAGGGTTGAGGTCAGGGGAAGATGGTGGCCACACCATGCGTTTATCTCCTTTTATGCCCATAGCAGCCAATGGCACAGAGTTATTCTTTGTAGCATGAGATGGTGCCTTGACATGCATGAGGATGATTTTGCTCCTAAAGGCACGCTTTTGATTTTTGTACCATGGAAGAAAGTTCTCAGTTGGAAACTCTATATAAGTTGCAGAGGTCATTTTCACACCTTCAGGAACCTTAAAGGGGCCTACCAGCTGTTTCCCAATGATTCCAGCCCAAACATGAATCCTCCACCTCCTTGCTGACGTCGCAGCCTTGTTGGGACATGGTGGCATCCACCAACCATCCTCTACTCTATTCATCTGGACATTTCAGGGTTGCTCGGCACTCATCAGTAAAGAAGACTGTTTAAAAACTAGTCTTCATTTATATCTGGACCCACTGCAACTGTTTCTGCTTGTGAGCACTGTTTAGGGGTGGCTGAATAGTAGGTTTATGCACCACAGCAAGCCTTTGAAGGATCCTACACCTTGAGGTTCGAGGGACTCCAGAGGCAGCAGCAGCTTCAAATATCTGTTTGTTGGTTTGTAAGGCTTTTTAGCAGCTGCTCTCTTAATCCGATGAGCTTGCCTGGCAGAAACCTTCCTCATTCTACCTTTATCTGCACGAAAACATCTGTGCTCAGAATCGGCCACAAATTTCTTCACAATATGATGATTACGCTTAAGTTTTTGTGAAATATCTAATGTTTTCATCCCTTGGTCAAGGCATTGCACTATTTGTTGCTTTTTGGCAGCAGAGAGATCCTTTATATTTCCCATAGAAAAGAAACAGAATTGTTTGCGCCAAACTGCTATAAAAAATTATATGGGGTCGGTTTAATCACCCCTCCGCTCACCTTCTAAGGTTGTGCAGGTCCGCACAACTGGATTAGTCGCTAGTGCTGCTGGGCTCTCCTAGTTGAAATCGAGCGTCGAGGTGGACGCTGCACGTGCCCTCTGTGTCTCTCTCTCTGCACGTGACTGCTCTAAGGAGTGGTAAGCTGACGTCTGCCAGGTCCTGTGGCTCAAAGCTGCTGGCTATCACACTTCCCAGCAGGGAAGAATGTGTATGTAGCTCCAAAAGATAATGTGATATAATGAGCGCTAAGATACACACAAGGACTCGGCCATTAGATATTTTACCTTTCAGCATTAATCAGCAAGTGGGTCCCTCTAGTCACAGCGCGTTTCAACGCAGATAGCGTCTTTCTCAAGTGATTCATCATTATTAAATCACATTATCTTTTGGAGCTACATTTATATTTCCCATGTTACTTGAAAACTGTGGCCTGCTTAATATTGTGGAACATCCAGTTTTCCTTTTATTGGGCTCATCTGCCAAACTAATTATCACAGGTATCTGAGATTGATTTCAATGATCCAAAGAACCCTGAAACACAATACCATCAATGGGTTTCATTGGAAAAAAATAAAACCCTGTGACACTTAAAACCAATTTGCATAATAATTTGGAACATGGTGTAAACATAATGACCTTATTAAGATTGACCTATTTGTACACCATTCTTAATCTGTCTGTATGTATGCAGGAATAAGAAGTGCTGAATTCATGGGGTGAAAATGCTAGAGTGGTCAGATTTCATGTGTACTTCTATATTACCGTATGTTCTCTGGCTGTTAAAGGGCTTTTCATAAGAACAAAGGTAATTTTAAAGTTAATTTTTCCCTTCCCCATGACAGCACCACATGTGAGAGATGGTACCTGCTCCCAGGAACAGGAAACCTACAGCAAAATTAAAAAGGGGGAGCAGTACCTCTCCCCACTCGATGTGGTTTCCTGTTCCTGTGGGCGGAGTACCTGCAGGTTACCTCAGGAGGAAATTCCCTCTGTTGATTGTCTGGTCCGGGGAGGCTGAGGCCAGTGGTGCAGATTGTGGCTGGGTGCAATGGCATGCGCCGTCATCCCAGCGAAGGGGAAAACGTGAAGGGGCCTTGGAATTAGGGCGCCAGTATCTCACACTCGGGTTCCCCAGCAGCCACTTCTGTGTGGAGGTCTGGGCTGGGGGAGTAGGCGTGTCCCACTGATGGCTGGCACCCGAATGCATAGGAGCACTTCCAAGTTGCACCAGAAGTGACATCACACGCTGAGGTTGAAGTGAAGCTGCCTCCAGAAGCACACACACCGAACCATCCATCATGCTATATAAAGGGCTGTATGCCAAGGGGAGTGGTGGCAGCAGCTCACAGGCAGCATGGCAGACCCCGCAGTGCCTCCTTAAGTGTCGGATGAACAAAAGTCCCAGCCTACCTTGGTACCTTCGGGAGTATGGATGGGTGCCTTTGTAAGGCTGCTTTCACACTGGAGTTTTTTCCTGATCAGGTTTATGTGCCAAAACCAGGAGTGAAACTTGCAGAGAAAAACTATATTTGAAAGATTGACCCCTGTTCTGGGTTTTGGAGACACTTCGGGTTTTGGCACACAAACCTGATGAATCCTGATCAGGAAAAAAATGCAGTGTGAAAGCAGCCTAAGGCAGATATTTATTCTAATATGGTGCTTGTCTGTATCAACTTCAGGGTAAAATAGCAACCTCTAAGCAGAAGATCAAAGTTTGCGCCCTTTGTGATAAATCTCTGCCTAAACAGTACAAAAAATGGATTTGTCGCTCTTGTATAGAAAAGACTGTAGTGGAAGAAACCCCTTCACTGTTTCAAAACATTAAACCCTCATTAGAGATGAAGTTAAAACTACAGTTAAAAGAGAGTTTATGGTTATGGGTGAGCACCCAGTGCAGACAGACTGTCCCGGCAGATGGCCAGGCTGTTGATGTTAGCTCTGAGGACGAACTGGGTGAACTGGTCTTCAGGCCATTCAGGTTCTGGATCCTCAGATGAGGAATATGACCACCCATATTTGTCGGCTGATGATGAAGGGCAATACTTATTCGAGAAAGCATTAGATCAGGGGTCTCAAACTCAGCTGGGTTGATGGACCGCATTAATGCTTGTAGGACTAAGTGACACTTTTTAATAATGCCAGAATTTGTTGCTCAATGTAGTAATGTCCAAATCCTGATCATCTACTTTTAGTAATGTCCCCACCCTGATTCCCTTCTTATAGTAATGTCCCCATCCTGGCCCCCTTCTTGTGGTAATTATCCCATACTGGGCCCCATCCTATATTAATGTCCCACATCCTTGTCCCCCTATTGTAGCAATGTCTCCATTCTGATTCCCTTCTTGTAGTAATGTCCCCATCCTGGTCCTCATCATGTAGTAATGTCCCAATCCTGGTCCCCATCTTGTAGTAAGGTCCCCATCGTGTAGTAATACTCCATCCTTATCCCCTTCTTGTAGTATTGTTCTCTCTTTGGGCCCTATCCTGGTTCCCTTCTTGAAGTAATGTCCACTTCCTGGTCCACTTGTAGTAATGTCCCATCCTGGTCCGCATATTGTAGTAATGACCCCACCCTGATCCTCCTCTTGTAGTAATGTGACCATTCTGGTCCTCATCATGGTAGTAATGTCCCTTCCTGGTGCTCATCATGTAGTAATGTCTCCATCTAGTAATAATACCCCTATCTTGTTTCCCTTCTTGTAGTAATGTCGCCATCCTGATCCCCTTTTGTAGCACCCCCATCCTGGACCCCTTTTGTAGTAATGTCCACATCCTGGCCCCTATAGTGTAGTAATATCCCCCATGCTGGTCCCCTTTTGTAGTGATATCCCTTATCCTGATCCCCTTTTGTAATGATCTCCCCCATCCTGGACCCCTTTTATAGCAATGTCCCATATCCTGGTCCCCTTTTGTAGTGATGTCCCCCATCCTGGACCCCTTTTGTAGTGATGTCCCCCATCCTGGACCTCTTTTGTAGTTGAAGACGGCATCCTCCAACCTAAGAGAGCTGGCAGCCGTAAGACAGGCTATTCTTAATGCAGCATAGGTAGTTGCTGGAAAACACTTGGCGGTCCTATCCGACAACGTTACAGCTATCTCCTATACAAACCATCAAGGAGGAACAAGATTCGGGCCGTTGATGGAAGAAGCCAAACAGCTGTTCACACTAGCAGAGAGCATTCTATAGTCCCTGTCCGGCACGCACCTAAAATGAGCAGATAACCTAGTGGCAGACTTTCTGAGCCGTCATGTGCTACATTAGGGGGAGTGGTCCCTAAGTCGAAAGATATTTGGGAAAATCTGTGCCGCTTAGGGGGCTACCAAATGTAAACCTGTTTTCCACTCGTCAGAACCTTCAGGTAGGCAGATTTTAAAGAGCAGCTTAGGAGGGAGTGGATGCACTCCTTCATCACTGGGGATTTCAACTAACTTATACATTCCCCCCGTTCCCATTGATCCCAGTGGTATTGAGGAGAATTCAAGAAGACAAGGCACAAGTAATTCTGATTGTCCCCTTCTGGCCAAAGAGGGCATGGTTCACATGGCTCAGACGTATGTCCATCTAGGAACCATGGATTCTACCAGATATCCCAGATCTTCTGTTCCAGGGCCAGTTCTGCATCCCAGTTTCTCTGGCTTAATCTCACTGCCTGGAACTTGAGAAGGGACACCTTTTAGCAAAAGCGTTCTCGGGGCCCTTAGTTACCACCATGCTCTCTAGTAGAAAGAAGGTGACGGCTGATAAATTTGAAAAGACTTGGAATAAATTCCTTGAATTCTCGTGGTGTCACTTATCCCATGAAAGCCAACAAGACCAATGACAGAGGTTGCTTGAGTTTCTTCAATCTGGGTTGGAGAGGGGGTTGTCAGCTATCACCCTGAAAGTACAAATCGCTGCCCTGGGTGCATTGCTTGATCAAAAACTCACTGACCACCCTTGGATTTATAGGTTCATTAGGGCCTCCTTTGTAGCCAGACCTCTAAAAACTCCTAAGGTAACTCCCTGGGATCTAAATTTAGTCTTGAATGTCTTGACTCCTGCTCCCTTAGAGCCTCTTACCTCTGTATCTGTGAAGGCTCTTACTCTTAAAACAGTCCACCTGGTTTCCCTTACATCAGCGTGACATGTTTGTGATCTCCAGGTCATCTCTATCAATCCTCCATTTATTACCATCCTGGAGGATGGAGTGTTTTTGAAGCCTGATCTGGCTTTCCTTCCAAAAGTCAATACCAAATGTCACAGGGAGCAGGAGATAATCTCACCGTGCTTTTGTGACAACCCAAAATCCCAGGGAGAACAAACATTTCACTGGATGTTGGACAATGTCTGCTTCAGTATTTAGAAATATAAAAATCTTGGCGACAGTCATCTGCCCTCTTTGTCTCATTTCTATAATGACCGGAGGTCCTATTAAGATCCAGTGAGTCACAGACTGAGACAGAGGCAGAAATAAACAACAGTATTTTTACTGATATGGGGATCAAAGTATGGTTCAGTATAGAATGTATAAGTATCAAAATCCCCTTAAAATATAACCAATAACAGTTTCACACACTCAGCGTTAGCCGACATCAATGCACCGATCTCAGAGTTCCCAGGGTATGTAAATCACACTCAGAACCAGGAGCAAATTTACCTACATGTTAGACTTATCAAGGATTTAACTTAACTAAAGGCTATGTACATCAACTGTGGGCGATCTGATGGGACCTCTGAGATGGCACACTGAGTATAACTTATCACAACTAATAACAATACAATACACTATATCATTGCTGGCTATACACTTAGCACAGGGATACCCGGGTATCTCAAAACTATGGTACCATAAACCTCAAATGTAGCTTTACACCGGTGTATATTCCACGTGGGCTGCAGCAAGTCCAGAAAAAGTAAAAAGAGAAAAAAAAACCTTTTGCGCAAAAGAAAAACGTATTGTAAAAAAAACAGCAACATTTGGCAGCTTACCAGCCAATGCCAGATTCACATGTCCAGCACTTTAGTTCTGTTAGCTTGGGGTGCAATCTGTGGAGCACTCTTTTCCAGGGCTTGTCAGGACCTTGTCAGGATTCTCCCAATGTGGATGGCACCGGACGCTGGCTCTCCTTCCGCAGTCACTCACTGCCTTCCTGGACGCCAATCACTCGCTCCATCAGGGGGAACATCTCCTCAGCCTCCTTGTCAGGATCCTCCCAATGTGGATGGCACCGGACACCGGCTCTCCTTTCGCAGTCACTCACGGCCTTCCTGGACGCCAATCACTCGCTCCATTAGGGGGACATCTCCTCAGCCTCTCCTCAGATGCTGGACACTTACTCGGTTCAAGATGAAGTCTTTAGTCCACACAACAGGGCTTGCAAACAACTTTTAAAGGCCCATATAGCTTGCACTGGCTTTGCTATAATCCTTACACTAGTAATGGCCACCGCAGAGAGATCAACAACCTCCGGAGCAACTGACAGAACCGTCACCAAGGCAACCAGAGACACTGCTTTCACTTTTCTAGACACAGAGCAGTCACCATGGCAACCAGAGACTGTGTTTTATCTTTCCTAGGCCACTACAAAATGGCAGTCTGCTTGGTTTTAGCAGCTTATCAGTTTACTCTCTTACATGCCACCCCACTAGAGGTTGGCGTCCTCGACATACCTCCCCACTCAAAGTCGTCCTGTGCATAGCGCTGAGGGGGTATCCCTGCTGTAGTTCGAGTGGTTCTCCGAAGGCCCACCCCAACGCATTCTGTCCCCGAGGGGCAGGAGTTCCTTCAGAGGTGTCATCAGAGGAAAGGCGTGACGCTGCTCCTTCCTGAAGTGCGACACCCCGTGACCCATCATTCATGTCAGTTGGCTGACCTAAGCCCCCACCCTCGGAAGGACATACCACAGGCTCAACACTCTCTCCACACAGGAGCAGATCATTCACAGGGGGCAGATAAACAGGCGCAGAGGAGGGCACATCATCAAACTCATAAGCACCAGCAATACCCGCCCCTTGGGACACAGCCTCTGGTTCCGTGGAAAAGGGAGCTGCATCCTCAAACCAGCACCGTTGTAGCATGTTACGGTGAAGATTACGAGTGGGCCCCCCTGCCCCCACCGGCTCAACCTCATAGACTGGAATATCAGGGTTCACCCGTCTCTTTATCAGGTATGGTGTCGCCTCCCACCGGTTGCTCAGTTTCCCTGCAGGCCGTTTGACCCTCACCAACACTCTATCCCCCGGGGAGAAAGGTTCTGTCTGCACAGGCCGCGTGTCCCTATGAGACACCTGACTGAGTCGATTTCCCACCACCTGATGCACCACTCTCAGTCGCCGCCGATGTTCTCGAACCCATTCAGATACAGTCCGAGGGGAATCAGAGGAGGGATCTGGCATGTTCAAATCTTCAATATCCCTCCCGGGTCTCCCAAACATCAACATGTGTGGCGAATAGCCCGTAGTGCTGTGCACTCGATTGTTGTAGGCCCACATTAGTTCAGGGAGGTACTCGGGCCAGCGGGCCTGCTGCCCGTCCTCTAATGTTCTCAACATCTGTATCAAGGTACGATTGAAACGCTCACAGGCCCCATTTCCTTGGGGATGGTAAGGTGTCGTTTTCGAATGTGCTATACCATACAACCGGCGCAGCTCCTCCATTAGCGTCCCCTGAAAACATGCCCCCTGATCTGAGTGTATTCTTTGCGGACACCCAAACACTTGGAGAAAATGACGACACACGGCCTTAGCTGCCGACTCTGCTGTCTGATCTCTCGTTGGCACCGCCACAGCATATTTAGTGAAGTGGTCTGTCATCACCAAGCAATAGGAGCACCCCGACGTCGAGTACCCTATCAAGACATAATCAATCATGAGCAATTCCAAGGGGGCAGACGTTTTAATTGTTTGCGTAGGGGCCCGCTGCTCAGGACTCTTACTGAGCCCACAGACCCGACATTGCCGACACGCCTCCGCTACCATCCCTCCCAGGTCAGGGCAATAGAGAACTCGCTGAAGCCACTGGAGTGTCTTTTCACTACCAAAGTGAGCTCCTTTCTCATGTGCTTCGCGGGCGACCACTGGACCCATCCCCACAGGGATTACCAGTTGGTACCGGTGCTGCAGCTCAGATGGCAGATAGACCTTACGATACAAAAGACCCTGTTCCACATACAACTTATCCCACTGTCGCAATAGTTTAATTCCTTCTGCGGATAGTTGGGCCTTGTCCTCTGCACTTGGCCAAATCCCATTTTGTACCCAGGTGCGCACTCGCGAGATGTCAGGGCACTCGTTCTGATCTTTTGCCCAATCTGTTGGCGTTTTTCCCAGGACACACGGCATCCCTGATGCCACCCCACTTGAATGTACCACACTGCGGAAGATAGGCATCTGCCCCATGTCAGGGGTCTCTGTGTCCTCGAGCTGGTCATCAATGCTTTCTCCCCCAAACCCAAGGGGTACCCTTGACAGTGCATCCGCATTTCCGTTTTCTCGCCCAGAGCGAAACTTAATCTGATAATTAAACTTAGCAAGGCGGGCGACCCACCGCTGCTCCAACGCTCCCAGTTTCGCATTCTCTAAGTGAGCAAGAGGGTTATTATCGGTCATGACCAGTACCTCAGCTCCTGTTAGATACTCAGCAAAGCGCTCCGTCATTGCCCACACCAGGGCCAGCAGCTCTAGGCGAAACGAACTATAGTTAGCCGGATTGCGCTCAGTGTCCCTTAAAGACCTGCTGCCATAGGCGATGACCCGCTCCCGGCCATCCTGAATTTGGGCCAGTACCGCCCCCAACCCGTGAAGACTACCGTCAGTGTACAACAGGAAAGGGGTATCAAACCGGGCAAATGCCAACAACGGGGCACTCGTTAGGGCAGTTTTCACCTCATCAAAAGCCTTTTGCTGCTGAGGCCCCCATTGAATAGGGCGGTTGCGAGGACCCAGCGCCGTCCCTCTTAAAAGTTCATTCAGAGGACCCACTACTTGTGAAAACCTGGGCACAAATCGTCGATAGTACCCTGCCAATCCCAAGAAAGCCCGAACCTCCCGCAGGGTCTAGGGAGGTGGCCACTCCTGTACCGCTAAGATCTTACTGGCTGAGGGTAACACCCCGTCGGGAGTCACCACATGGCCTAGATACTCTATGCGACTCTTGAACAGTTGACATTTCTTCGGTTTTATTTTCAATCCATGACGGCTGAGCCGTTGGAGCACTTGGCGTAACTTCTCAAGATGATCTTCAAATGATGTCCCGAACACCACGATGTCATCTAGATATATCAGTACCGATTCGAAATTCATGTCGCCTAAGCAGTGTTCCATAAGGCGTTGAAAGGTCCCCGGGGCATTACTGAGTCCGAACGGCATCCGATTGAATTCATAGAGCCCCATTGGCAGAATAAATGCTGTCTTTGCCCGATCTTTCTCAGCCATTGGTACCTGCCAATATCCGCTCGCCAAGTCCAACGTTGAGAAGTATTTGGCCCGTCCTAATGCAGACAGGGACTCCTCAATCCGAGGCAACGGGTATGCGTCTCGCACCGTGTGCGCATTTAATTTCCGATAATCCACACAAAATCGGAGGGTCCCATCCTTCTTTCGCACCAGGACCACAGGGGCAGCCCAGGGACTTTGGCTCTCTCGTATCACTTGATTGTCCAGCATACTGGCCACCATGCCCTTCACCTCTTGATAAAGTGTCGGGGGAATCTGACGATAACGTTCTCTAATGGGAGGGGTGTCCCCCGTGGGAATCTCATGCTCAATCGTCGGAGAGCACCCGAAGTCTTCTTCATGTCGCGAGAAGGCCTCTTCATGTTCCCACACGACCCTCTCCAACTGCTCTAGTTGCACGGAAGTCAGTTTCTCCCGATCCACTCCCATCTGATCCATGATCACACGACCATTCCAGTCTTCAGTAGGAGATTCAGCCCCCCCTACTTCGACCGCATATGTCCAGGATGACTGTGGGTCTGGCCGCAATTCAAACACCGCCGTATCAGGCATCTTTCCCTCTGGCACGAACAGTTCAGCCAGGATGGTCCCAGCAGGAATGGTAATAGCCTCCTCCAACACGTTAATGCATCTGACTGGCACCCGTCCATTCTTCACAATTGCCAAAGACCGGGCCACATGCACCTTGGCAAAAGAGGACTTCTCTGGGGCTGGCTCAAGTAATACCTCAAGTCCATTCAGCCTCTGCGCCGCCCCCACTGGCAACATTAAGAGTTCCTCCTGTCGGGGTGCCAGTGAAATCGTGGTCCGTGATGGCACTTGGACTAGGCCCACCCGGCCCCCTGGGACTGCACTTTTCAGCAGGTCACAGTTCAACACTAGGCGGTGTAACATTCTCTGAGTTGGTCGGTGACTTGTAGCATGAGTCCAGTATCGGGGTCCCTCGCGGGCATACATCTGATGATTTAGATCTCGCAGAATGTTCATTCCAAGTGTCACCTCCATCCCTCTTCTAGGGGGGTGGTCCACCAGCACTACCCCTTTCTGACCCAGCTCTTGACCAAACATTCTCAGCCTCATCCACACGATCCCTTTCACCGTCAGCTGGCCATTGTTAGCGGCGGTAAGTCTTATCATTCGGCCATCTTCGGGGACCACTAGTTGACTGAAGTATTCCTCGAACACTTCTAGAGGCATAATGGTACATTCAGATCCCGTGTCAACCAAACAACTCATCTTCCGCCCTTCAAATTCTGCTTCTAAAACTGGACTGCATGCGAACAAATCTTGCTCCTCCCGTTGAGGGCTTTGTGGGGGGTGGGCCGCTGTGATTTGCCCCCTCAAGGCAGCGGCTGGGAGTTTTAACATCGGCGAAGGAGACTCGGGGACTGTGGACATCCGGCAGTATCGTGAGATGTGTCCCTGGCGCCCGCACCTCCAGCAGGTGACTGCTCTTCGTGGACGGGGGCTCGAGTCATTCGAAGAGGACGGTCTGGCTGTCGGTGGAACCACCATCCCAGAGGGTGTGGCTGGTGGCCTCTCCAGGGGAGTAGGAGACGACCCAGCTCTGATCTTAGACACTTCCAGCTTTAACTCCTTCAACTCGGCACGCAGAGCTTGCACAACGTCTACCAGTCCCTCCGCTCCTGACACTGGCATTTGGCCTTTTTCCATCCGTGTACTGTCCACAGCCCCTTGAACTACCAGGGTGGACTCCGCCTCTCTTTCCACCGCGGCCTGGTAAATCTGCCAAAAAGATATTTCTGGGGTAGCCCGGGCCACCTCCAACAGTTTATCCCGAAGGGGCCTATTGGCTAGTCCTGTGATGAATTGGTCCCGGAGCAAGCGGTCTACCTCCCGGAACGCTCCCATGGCCCCTGGGTCTAGTCGCTGCACTTCGTTCAATGTCTCCTGTAGCGTATTAGAGTACTGCATCAGAGACTCGCTTTCCTTTTGAGGGCGATTAAAAAAAAAAGATCGAAGCTGGGTCACACGGGCCCGGCCTCCCAAACTCCCCTCTAACAGTACCAAAATTTTCTCTAACGTACTCCTCTCAGCCTCAGGTCGTACCATCACCATCCGCCTAGCATCGCCCTCTAGTGCATTTAATGCCAGTTCTGTTCGTACCACGGGAGCCAGATTACAAATCCGCAGAATACTCCGGACCCTCTCAGCCCAATCCTGCAACGCCATGTTATGCCCGTCGTACTTCGGCATGTGCTGGAGTAAACCTCCTACCGGCACATACCCTCCCACATTCGCCGCGGCTGCCAAAGGATCTGCACCCAGCAGCATGGCTGCTGGTGTGGTGGCGTCATTTCTTCCCTCGCCGCCTCCATCCATGACAAACACTGGATCCTGCCGACTACGCCAAAATATAATGACCGGAGGTCCTATTAAGATCCAGTGAGTCACAGACTGAGACAGAGGCAGAAATAAACAACAGTATTTTTACTGATATGGGGATCAAAGTATGGTTCAGTATAGAATGTATAAGTATCAAAATCCCCTTAAAATATAACCAATAACAGTTTCACACACTCAGCGTTAGCCGACATCAATGCACCGATCTCAGAGTTCCCAGGGTATGTAAATCACACTCAGAACCAGGAGCAAATTTACCTACATGTTAGACTTATCAAGGATTTAACTTAACTAAAGGCTATGTACATCAACTGTGGGCGGTCTGATGGGACCTCTGAGATGGCACACTGAGTATAACTTATCACAGCTAATAACAATACAATACACTATATCATTGCTGGCTATACACTTAGCACAGGGATACCCGGGTATCTCAAAACTATGGTACCATAAACCTCAAATGTAGCTTTACACCGGTGTATATTCCACGTGGGCTGCAGCAAGTCCAGAAAAAGAAAAAGAAAAGAAAAACCTTTTGCGCAAAAGAAAAACGTATTGTAAAAAAACAGCAACATTTGGCAGCTTACCAGCCAATGCCAGATTCACATGTCCAGCACTTTAGTTCTGTTAGCTTGGGGTGCAATCTGTGGAGCACTCTTTTCCAGGGCTTGTCAGGACCTTGTCAGGATTCTCCCAATGTGGATGGCACCGGACGCTGGCTCTCCTTCCGCAGTCACTCACTGCCTTCCTGGACGCCAATCACTCGCTCCATCAGGGGGAACATCTCCTCAGCCTCCTTGTCAGGATCCTCCCAATGTGGATGGCACCGGACACCGGCTCTCCTTTCGCAGTCACTCACGGCCTTCCTGGACGCCAATCACTCGCTCCATTAGGGGGACATCTCCTCAGCCTCTCCTCAGATGCTGGACACTTACTCGGTTCAAGATGAAGTCTTTAGTCCACACAACAGGGCTTGCAAACAACTTTTAAAGGCCCATATAGCTTGCACTGGCTTTGCTATAATCCTTACACTAGTAATGGCCACCGCAGAGAGATCAACAACCACCGGAGCAACTGACAGAACCGTCACCAAGGCAACCAGAGACACTGCTTTCACTTTTCTAGACACAGAGCAGTCACCATGGCAACCAGAGACTGTGTTTTATCTTTCCTAGGCCACTACAAAATGGCAGTCTGCTTGGTTTTAGCAGCTTATCAGTTTACTCTCTTACATTTCAGCAGACAAATAAGGGTAAGAAGGCCTCAAAATCCACAATTACTCGGCAGCTTCGTATGGCTATTTCCCTTTCCTATTCGTCTTCTGGGCAAGACCCCCTTTCCCCCCCATCCTGGGTATTAGGGCTCACTGTACCAGAGCCATTACCACTCCTGGGCTGAAAGTGCTAATGCATCTGTGAAATAGATATGTAGAGCATCAATACAGTCTTCACCTTCCACTTTCTTTCGACATTATAGGGTGGATCTGGGTCTTGCGGGCCTTGCCTTTGGGAGGAAGGTACTTTCTGCTGTTGTGCCACCCTAGGAGTTGCTTCTATTTCTTCTTCTCTCATATGGTGCTGTCCTGGGGAAGGGGAAAAAAATGATACTTACCGTACTTACTGGTAATTTCATTTTTCAGAGCCATGACAGCGCTGTGCTAACTCCCTCCCTGTCTTGGTGTTGGTTGTGTGATTCACAAGTGTGTATTGGTATTGCATTAGAAAAAAAAAAAAAGTGTAGATTACACAGGCCTGCGATGAAAAAAATACAAGAGACGTTTTCACTGATTTTCATGTAATTTGGTGTGCTGATTATGAAAATGACCTCCATTTTTTTCCATCACGTAAAGTTTTTTGTAAAACCAAGATCGATATTTTTTCTAAAATCCTATTTAAAAAGGAATTCTGTTGAACAATTGTACATGTAATATCTGGCAACAATGATTTTTATCCATTTAAATTTATGTATAAATATACAGAGGCCCCCCTGCTGGCACACGGCCCCCCCATCGGGACATACGGCGCCCCCATCGGTATACAGAGGCCCTCTGCTGGCAAACGGCCCTGCCTTCGGTATACAGAGGCCCTCTGCCTCCGCATTGATCTCACCCTCCGATGTCCGCAGGCACCCGGGGTCCTCAGTCCACTCTCCTCGCTGTATGTCGGCGGGTTCTACATGTGACTGCTGGGCGCAGTGATGACGTCATCCCTGCTGCTCTGCTCTCAGCAAACCCAGCATACAGCGAGGAGGGTGGACAGAGGACCCCGGGTGCCTGCGAACATCGGAGGGTGAAATCAATGCGGAGGCAGGGGGCCTCTGTATACCGATGGGGGGAACTGTGTGCCAGCAGGGGGGCCTCTGTATACCGATGGGGAAGCTGTGTGCCAGCAGGGGGCTTCTCTATACCGATGGTGGGCCGTGTGCCAACAGGGCGGGCCTCTGTATATTTATACATAAATTTAAATGGATAAAAACCATTGTTGCCAGATATTACATGTACAATTGTTCGACAGAATTCCTGTTTAAATAGGATTTTGGCAAAAATATCGATCTTGGTTTTACAAAAAATCCTTACGTGATGGAAAAAAATGGAGGTCATTTTCGTAATCAGCACACCAAATGACCGTATATACTCGTGTATAAGCCGACCCGTGTATAAGCCGACCCCCCTACTTTTGCCCCAAAAATCTGGAAAAACCTATTGACTCGTGTATAAGCCGAGGGTGGACCCCAGCACAGGTATACAGCCCTCAACAGTGTGGTATACAGCAGCCCCAGTGGTAGTATACAGCAGCCCCAGAAGTATATACAGCCCCAGTGGTAGTATACAGCAGCCCCACAGGTATATACAGCCCCAGTGGTAGTATACAGCAGCCCCACAGGTATATACAGCCCCAGTGGTAGTATACAGCAGCCCCACAGGTATATACAGCCCCAGTGGTAGTATACAGCAGCCCCACAGGTATATACAGCCCCAGTGGTAGTATACAGCAGCCCCACAGGTATATACAGCCCCAGTGGTAGTATACAGCAGCCCCACAGGTATATACAGCCCAGTGGTAGTATACAGCAGCCCCACATGTATATACAGCCCCAGTGGTAGTATACAGCAGTCCCACAGGTAAATACAGCCCCAGTGGTAGTATACAGCAGCCCCACAGGTATATACAGCCCCAGTGGTAGTATACAGCAGCCCCACAGGTATATACAGCCCCAGTGGTAGTATACAGCAGCCCCACAGGTAAATACAGCCCCAGTGGTAGTATACAGCAGCCCCACAGGTATATACAGCCCCAGTGGTAGTATACAGCAGCCCCACAGGTATATACAGCCCCAGTGGTAGTATACAGCAGCCCCACAGGTATATACAGCCCCAGTGGTAGTATACAGCAGCCCCACAGGTAAATACAGCCCCAGTGGTAGTATACAGCAGCCCCACAGGTAAATACAGCCCCAGTGGTAGTATACAGCAGCCCCACATATATATGCCCCAGAGGTATATACAGGCCCCCCCATCAATATACAGGCCCCCGCCGCAATCCTGTAAAGGAATAGATTAGTAAACTTATCCATCCGCTGCAGCTGTCCCGCCGCCATCGCGATCCAGCATATTCCGTCTTCCAGCGTCTCGCGTCTTCTTCCGGCTTCCTCCTCGGTCGCACAGGCAATGACGTCATTGCCTGCGACCATCGGAAGAAGACGTGAGACGCTGGAACACGGAAGATGCTGGATCGCGATGGCGGCGGGACAGCTGCAGCGGATGGATAAGTTTACTAATCTATTCCTTTACAGGATTGCGGCGGGGGGCCTGTATATAGATGGGGGCACTGTATACTGTATACATTGTATACAGTGACTCGCGTATAAGCCGAGGGGGGGACTTTTCAGCCCAATTTTTGGGCTGAAAAACTCGGCTTATACGCGAGTATATACGGTACATAAAAATCAGTGAAAACTTCTCTTGTATTTTTCAAAAAAATTAAATTTTCTGATCATCATAATGGGAGACCCAGACAATGGGGTTTAGGGCACTGCCCTCCGGAGGCCACACTAGGTACTACAAGAACTGTAGACACCGCCCCCTCCGCTTATAAACCCCTACCGCAGGGAACATCCTCAGTTTTAAACTTAGTGTGCTCGGAGGTGTCACACGCTTTGCTTGCACTTCATTGCATTCTCACAGCTTACGTGATGGCGTATGAAGACAAGGTAAAAGAAGGTCCCAGTCAGGGATCTCCGGCAGTCTCCCTGTTAACCCTCGGGGAACACGCAGGTCGAGGTACCGGAGGGCCTAGTGCCTGGGCACACTGTGTCTCCCGGTACGCTGCCGTACTCCTTCCCATCCCCCCATGGGGGCTCTGGGAAGTGGGAGATAGGAGCCTTGCACAGCTCCGCTCCGTCCGAGGCCTCCCTAAATGGTGCTTACAGACCGGACTGGAGTCAGCTCTGTCCGAGGCCTCCCTAAATGGTGCTTACAGACCGGACTAGAGCCAGCCCAGTCCGAGGCCTCCCTAAAATGGTGCTTACAGACCGGACTGGTGCTGAACCCCCCGTCCGAGGCCTCCCATGATATGGTGCTTACAGACCGGACCGGCACTGAGATACTTCGGTGTCTCCGGTGTGCCTGGGGGCAGTGTCTGGCACTAGTGTGTTCATGACACTCAGACCGCGCGTTGCCTTCGGGCCCGCGGTTCTGGCGGTGACCCTGTGCTGGGGTCACCCTGGCTGACCGCCCTGTGTGTCACAGGGGCTGCGGCTGTGGGCTTCAGACTTTTGTCTGTAAGCCTGGGTATTTATGTTTAATACCTCCCGCGCTGCGGGCTCCGGCGCTTACATTATTGTAATGGCGGCCGGGAGAGATGTGGAGCGGCCCATGTGACCTGGATGGGCGTGTGTGTGTGCTTCCCACGTGTTTCGGCCCCGCCTTCTGTTTCTACAGCGGCGGCCATCTTTTCCCCTCACTTTCCTGCTGGGATCGTTGGAGACTGCTCTGCTGCACTCCAGGGGAGACCAGGTCTTCTTACCTCGCGGAGGCCACACACACACACCGCTCCCTTCACCACCGCTGTGCAGCGGTCGGTAAGCCACCGGTTTCCGGTGAATTTTCTCCTGTTTGATATTCCCCTACCGTGGGTATGTCCTCAGGGAAGAAAGGCGCTGCTAAGGCGGCCAGTACCACACCTGTCTGTGCTACATGCAATGGGACACTGGTGGAGGGGTCCTGCAATAATTGCGGACGTCCAGACGCCCGGGCTGTTTCTGCTGAGTCAGCAGCTCCGGTGCTATACCCTGAGGTTCAGGTGATCCCAGGGCCATGGGAAAAACAAAGCGAGTTTAATGCTTCTATGTTGTCCCAATTATCCTCCATGTCGCAATCCCTGGAGGCACTAACAAGGAGACTGGATACTCCAGCTACTCCTTCAAACTACCCCCGGGTGTCTCCATCTTCCACCGTGAGACCCCTTAAGCGGGCTCGCCGGGAGGATTCACCCGAACTCCAGATCCTCTCTGAGGAGGAGCGTCACTCTGACGGTGACGAGGATGATGGGGGTTCAACTCTCGGGTCGGTATCTGAACCAGCTGAAGGGGTGGAGGATCTGGTGTCCTCCATCAACGAGACTTTACGCCTCGGACTACCCCCTCAGGAGACAGCCGTTCACCCGAAGGAGGTCTATCAGTGGTTACAACCCGAAGCTAGACCATGTGGTTCCTTTTTGGATCACACTAACTTTGAAAGGGTGGTTAGAGCTCCCAGGGTACACCCTGGACGGCGTTATGTCCGCAAATCCAAGGACAACCGTTTTCCCTTTCCTCAGGAGGTGCTTCAGGAGTGGTCGCAGTCCCCAAAAGTGGACGCTTCCATGACCAGGATTGCAGCACGCTCCCTTTTCTCTGCCTCTGATAGCTCCTCACTGAAGGATGCGACAGACAGACAGGTCGAACAACTCGCCAAGTCGTCTTATGAGGCTGTGGGGTCGTCATTTGCCCCGGGTTTTGCTGCGGTCTGGACTCTGCAGGCGATCACATCCTGTCTGGATGGTATTGCTGACCGAGCAGGTGTCAACTCTGAAGTCCTGGCGCTTACAGAGAGGGCAAAAGCCTATGCAGATTACGCTAGGACGGCGTCTCTGGAGACTGCCACTCGCTCAGCTGTGGCTTCGGCCAATGCGATAGCGATCCGCAGATTGTTGTGGCTACGTCTATGGGACTCAGATGCCACGTCAAAGAAGATTCTGCAGAATCTTCCCTTCTCTGGTGACAGGCTGTTTGGTGCCGAGCTGGACAAGTTGATCAAAGACTCGTCGGAGTCCAAGATTCCACAGAACAGACCTAAGCCTAGGTATACTGTGAAGAGGAACCCTAAACAGTGGTCCTTTCGTCCCAGCGCACAGCCGTCATCCTCCTCCGCTCGCGCGGACCGTGGGGCCAAGACTTCTCAGCAGTGGCGTCCCAAGAGTCGCCAGAAGAAGTCGGCAGGTACAACAGCTGCCGCTCCCAAAACCACTTCCGCATGACTCGCTCTCTCTTCCTGCCTCCCCACAGGTTGGGGGTCGCCTGTCTCTATTTCAAGACGAATGGCGACTCCACATCCAAGATCAGTGGGTCCGAGACGTAGTCTCAAGAGGATACAGGATAGAGCTGTCATCACAACCCTCACACCGATTCCATCGGTCTGTCCCATCTCCAGAAAAGGCTCAGGCTTTTTATCTGGTGTTGGAGGGACTCCGCAGAGACGGAGTGGTGGTCCCAGTGCCCACTGGGGAGAGGTTCAGGGGTTTTTACTCCAACCTCTTTATCGTCCCGAAGAAGGACGGCTCCTTCCGCCCGGTTCTGGACCTCAAGCTGTTCAACCGCCACGTGTTGGTTCGGAAGTTCCGCATGGAATCCCTGCGCTCCGTGATCGCGGCTGTGTCGCAGGGCGACTTCCTAGCGTCCATAGACATCCGCGACGCTTACCTTCACGTGCCCATTGCACCGTCTCATCAACGATGGTTGAGATTCGCGGTGGGGGAGGAGCACTTCCAATTCGTGGCGCTGCCTTTCGGGTTGGCCTCGGCCCCCCGGGTGTTCACGAAAGTGATGGCATCAATGATGGCCTTACTGCATGCGCAGGGACACGCCGTTATCCCTTATTTAGACGACCTGCTGGTCAGAGCGCCATCGGAACACCTGTGTCAGCGGAGCCTACAGGCAACCATGCAGTCTCTAGAGCAGTTCGGGTGGCTTCTCAACATCCAGAAATCCACCCTGGTTCCAACCCAGTCACTGACGTATCTGGGCATGGACTTCCATACGAACTCTGCTCTAGTGTCCCTACCACGAGCCAAACAGCTGGCCATCCAGTCAGGAGTGCAAGATCTCCTCAGATCACCTCATTCATCCCTGCGGGTATTGATGAAGCTGGTGGGACGCATGGTGGCAGCAATAGAGGCGGTGCCATTCGCACAGTTTCGCCTCCGTCCTCTGCAACTGGAAATCCTCCAGAGGTGGGACAAGAGGACGTCCTCTCTGAATCAGCTGGTGGTCCTCTCCCAGCCGACCAGGGATGCTCTACAGTGGTGGCTTCAGTTGAATCACTTGTCGAAGGGACGATCCTTCCTGAAGCCATCGTGGTTAGTGGTGACCACCGACGCCAGTCTGAGGGGCTGGGGAGCGGTGTTCTTACACCACAGAGCTCACGGTCTCTGGACACGTTCAGAGGCGGCCTTGCAGATCAACGTACTGGAGCTCAGGGCGGTCTATCTGGCTCTCCTGGCCTTTCGAGTGTTTCTATCCGGACAACCGATTCGGGTTCAGTCCGACAATGCGACGACTGTCGCCTATATAAATCACCAAGGAGGAACCAGGAGTGCACAGGCTCTAGCGGAAGTCCACCGCATTCTATCATGGGTGGAAGCCAACAGCTGCTTGATTTCCGCAGTCTACATCCCAGGTGTCGAGAATTGGGAGGCAGATTACCTGAGCCGACAGGGGATGGACGCCGGAGAATGGTCTCTCCATCCGGACGTCTTCCGGGACATCTGCATCAGATGGGGGACCCCGGATGTGGATCTGATGGCCTCCCGGCTGAATCATCAGGTGCCACAATACATGGCGAGATCGTGGGACCCTCAGTCTCTGGGGGCAGATGCTCTAGTCCTGAGTTGGTCAGATTTTCACCTGCCATATGTTTTCCCGCCCCTGGCACTGATGCCCAAGGTCCTGTGGAAAATCAAAACAGAATGTCACGCAGCCATTCTAGTGGCTCCGGATTGGCCGAGGAGGTCCTGGTATCCGGATCTGTGGCAACTGTCCGGCGGACACCGGTGGGCTCTTCCAGACCGCGCAGATCTTCTCGCGCAGGGCCCCTTCTTCCGCCCCAATTCCAGGGCCCTCAGATTGACTGCATGGCTCTTGAGGCCTGGCTCTTAACATCCAGGGGTTTCTCTCCTGCGGTGGTTTCCACCATGAACAGAGCTAGACGGCCCACGTCACGGAAGATTTACCACAGAACGTGGAAAGTCTTTTTCGCCTGGTGCTCCTCTGGGGGACATGTACCTTGGCCCTTGTCGATCCCGACCCTATTGGCTTTTTTGCAGTCAGGTTTGGAGTTGGGCCTTTCCCTCAGTTCTCTGAAGGGTCAGGTATCAGCGCTGTCTGTATTGTTCGACAGGCGCTTGGCGCTCCTCCCAAAGGTTCGTCAATTTCTCCAAGGGGTGTCTCGAGTGGTTCCGCCGCATAGGCGACCTCTGGACCCTTGGGATCTCAACATGGTCTTGGCGGCTTTGCAGAAACCACCTTTTGAGCCATTGAGAGAAGTCTCTCTTTCTTATTTGTCACAGAAAGTGGCCTTTCTGGTGGCTATTACGTCCCTGAGACGGGTCTCTGAACTGGCGGCACTATCGTGCAAGTCACCTTTTCTGGTGGTTCACCAAGACAAAGTGGTATTGCGCCCGCGGGCGGAATTCCTGCCAAAAGTGGTTTCCACTTTTCATTTGAACCAGGAGATTGTGCTCCCATCATTTTGTCCCGCTCCTGTTCATCAGATTGAGCGCGACCTCCACACTCTGGACCTCGTACGGGCTGTACGCATTTATGTGTCCAGAACTGCCTCCTTCCGGAGTTCGGACTCTTTGTTCGTACTGACGGCAGGTCGCTGTAAGGGGTCAGCGGCGTCAAAATCAACCTTGGCCAGATGGATCAAGGCACCCATTCAAGAGGCTTACCGGTTTTCTGGTTTGCCTCTTCCGGTAGGCTTGAAGGCACACTCGACAAGAGCTGTCGGTGCCTCCTGGGCCTTGCGACATCGCGCCTCTGCTCTGCAGGTGTGTCAGGCGGCCACTTGGTCTAGCCTGCACACCTTCTCTAAGCACTATATGGTGCATGCCCATGCCTCTGCGGATGCAAGTTTGGGCAGGCGGGTCCTCCAGGCGGCGGTTGCCCACCTTTGATGGGGACCGCGTATGCAAACGTCTTTTGAGGAACTTTTTCCCGCCCTGGGGTATTGCTTTAGGACATCCCCATTGTCTGGGTCTCCCATTATGATGATCAGAAAAAAGAGAATTTTGTTTACGTACCGTAAATTCTTTTTTCTTGAATCATCAATGGGAGACCCAGCACCCACCCAGTGTTCCGTTGTATGTTACGGTTGATCTGTCCCCTGTTGGGGCAGTTTATCCGGGTTGTTGAACCGTCTGTTCACGGTGTCTTCCCGAGGTTTCGGGTGTGGTTTTTTCTGTTGTCTCCTCGCAGCTTATGGACCAAACTGAGGATGTTCCCTGCGGTAGGGGTTTATAAGCGGAGGGGGCGGTGTCTACAGTTCTTGTAGTACCTAGTGTGGCCTCCGGAGGGCAGTGCCCTAAACCCCATTGTCTGGGTCTCCCATTGATGATTCAAGAAAAAAGAATTTACGGTACGTAAACAAAATTCTCTTTTTTGCAGGGTTGTGTTACTTATGATGATGCATTATAAACATGTTGACTAATAAGGCGGATGGCTCCCTTGGATACTCTGAAACTGAGTGGGGAGAGGTTTTCCTGTCCCTGAGGGCAGGTACTAGCTCATGTACATTGTTATCATGGCTCTGGGAAATCAAATTACCGATAAGTAATTCTCATCTTTAATCACCAGATCTTGGAATAATAATAATAAAAATTTCCACAATTGGATGTGTTTAAAAATAATGTTACTGTGCTGAGATAATGTTATATATGTGTCCCTGCTATGTACTGTGTAATGGATGTGTCTGACCATACAGGGACATGGTCTGATCATACCACATCTCCTGTGGCTCTAAATCTACAATCAAACCACTGAATGTATCCCTATACAGCTGCCAAAGCAATACAGGGAAGGGCCAGGGAAGAGGTAAAACATTTTTTCAAAACCGGTAACTATTTTACCTCACAAAAAGAATCAGTTGTGATCCCGTGCTGTAATGTCTGTATACTCTTTTTCATCCTTCCTGGCCCAGGAGATGTGGTATGATCAGACCATGTCCCTGTACGGTCAGACACATCCATTACACAGTACATAGCAGGGACACATATATAAGATTATCTGAGCACAGGAGATGTGGTATGATCAGACCATGTTCCTGAATGGTCACACATCCATTACACAGTACGTAGCAGAGACACATATGATTATCTCAGCACAGGAGATGTGGTATGATCAGACCATGTCCCTGTACGGCCTGACACATCCATTACACTGTACATAGCAGGGACACATATATAAGATTATCTGAGCACAGGAGATGTGGTGTGTGATCAGGCCATGTCCCTGTACGGTCAGACACATCCATTACACAATACATAGCAGGGACACATAAATAAGATTATCTGAGCACAGGAGATGTGGTGTGATCAGACCATGTCCCTGAATGGTCAGACACATCCATTACACAGTACATAGCAGGGACACATACTGTATATAAGATTATCTCCGCACAGGAGATGTGGTATGATCAGACCATGTCCCTGTATGGTCAGAGACATCCATTACTCAGTACATAGCAGGGACACATATATAAGATTATCTCCGCACAGGAGATGTGGTATGATCAGACCATGTCCCTGAATGGTCAGACACATCCATTATACAGTACATAGCAGGGACATATATGATTATCTCAGCACAGGAGATGTGGTATGATCAGACCATGTCCCTGTACGGTCTGACACATCCATTACACTGTACATAGCAGGGACACATATATAAGATTATCTCAGCACAGGAACAATATTTTTAAATCACATTCAATTGTGGAAATTATTAATCCAAGATTTGTTAATTAAAATTAACTTTGTGTGTGGGAAATCCCTTTAAGTGTACCATACAGTTGTTTGCACCTAATAACAGTCTGATATTTATGACTTTACTTTGTAGCAAAACCTAATGAATTACCTTTTTGTCCTGTATTGTGTCTTTATATGCTTTCTCTTTTTTTTCCATTAGCTAAAGGAAGTGGATTCAAAGAAAATTTTGAAAGCAATGTTTTCCTATGTGTGGCCCAAAGACCGGCCTGATTTACGAGCAAGAGTTGCCATCTCCCTTGGGCTTTTAGCAGGTGCAAAGGTAAGCAAGCTTGTGGCCTTTATCTTGAAAACCATTAATCATGTCCTCTGGGAGGCTGGAATAAGTGTTGGTTTGAGGTAGGAGGTGACTCTTGTGGGTCAATTTAAAAAAAAAATTAACTCTTTCAGTGGCACAGTATTTTTTTTTCCATTTGCAAAGATCTTCTTTTCTTTTACAAGACTGGAAGTTGTAGTGTAAAATGCTTCCTGTACCTGACCAGATAGACTTCAATACCACTAGACTTTGATCTTCTAATGCTCGATGCCCTAGTTTTAAAGGCCTACTGGAAAGCAATGTCCTGCCGATTAGTTTTGTAAAGAATATCATCTGGTATTAAAATATGATTTTGATAAGATATGAGAGTGGATTGCGGGGTTGGCCAGACTTTAGTTAAAAGTTTGGTTCGGTTTTCAAACTTGACCCCGAACCCCATAGACGTCAGTGGAGACCTGAACTTCTGTGCTGTGAAATGGTCGTAGTAAGGATTAGGACCTCAAAATGGTTGTACGGCTACCTTCACATATGCGATCCCCTACGCCGCGTTCTGCGGAGGGGATCCGCAATGTGACCGCAGCACCGCAAGCCCCTATGTTTATAATGGGAGCGCACGGTGCTGCGCTTGACTGTGCATGACCGTGCGCACCCATTCACTGCCATATGTGATCTGTGCGCAGGCGATGCCTGCGCACAAATCACCCAGTCTCGTCCGCACCAGAAAAGTAACGTCGCGTTCGTGGTGCGGACGAGACTGGGTGATTTGTGCGCAGGCATCCGCCTGCGCACAGATCACATATGGGAGTGAATAGGTGCGCACGGTCGTGCGCAGTCAAGCGCAGCACCGTGCGCTCCCATTATAAAGATAGGGGCTTGCGGTGCTGCGGTCACATTGTGGATCCCCTCCGCAGAACGCTGCGGAGGGGAACGCAAATGTGAAGGTAGCCTAAGAGCAGCACAATTGACCTGCAAACAAATGTGGATAGGGAAGTGGCTTTAAAGGGGTTCTATCACCACATCAATCATGGTTAAATAGGAAGTAAATTAATAAGATAAACATTTTAAGAGTGGCCCCATAGAGACTGATTTCAGAGTTTCCCCACAGAGCCAAAATTGTAAGAGTGTCGCCACAGAGCCTATTTTCACAGTTCCTCCACAGAGCCAAAATTTTAGGTTCTGTAGTGTGCGCTACAGCTGCTGTAATTAAAAGCCTCATAGTTTGATTCGGTATCAAGCTGTCTGTCCATCAGCTAGCCTTGTTGCAGCCAGGTCCACCTGCTTTGCCTTAAGGCACCCCCCCGATGCTGTTGACTGAGTGTCTCGGGACTCGAAGCATTTACTTTGAAAAACTTATTGTTCAAAGTTGTGAGCCATGCTAGAATACTCCAGTAGGGAGAATGGAATAGGACTCTGGTTATATGTTTTTGGTTGTCAAAACTGGAGCCATGATTAAGAGGGAACCCAGCGGAAGACAAATTGAAGGAACTGGAGGCACTCTAAGCCATTCAATCTTAAATCGTGTCTACTAATTCTGGCCTCACCATTCATGCAGCGGTACTCTGGCCTAATACATTACATAGGAAGTCCTGTCTCCTGCTTGTACCAGAGGAAGAGGTTTCATTTGGGCTTGTAGAAGGTACAGCTCCACCACATCCTCTCCCTTCAGCAGCTGCACCATGGCCACATCCCTTACTTGATGCTTTCATTCTTATCACCCCAATAAAGTGCAGAGTATTACATGACCTGTATAGAGAGAGAGAGAGAGTGCCCAGCACATTATTATACTAACTGTTTTCACAGTTTCCCTGCAGAACCAAAATGTCAGCTCCAGTAGCGTACACTACAGCTGCTGCAATTTAAAAGCTTGTAGCTGGATATGGGATCAAGCTGCCTGGTGCCCGTGAGGCTAGGAAGACTTCTTCCACAGAACAACAATTTTCAGAGTGCTCCTACAGAGCCTGTTTTCAGAGTTCGCCATACAGCCAAAATTGGAAGAGTTCCCCCACAGAACCCTTTTCAAATTATACGGAACTAAAAGATAAAATAATCTTGAACCAGGAGGCGAAGGTCAAAATGAAGGAGAAGGAGGGTTGAGTGGACGTGGTGGTGCAGGTGGAACAGGTGTAGGAGGTAGCCAACATTTTTTTTTTTTTTTAATATGGGGAGGCCTCAAAATATTAAAATGTAAAAGAAAAAAGAAAAGGGCACCCAATGTGAATTGTGCGCCCACTGTGAATAGTGGTGGGATGCAATTATTGGGGGTGAAATAGCCGCTCACCTTGGTAGGATGTGCGACACCGCACAACCCCGGAAATGTGCATCACGTTGCCGTATATGGTAGAGCCCAGGGCCTTCGCTGTGACTTCTCGCTGCTTTCACAGTGTGGCTTTCAAGTTGCCGCGTCGCGTGATCTCCAGGCCTGATACACATCACCGCAGGTCCTGTGAGTATATTACAGTTGCCTAGTGATGACAGGTCCTTCCAGCGTCTGTTAATCCTCGATCTCCTGCCGGTCTCCCAAAAGGGGAGTTTAGATAATGGAAAGATACTGAATGTATCGGCCTCTTGGAGCGCTGAGGTGGGGACCACAATGATAGACAAAGTTTAAATTAAGATTAAACAGACCTTTATTGGCCCCTTGTACTGCCACTACGCGTTTCGACAGTAATGGGGCTGTCTTCCTCAGGTGGTACCAGCTCAGCGCTCCAAAAGGCCGATGCATTCAGTATCTTTCCATTTTCAAAATATTGGAATGGCACATAGAACAAACAAACTGCAATGAAGTACAACAATGGCTTTGTGTGGCTGGTATGCTTCTCTAGTCAGTCAAAGGAGCGGTCAAGTCCTGTAAGATCCATGCCTCTTAGATTTTAATGAATTTAGGCTGGCCATGTTGGCTTTAGCCAGGCAGATGTGTCTTTGTGTGATCACACCCCCCTTTGTGTTAAGCACATGTTCTGACAATACACTTGCCACACAAGCAGGCCAACAGATACACCCAAAGGCAAAAGACCACACAGAATTAAAATAAAAATACGTTAATTGCAGTATTCATGATAAGAGTATGTTAAAATTAAAAAATAAATATAAAAAGAATTTAGATACATTGTGAGAACTACAAAAATATACGTACAAAGTCTGTATAGATGTAATTTTATAATTTTAGATAGACACATAAATATGGGGGTACCGAATGGTGCAAGATATAATATGCAAATAACTATTAAATTAATTTAATTAAAGGTATTAAAGGTACAAAAAATATGCAGAGAAAATATATACACAGATGCCAATAGCCTATCCTGACATTATGGCCACATAAGGATAAGGGAACATATTAGAAAGTGCAAAAAAAAAATTATGAAGGACCAGTTGGTTCAAAGTATACTTCTAGTCTAGGACCCCCGTCCTCCGAACTACGTTTCGCCTGCTTTATCAAGGAGGCCAGTACCTAAAAGGCTTAAAGGGCAAGCTCAGGTCATGTGTTGAATTTGGGGACCCAGAAGTCAAATGCAGCAGACCCATCAGTCAGTACATGGAGACATGTGGGCACATACTTTTCCACCATGTTGTTAAAACTCTGCCTCCTGCTCATATAAAGCATATCAGATGGTGGTACTAGATCATGTGGCGTGCTGAGGAATGTCCTGTCTCCTGCATGCACCAGAGAAAGGTGTTTTCATTTGGGCTTGTAAAAGGCGCAGATCGACCACGTTCTCAGCCTGCAGCCACCACCAGCAGCAGCACAATCACTTCCCCTATTTGATGCTCTCCTTCTTCTTTGCACCCCAAAAATGTGCAAAGTATTACATGGCCTGTATACAGAGAGAGACTTCCCAGCATATTATTACACTGACTGTATGCTGAGTGCCCCCACAGACACCTTTATAACAGTACTCACAAAGCCTGGTGTAGGATGGCCACACAGAGCCGGGTGCATAGTGGCCACACAGAGCCTTTTTAATAGTTCACCCACAGAGCTGGGTGCAGAGTGGCCACACAGAGCCTTTTCAATAGTACACCCACAGAGCCTGGTGCAGAGTGGCCGCACAGAGCCTTTTTAATAGTACACCCACAGAGCCTGGAGCAGAGTGGCCGCACAGAGCCTTTTTAATAGTACACCCACAGAGCCTGGTGCAGAGTGGCCGCACAGAGCATTTTTAATAGTACACCCACAGAGCCTGGTGCAGAGTGGCCGCACAGAGCCTTTTTAATAGTACACCCACAGAGCCTGGTGCAGAGTGGCCGCACAGAGCCTTTTTAATAGTACACCACAGAGCCTGGAGCAGAGTGGCCGCACAGAGCCTTTTTAATAGTACACCCACAGAGCCTGGTGCAGAGTGGCCGCACAGAGCATTTTTAATAGTACACCCGCAGAGCCTGGTGCAGAGTGGCCGCACAGAGCCTTTTTAATAGTACACCCACAGAGCCTGGTGCAGAGTGGCCGCACAGAGCCTTTTTAATAGTACACCCACAGAGCCTGGTGCAGAGTGGCCGCACAGAGCCTTTTTAATAGTACACCCACAGAGCCTGGTGCAGAGTGGCCGCACAGAGCCTTTTTAATAGTACACCCACAGAGCCTGGTGCAGAGTGGCCGCACAGAGCCTTTTTAATAGTAGACGGCTCAGTTTCATCATGTGGGAGGGCAGGGAAAGCACAAAAACAAATTCTCTCCCCAGAGTTCCCATTTAAGGGTAACTTGAAGAACTGCATTCCCAAAATGTCATACAGTAGAACAGCTTCTCCAGATTTGCGACCTCCTTCCTCCTTCCCTTCCATAATGTCAACATTTACCTGGATCCAAGGGACACCATCTGTTCAGAGCAGTGGAAACTGCACTGCCATTATAAGTTAGCAGTGGAAGCAACAAGAACAGTGGGTTATCAGTGATGGGGGTCAATGAGGAACCAAACAAAACTTATAATTAATGACACTATGAATATCCATGCATATTTTTAGTTGAAAAAAATTCCCACAGACATGTTGCATCAACATTTAACCAGGAGTGGGGTACACTACGTGATGTATTGAGCAGACATTGGCCGGTCCTACATTCTGACCCTGTTTTGAAGGACCTCCTATCGATGAGACCCCTTTTGACCGCTAGGTGGTCAGGAAATTTGCGTGACATATTGGTCCGGAGCCACTATGTCCCTGCTCCACCGAACTCCTTCGGCTCTAGGGACCCCCTGAGGGGGTGTTTATCCCTGTGGTCACTGTGTGGCGTGCCCGAATGTCCAGCGCATAAGTTCCTTCACCTCCTGCAACAGCCTACGGATGTTCGACATTAGACAGAGTATATCATTCGGCACAAACAATGTGGTATATTTTGCCACATATGCTTGCCAACTGGTCTATGTCAGTATGACTTCAAATGAACTCAGGAGGATGAGGGACATTCTGGCGGCGTCTGCAGTGACCGACAGGGCCACCCTCAAAACACTGCCACGACACTTCCTGGATCACCACGATAGTGATCCAGCATCCCTGATGTTTAGGGGGATTGATGTTATTAATGGCGGAATCCGCGGTGGTGGTACCAGGAGGATGCTTGTGCAGTGTGAAACGGGGTGGATAGTTTCTTTAGACACTATGACACCGCAAGGCCTGAATGAACATCTGTCGTTCGCCTCTTTCCTTTAGCCATTGTCACCCGACACTGGGGTTTAAGTACCCAATTTCTATTTGTGTGATCCTTGGGACTCGCTATAATTTTATAAGGTTTTATGGGTGATACTTTTGTGGTTAACGGGTATACCTGCTCATCCCCTTTGGGGATTTTTAATGAGTGTCTGCAAGTGACCTTACCAGGACTTCTTCAGTATGGGAAGACACAACAATCAGAACTTTTTTGAAGCACACAATGGACTGGGACTGAATTTGTGGATTCAACATGGAAAATATGCAACACTTCCCACTGATTGGATTTGCAATTCTGCATAATATATGGACTAATTATGATTGTCACCACATGGTCTCAATGTGTGTACTCCGAGTTTAATATCTGATGGAGGTACTATGTAATATCTGGGCATATACCTTTTGGCCCTCTTGTTGGTGTACTTCCCTGGGGTCAGGCTGCCTGGCCCTGAACATCACTTCCGGTCCGCGGTGACGTGGCCATTTGCAGGCCATATAACAGGAGACGCAGGCAGCACCTACTTATCCACCTGATGAAGTGGCTAAGGCAGGCAGCCTAGCCACAAAACGGTGTCGAGGCCCACTCCCCTAGGTTCCCTTTCACCAGGGTGCCTTAACCCCATGTCCTTGGTATGGTATTAGCACTGTGATCCTGATTAAGTATTTCTGTGTAAATGTGTTCAACGGTGTTTGATGTTCTGAGGGTGACCTGACCATTAATGTCTGTTTATACCTGTAAACCTGCTTGTACCTGTAATAATATTATTATTATTATTATTATTATTATTATTATTATTATTATTATTAATAGAACGCCTGGCATACATGTAATCTATATATAATGATTGTAGGACTCTGACGTCTAAACAATATGGTGGATATGGCAGGAATATTAATTGTTCTGTATTTCCATGGTAATATGGTGTTATTCCTCGTCTGGTTTTCCCTCATCTAACTTACGCAGGCTTCACATTTGCGTTTGTGTCTGCATTCAGAGGGCATGCAGACGCAAACACAGGGCAAACGCTTCCATACTGATGTGAACATAGCAGAGAATCTCCGCATGTGTTCACATCGATATGGTGCCCAATGGTGCCAATCAGCTGCCTCCGTGGTGGCCAGGAGGCGGAGATCAACGGTGGAGATCTCCTCCTCCCGGGAGAGATTTCAATGAGATCCACGTTCTCCTGCGCTGTCATGCGGAGGACACTGAGGATCCATTGAGATTGATGTATTGTTTGTGCGCTTGCGGATAGAACAAGCGCCCGCGAACACACAAAAAATGCAACAGGCTGTGTTCGGAGGGCGGAGGAGGGTGCACAAATTATGCGCATCCGAACGCAGCCGCAACTGAACGCAGCCAAACGCAGGTACCATGCGTTCCCATGTTAGATATAGAAATGCCGTGCGCTTGCTTTGACTGCGTTCGGAATGCTGCGTTCACAAATGCAAATGTGAACCCGGCCTAAAACATTGTTATATATGAATACGTTGTGATTAAAAGATTGTGGCTTTTTACAGTGCTGGTTGGACGTATGGTGACAGGCATCTGCACCACCTCCCTCATCAGGGCTTCCAATTCCGGTTATATAATAGAATTTCATCTTGAAAATGATTCATTTAGTGGTCTTTGTAATTGAACTATCTTGAGTTGCTTCCAGGGGTTCCCTCTCTTATGGAGGGTGTCCCTGTGGGTATATGTAGATTATTGTATTAGACATTTGCTTAGTATTTAATGATGCATGATTTGGAAATTTTGCGCTCCTATTTCTGCTTTCTGAGAAAAATGAGTGGCAAGTGTTTAGGGCTCTAATGGTTGTCACCAAACCTTCCAAGGGTTATATATAAGTTTCAGGCAAGGGCAGCTCTGAACCTAGATTTTAGAGGGAGTTTAGCATTGTCCCTCTTGTTGATGAGTCCATGTTACAGGTGACCCATGATCTGCTCAGATGATGGATGCTCATATTACAGGCCTACTGTATTCTGAGGATACATACAGATGAAGGTTAGGCTTTGCATGGACATTTTATCACACAACGCTTTGTCAGGCATCATTGCTTCAGACATAACAGCAGACGGTGGGAAATTGCAGGTCCCGCAGGTTTGCACTAAACTGCGACGTGATAGGTTACGGTTTCCTTTGAGACTTCCATTTAAAGGTCCTTGGGATAATGTCAGTTTATTTCAGAATACTCCGGGCCTGCGACTGGGAATGAGATGTCTGGAGCGTCCCCGCATCCTGTCACTGTTTCATCATTTCATGGCTTCTTGTTATTGTGTTTTACAGTTAAGATCTACTTTACATAATTTTCTGGACTGCACCCTTTTCCACCGCCTGAATGTTCTCATTAAGCCCATTTTATTGATTCTCTACTGGTTTCCATGATCATATATCACAAACTAAAAGGGTTGGATAATGCCTTATCTAATGTTACTAGTTGCCTGGATTACATTGCTTAATGTGGGGAAATTGATTCTGGGGATTTGCTTTCATTGCCGTGATTTATTTTTCTTACATATGGCTAAGTTGGGTGGTGTTCTTGCTCCTCTGAATCAATACAGCAAGGAAATATGTCATCTATCCACCCTGTTTAACCATAAAGGTACCGTCACACGTTTCAACATCGCCGCCGGCAGCTGACGGGAGCGCGCACGTTTTTGGCCGCTGGCCAAGATCACTGTGCTCCTGTCACACGGAGAAACATCACCGGCAACGCAGTGGCGATGTTGAAAGCAACTATCGCTGATAGGGTTAAATGCAACCCTGGCAGCGATCCTTAACATGGCAGTCAATGGGGAAAGTTGCTTGCAACATCGCTGTTGCGGTGTCACACAGGGCGATTCAGGCAAATCGCTTGAGCAACATCGCCGTTGAAATCACCCTGTTACATGGGGCAACTCATGCAAAAACTGCTAGAAAAAAGCAGCATCAAAAAAACTTACCATCATTGCCAAAAGCAGAATCAAAATGCACTCTCAGGAAGCAGTCAGAGCCCAATTGTAAAGCAAGCCCAGCTGCAGGCTAATAAACCACCTCTACCAGCTATGTGTGGGGGCAACTCACCAGCAATGTTGCCGCAACTTGGCCACGCCCCTGATTTGCCGGTGATGTGGCCGGAGATTTTGCCCCGTGTAACAGGGCCTTAAAGGAGATTTTACTCTACATACAGTACCTATCATTATCTCCTCTTACAACAGCACCTTAGACACGCAGACTCCAATGCTGTCATTACTAGATACACATATACTCAGGTATATTCTAGATCCAAGTGTTTTAGATTGGAATATCTGGTGATGAGTGAGCGCTCCTAGATACGATGAGCCAACATCTTTCTGTCAGTTATTTCACATCCAATATGAACAATACAATGCGTTTTGGCTCTCTGATACAATATAAGAAGCCTTCCTCAGGTATAATACATGTGGTACAAGTCTACATTTATTAGGTCAAATCTTCCTCCTCGTTATGCTAATTAGGTGTCTCCAGGATCACCTTCAATTAGCTGTTTTCAGGAACACCCAACTATGGTAATTGAGTTGCTTCTAGTATGAGATCCTCGAGTTCTCATACTATTGAGATAATTCACATTCATTTTACAAATATTTTCCAATTGTTAGGATAGAGGAGCCTACGTTCCCCTTACTATAATGTATCAATTAATATATCATTTTTTTTATGGTTTTCTGTCTGTTTTTCAAATATCATATAAATGTACAAATAAAAGAATTAGTTCAATAAAATACTATGATAACATTTTTTTATGCATATTTGAATTAAAAGGGCTAAAATCAAGAACAAATAACCACTCAATAATAAATACCAATAAATTTATATACCGTATATACTCGTGTATAAGCCGACCCCCCTACTTTTGCCCCCAAAACCTGGGAAAACCTATTGACTCGTGTATAAGCCGAGGGTGGACCCCAGCACAGGTATACAGCCCCCAGCAGTGTGGTATACAGCAGCCTCCCCAGTGGTATATACAGCAGCAGCCCCAGTGGTAGTATACAGCAGCAGCCCCAGTGGTAGTATACAGCAGCAGCCCCAGTGGTATATACAGCAGCAGCCCCAGTGGTTAGTATACAGCAGCCCCAGTGGTAGTATACAGCAGCCTAGCAGCCCCAGTGGTAGTATACAGCAGCCCCAGAGGTATATACAGCCCCAGAGGTATATACAGCAGCCCCAGTGGTAGTATACAGCAGCCCCAGAGGTATATACAGCCCCAGAGGTATATACAGCAGCCCCAGTGGTAGTATACAGCAGCCCCAGTGGTAGTATATAGCAGCCCCAGAAGTATATACAGCCCCAGAGGTATATACAACCCCCCCATCAGTATACAGGCCCCCCCCTTGCTGCACAATCCTGTAAAGGAATACATTAGTATACTTATCCCTGCCACTGTCCCGCCGCCGTCATCGCGCTCCTCAGTCTTCATCCAGCGTCTTCCGGCTTCCTCCTCTGGCGCGCAGACAATGACGTCATTGCCTGCGTCCACCGGAGGAAGCCTCAAGAAGACGGATGAAGCCGGAGGAGCGCGATGACGGCGGCGGGACAGCGGCAGGGATAAGTATACTAATGTATTCCTTTACAGGATTGTGCAGCAAGGTGGGGGGCTGTATACTGATGGGGGTGGGCGACTGTATACTGTATACATTGTATACAGTATACAGTGACTCGCGTATAAGCCGAGGGGGGGACTTTTCAGCCCAATTTTTGGGCTGAAAAACTCGGCTTATACGCGAGTATATATGGTATATAGCGTGACTGATAAAATCTGAATCACACTGGGAAGGTATAATTCCTGTTTTTTCCTTTTTTCTCTATTTCATTACTGTGAAGTTCTATAAATTGTTCATCCACCTAGAGTCCAATAGTTATATTTGTATGTGTAGGCTACGTTCACACATTGCGCTTTTTTTTGCACTTTTTTGCGTGGGCACTTTTACCAGCGTTTTTTACCCCTGCGCAAAAAAGTGCAAAAAAAGAAGCAGTGCTGTTCATACTGCAAGCTTTATTACAGCCCAAAGGGAGGAGTGATGTTACAGAGGGGAGGAAGAATTCTGGTTCCTCCTTCCCTCTGTGACATCTGAGACAGGCCTCATTACACATCACATGACCGCAAGCGGCCAATCAGCGCCCGTGACGTCACTCTGACATCATGCAAGGCCCTCGCAGGACAATAAATCGCCTGGCTCTGTACCGGAGACCGCGAAAAGGGTAAGTATTCAATCTTTATTATTTTTAATACATTTGGCTTTATTTAACTATGATTTCGCAGTGTATTAATACACTGAAAAATCTGATGGGGCCGGTCTCAGATGTCACAGAGGGGAGGAGAAACCAGGATTCTTCCACCCCTCTGTGACATCAGATCCAGCAGTGCAGCCCCTATGGAAAAAGTGCGGGCTCTGCTGCGTAAAGAATTGACATGTCAATTCTTTTTACGCAGAGGCTTTTTCCCAGAAAAGCGCTACATATTTTTACGCAGTCTGTACGGCAAAGTGAATTTCACATTCACTTTGCCGGCAAACAAAAGGCACATTGCGTATTTTTGAAAAGAGCGTGCAAAAAGCGCTCAAAGATGCGCAATGTGTGAACGCAGCCAAACAAATTATTTTTTTTGCTATATTTGTTTATAAAAAATACTTGTTTATGTATCAGGAGGGTATTTCTTTGGATGGTATCAAACTCCCATCTCTCGGGCCGTATCTTCCACAGTTTAGGAGAGAATTTCGTATTTCAGCCTCCTGTCTAAACTCCTAGCTCATCGGGAGGAGTCAGACACGGAGTTGCTTACTCCATCGTTGGAGTATTGGTCCATTGTATGTTAACTTCAGTTTTTTTGGAAAAATGTTTTTATTAGATGCATCACACAGCGGACCGCTCAGTGTGGTATTAAGACTAACTGTATCCATTTGGTCCTTAGCAGAAAGCATGTAATAAGGACGATTCCAGACTTTTGTTACCTACAATGACAATGATGTTTTTCACAGCAAATCCCCCATTCACTGTGCAGCCCGCACGACAAAAATGCTAAGTGCGGTATCAAAGCCTCTATCATCCAGTGGCCAACTGGTCCCCTGTGTGATCCATCTCTCTCTCGCTCTCTCTCTCTCTTTAAATTGAGTGGTTATTTGTTATTGATTTTTAGACCCTTTAATTCAAATATGCATACACAAATTTTATCATAGCATTTTATTGAACAAATTCTTTTTATGTGTTCTATATTATATTTGAAAAATAGAATACAACAATATGTAGACAGAAGACCATGTAGAAAATTATATATTAATTGATACATTATAGTAAGGGGAATGTAGGCTCCTCTATCATAACAATTGGAAAATATTTGTAAAATGAATGGGAATTACCGTGTATACTCGAGTATAAGCCGAGTTTTTCAGCACAATTTGTGTGCTGAAAAGTGCCCCCCTCGGCTTATACTCGAGTCACTCAGTATGCTGTGGGGGGGACTGTGACCGGGGGCTGGAGGAGGCAGGAGGGGGCCGCAGTGACCGCAGGAGGTCACATGGGGCCGCCTCATTAGTGTAATGAATATGCACGGCATCCCCCCGTCCATCATCGGCAGGGGGGAGCGGTGCATATTGCACTACTCTGGCCCCCATTAGAGATCTACAGCCCCCCCCTCCTTAGTATGTGTCCCCCATGCTGCGGCACATATTAAAATAAACTTTTCATACATCACCTTTCCGGCGCCGCTCTTCCGCTCCCGGCTTCTTCCTGCTTGTGCCGGTGTCATGTGACCGGGCGCAGCCGATGACGTCATCTCCTGCGTCCGGTCACAGCACTAGAAGCCGGCACAAGCAGGAAGAAGCCGGGAGCGGAGGAGCGGCGCCGGAAAGGTGATGTATGAAAAGTTTATTTTAATATGTGCCGCAGCCTGGGGGACACATACTAAGGAGGGGGGGGGCTGGATATCACTGATGGGGGCCAGAATACCGCTGCTGGGGCCCTGTATACCGCTGCTGGGGCCCTGTATACCGCTGCTGGGGCCCTGTATACCGCTGCTGGGGCCCTGTATAGCGCTGCTGGGGCCCTGTATAGCGCTGCTGGGGCCCTGTATAGCGCTGCTGGGGCCCTGTATAGCGCTGCTGGGGCCCTGTATAGCGCTGCTGGGGCCCTGTATACCACTGCTGGGCCCTATATACCACTGCTGGGGCCCTATATGCCACTGCTGGGGCCCTATATGCCACTGCTGGGGCCCTGTATACCGCAGCTGGGGCCCTGTATACCGCAGCTGGGGCCCTGTATACCGCAGCTGGGGCCCTGTATACCGCAGCTGGGGCCCTGTATACCGCAGCTGGGGCCCTGTATACCGCAGCTGGGGCCCTGTATACCGCAGCTGGGGCCCTGTATACCGCAGCTGGGGCCCTGTATACCGCAGCTGGGGCCCTGTATACCGCAGCTGGGGCCCTGTATTCCGCAGTGGGGCCCTGTATACCGCAGCTGGGCCCTGTATACCACTGCTGGGCCTGTATACCACTGCTGAGGGGCTGATACAGGAGGGGGCTGTTATCATGCTGAGGGGCCTGTATAATACCACTGCTGAGGGGCCTGTATACCATTACTGAGGGGCGCTATATACCAGTGAGGGGGCCTATATAATAGGATGGGGGTCTGCTGCATTTCATACCCTAGGCTTATACGCGAGTCAATAACTTTTCCCAGCTTTTGGGGGCAAAAGTAGGGGGTCGGCTTATACACGGGTCAGCTTATACACGAGTATATACGGTATCTCAATAGTATGAGAACTCTGAGGATCTCGTACTAGAAACAACTCAATTAGTTGGGTGTTGCTGAAAACAGCTAATTGAAGGTGATCCTGGAGACACCTAATTATCATAATGAGGAGGAAGATTTGACCTAATAAATGTACACTTGTACCACATGTATTATACCTGAGGAAGGCTTCTTATATTGTATCAGAGCCAAAACACATTGTATTGTCCATATTTGATGTGAAATAAACTGACAAACAGAATATGTTGGCTGCTTGTATCTGGGAGCACTCTCTCATCACCGGATATTCCAATCTAATAGTGTTGCCGGCAGACTCCAGGCTGGGGGATCTGATCTATCCGGAGTGAAGCAGCAGACCTAATCCTTGGATCCCAGGACCCCTGCATGGGATTATATGCACATTAAACAAGACCACAATAAGGTGAGCGTATTAGCACTATTTTAGCCAATGAATAATACACTCTCCACTTAGATCTGCGTCCTCTCTTTCCGGTTTTCCTCCTGTCTCCAGACCCCACAGCCCTGAGGTCAAATCGAAAAAGTTTGCACATCCAAGTGTCTCAACTGATCTAAACCTAATACCTTCTAGTGACTAAAAGCTCTTCCATAGTCGCCCCACAAGGGAGCGCTCAGCCCTTGCCATCATTCCCTTCATGTTTTTGTATTTTTTTTCCATATAAAAAAAATTCCTAATTTTCATGTTTGTGGGCAAAGTTGTGGATCACATTTCTATTGTTGTTTGCCAAGTGGCTCGTTTTTGCCATCAGTGATTTCTAATTTCTCAAAAAATAATTACCAAGCTTCACCTATTACGTGATACACAGACAACACAGCGACGCCATCCATGTGCTGTCAGTCATTTCTACCTATCCATACTCTTATATTGTTGATTTCGAATCAAAAACAAACGTCTCCAGGTTTGTCAGCTGTTGTTTTTTTGTGACCACAGTCTGTAAAAGAACACGGATGAAAAACATGGATAGAATCTTATTTATATAATCGGGAGTTTGGGATTCGGGCACTGTAGCCGAATCCCAAAATCCTTTGCGGCACTGCGAGCAATGACGCGTCAGCGTCATCGCGAGCAGTCTCCGCTGCCCACCCGCCGTCTCCGCCGCCCACCCGCCGTCTCCGCCTCCGCAAGTTCACCGCTGCCCCTCACTGTTCTATCACCGCTGGGGCCTCGGTGGCGCCATGCAGCTGGAGTAGCGGTGTCCTTGCGGCGACATGTAATTTCCAACATGGCGTCCAAAATCTCACGAGATTTCGGCGCCATATTGGATATTACATGTCGCCGCAGGGACTCCGCTATCCCACCAACTTAGCGCCGAGGTAACCGGCCAGTGCCCGTCGGGAGATCAGCCGCTCATGCCCAAGCCGCTGATCTCCTGATGGTAGACACCGCTCATCTCCTGCTGCATATGGCGGCCAGTAGCGCCGCTGCCGCCCGCTCTCCCCCGGCCGCATCCACTTCCCCCTCCCCGCTTTGCTGCCTGGAGAAATACTTTCTTTTTGGAGCCGGTCATGTGACAGGCCCTCTGTGACGTCACATTAGCCCGCCCTGTCACATGACCGGCTTCAACGCCGGTGGAAGGAATACAGAGAGCAGAGGACAGGGGGACAGGGGCACACATGACTGGGGGACAAAGAACAGTGCCAGAGGACAGGGGGACACAGGACAGGGGGACACAGGACATGGGCACACAGGACACGGGCACACAGGACATGGGGACACAACAGGGGCGGAGGACAAGGGGACACAGAACAGGGGTAGAGGACAGGGGCACACAGGACCGAGGGACACAACAGGGGCAGAGGACAGGGGGACACAGAACAGGGACACACAGGACAAGGCCACACAGGACAGGGGGACACAGAACAGGGGCGCACAGCACAGGGGGACACAGAACAGAGGCACACAGAACAGGGGGACACCGGACAGGGGCACACAGGACAGTGGGACACACCGGACAGGGGCACACAGGACAGGGGGACACCGGACAGGGGCACACAAGGACAGGGGGACACAACAGGGGCAGAGGACTCAGGCACACAGGACAGGAGCAGATGACAGGGGGACACCGAACAGGGGCACACAGGACAGGGGGACACAACAGGGGCAGAGGACAGGGTGACACAGAACAGGGGGACACCGGACAGGGGCACACAGGACAGTGGGACACCGGACAGGGGGACACCAGACAGGGGCACACAGGACAGGAGGACACAGAACAGGGGCAGAGGACTCAGGCACACAGGACAGGAGGACAGGGGGACACAACAGGGGCAGAGGACAGGGGGACACAGAACAGGGGCACACAGGACAGGGGGACACAGAACACAGGCAGAGGACAGGGGCGCACAGGGCACAGGCAGAGGACAGGGGGACGCACAACAGGGGCACACAGGACAGGGGGACACAGAACAGAGGCAGAGGACAAAGGCACACAGGACACGGGCAGAGGACAGGAGGACACGGGCAGAGGACAGGGGGACACAGGGCAGAGGACAGGGGAACATGGGCAGAGGACAGGGGAACACAGGCACAGGACAGGGGTACACAGGGACACACGACAGCAGCAGAAGATGGCGGGACACACTGGTAGAGGACAGGGCCAGAGAACAGGGGAAAACGGGACAGAGAACAGGGGAAGACAGCTAACCACTGAGCCACCATATACAGTGCTAACCACTGAGTCACTGTATACAGTCCTAACCACTGACCCACCATATACTCTGCTAACCACTGAGCCACCATACAGTGCAAAACACTGACCCACCATATACTCTCCTAACTACTGAGCCACCACATAGTGCAAAACACTGACCCACCATATACTGTCCTAACCACTGACCTATCATATACTGTGCTAACCACTTAGCCACCGTATACTATGCTAACCCCTGAGCCACTGTATACACTGCTAACTTCTGAGCCACCATACAGTGCTAACCACTAAGCCACCATATAGTGCTAACCACTGAGCCACCATATACAGTGCTAACCACTGAGCCACCATATACAGTGCTAACCACTGAGCCACCATATACAGTGCTAACCACTGAGACACCATATACAGTGCTAACCACTGTGCCACCGTACAGTGCTGACCACTCAGCCACCATATACCGTGCTAGCCACTGAGCCACCATATACCGTGCTAACCACTGAGCCACCATATACCGTGCTAACCACTGAGCCACCATATACAGTGCTAACCACTAAGCCACCATATAGTGCTAACCAGTGAGCCACTATATAATGTGCTAACTACTGAGCCACCATATACAGTGCTAACCACTGAGCCACCATATACAGTGCTAACCACTGAGCCACCATATACTGTGCTAACCACTGAGCCACCATATACAGTGCTAACCACTGAGCCACCATATACAGTGCTAACCACTGAGCCACCATACAGTGCTAACCACTGAGTCACCATATACAGTGCTAACCACTGAGCCACCATATACAGTGCTAACCACTGAGCCACCATATACAGTGCTAACCACTAAGCCACCATATACAGTGCTAACCACTGAGCCACCATATACAGTGCTAACCACTGAGCCACCATATTCAGTGCTAACCACTGAGCCACCATATACAGTGCTAACCACTGAGCCACCATATACAGTGCTAACCACTGAGCCACCATATACAGTGCTAACCACTGAGTCACCGTACAGTGCTGACCACTCAGCCACAATATAATGTGCTAACCACTGACCCACAATATACAGTGCTAACCACTAAGCACCATATACAGTGCTAACCACTGAGCCACCATACAGTGCTAACCACTGAGCCACCATATACAGTGCTAACCACTGAGCCACCATATACAGTGCTAACCACTGAGCCACCATATACAGTGCTAACACTGAGTCACGTACAGTGCTGACCACTCAGCCACAATATAATGTGCTAACCACTGACCCACAATATACAGTGCTAACCACTGAGCCACCATACAGTGCTAACCACTGAGCCACCATACAGTGCTAACCACTAAGCCACCGTATACAGTGCTAACCACTGAGCCACCATATACTGTTAACCAGTGAGCCACCGTATACAGTGATAACACTGAGCCACCCTATACAGTGCCAACACTGAGCCACGTATACTGTTAACCAGTGAGCCACCATATACTGTTAAACAGTGAGCCACCATATAAATCCTGCAACAACAGCGTAGTTTCTGGAGAGAGGACTGTACTATTCAGCGGCTATTTCTTCGGTACCTCGTCATTTCAACGCACTCCCGATGCAATAGCATCGGGCCTATTTCTACTAGTATTTACATAAACTCGTGTCCGAATGAGGCCTTAGGTATCACTAACATGTTCAAGGAACAGAGACGTCTACATTTTGATCCGATTTACTGATCAAAATCATTATTTTATGTCAATTGATCCAGGAAAAAAAATGACCAGCACACTGCTGTCATCCGAGTACTGTCCATTTTTAAACAGAATTTGTAAGCAGTTGTTTGCTGTGGTATCTGAGAGCAGAGTGGTGCAGAGACAGAGAGTCTGATTCCAGCAATGTATCACTTTCTGGACTGCTTCATGCAATTTTGGTACAATCCCTGTTTTTTTCTGCTGTAGATTTAGCAGTAATCATAACACTGCAAGAAGAATAACGTCTGTACATGGAGAGCACTACTGTATCCGGTGCATAACAATGATTTATTAAGGTGTCATTCAACAGGAAATTGGCTGGCCAGCCTTCCATCTCATACTATTCTAAAGGATGCGGATTCATTTGATTCCCACAATTTGTGGTCAGTGCCTCACCAGTGTCCATAATAACGCTGCTGGACGCCTGGTTGGGCAACGGGGCGTTGGGAGATCTTGGTATATAGTTCAAGGTGAAGTGGGATCATTACCCACATGTGTGTGATCATCTGATGTACCTCCATATTGTACAGTCAGCACTTAGCATACGCCTGGTTTATTACCTGAGTGGGGTCGTTTCACATATCTTTCTGTATGGACAGGACTCTCCCCATATCTGGCATTGAGGGAGCCGTTGTTATTGTGGCTATTGAGCCTCTACTCCCCTCTCCCCTTGGAACTCATGGGGGTCCCTCCATCTTGGTAGCTATGAGGTACTGTCCCATGATCCACCATTATAATTATGGTCACTGCCCCGTTGTTGACAATTAGCCTTAATAACCCTCATGCCAATGCGACTTGTGGTTATTATTCCACTATTGCATTTATTTGTGGATATTATTTTCCATGCCACTATAATTATGGTTTATGCTCCCTTGTGGCAGTAAACCTTCCAAACCCTCATGCCAATTCCACTTATGGGTTCTGTTCCATCTTACTGTGGATGTCACTTCACCACGTCATTTGTTTATTGTCCCCTTTCGCATTTTTCTATTCAATTCTCTCCCCTCTGCATCCTTTTACTGATCACCTAACATGTTTGCACCAGCGATCTAGGTCACCTAAGCGTGCGAGCCCCCTTATTTGCGCATGCACTGTGGGCCGTTGACTCAGCTCCATTTTCCGGCCTCTGCTTGCCTGTGGAAATGACGTTCTAGACACAGCGGTGGCAATTGACACCACTCCCACGCGTGCGCTATGGATCATTCAACTCTGGTCCTTAACCCCGCTACTCGCTAACTGCGCATGTCCGGAAATGATGCTCCAGACATAGCGGCGGTGAGGAACGCAGGGCACCCCTGGCTCACGCTACACATTTTTGTCCAGTATACAGGTATTTAAACACAGCACCATCCTCAAGGCACCAGCTCCTGACAAAGCCAGGGTTGGCGATATGCGTGGGGTCTTGCTTACCGCTCTACACACTGGGGGGTATATCCAGGTCTCTGGCAAGGGCTCTTTTGGTACTGTATGCACTAGAGTGATCTTATTGGGACCAAACCCTACCTCCTGGGTGGTTTTCTCTGGGGATAGGTATTGCTACATGGTACGATTAGCTTATCTGGGACTTGGGCACTTTGTGGTCCAGACTTCCTGCAAGCAATGTACGTACCCCTGACTAGCAGGTGCTTTGATTTATACAATGTATTCACACAATGTACAGGGTGGGCCATTTATATGGATACATCTAAATAAAGTTGGATCCAAAATGGCCGCCATGGTCACCACCCATCTAGAAAAGTTTTCCCCCTCCCACATACTAATGTGGCGCAAACAGGAATTTGATGTCACCAACCAATCCCATTTTATTTAGGTGCATCCATATGAATGGCCCACCTGTAGGTAAATTTATAAGTGTGAATTTTTATACATGGACAAATTGATTATGGACGGTGAATAATCGGAGCTCGTAATGTACATAGTTAGCAGCCATGTAAATGGCCCACCCTGTATGTATTGATTAACTACCACAGGTTATTTTGCATTGGCCATAGTTTCATTCTTTTTGTGACCCTGTATTAACTCGTGTATACGATCACCTTAGGATCCAGTCTAATTATTTTCAGTGCCCTTTTGTGATATCGGTACTTGTTGCATTCACAAGTGTGAGAGCCAGTCCTCCGGACTGCACTGTTGTGTTTTTAGCTTTGGTTGCTGTTGTTTTTCCTGTTGAATTAAATAAATAATAATAAGGGTGTGTGCCCACATTGTGGTTTAGTGTCGGTTTAGCAGCGAAAACCGCCGGCTGTTTGGCATAGGTTTTATTTAAATTTATGTAAATCCTTAGCAGCTTTAGGACTTACAAGTAACCCTATGTAATTTAGAAAACGCCGTGCACACATAGTGGGTTTATGTGAGCGGATCCGCCAGCGGTTGAGCGGTTTCCTAGCGGTTTAGCAGCATACACATGTCAATTCTTCTCAGCGGTTTTTGAGCGTTTCCATGGACAAAATCCTCCATAGAAAACCGCCGGAAAAACCGCTGGAAAAACCGACTGTAAAACGCTGTGCACACGCTGAAAAAAACGCTGGGAAACCGCTGGAAAACCGCTGGTGACTTCTGAGCTCAAGAGTCTAGGCTCCTTGAATTTTCCAGCGGTTTTCTGACGATTTGAACGTCACTAAACCACTATGTGGGCACGCACCCTAATAATAATAATTTATTCATTTATATAGCGCTATTAATTCCATAGCACTTTACATACATGAGTAATGCTGTCTCTCTTGGAGCTCACAATGTAAACATCCTTCAGTATGTCTTTACAATGTGGGAGGAAACCGGAGTGCCCGGAGGAAATCCACGCAAAAACGGGGAGAACATACAAACTCCTTGCAGATGTTGTCCTTAGTGTCCTTGGTGGGAATTGAACCAGGACTTCAAGACCCCAGTGCTGCAAAGGCTACAGTGCTAAACACTTAAGCCACCGTGCTTGCATCATTGTTATGCATCGGATACAGTGGTGTGCTCCATGTACAGACATTGTTCTTTTCTTCCCCTTCCAGATTTTCTTGCTTCTGTGTTGCAGCACTTGTAATTCATAATTCCTCGGGGCAGTTGCAGCCCGCCTTTCTGTATAACACTTGTGTTCATAACACTGAGCTGTGTATAACCTGCTCACAGCACTCATTGGCAGCCTCCTATGTACACTTTACATTGTCAGCAAGCTGCTAATCGGTTGTGGGGGTGTACTTACACAGGTTAGCTTGACTTGTGTGTACATGAGACCTAGTCTGGCAGTGATAATCTCCTGCTGATATAACACTGATTGTATTGAAACTACAGCCTATTAAGTGACACAGCACTGCAATTGTCTATCTGCTACACAGTATTCTGCTCTCATATTAAATAGCAAAAACCTGCTAAAATCATCACATGGAAGAATGAGAAAAACTGATAATACATTGATTGTAATAATGGGACAAAAAATGGAGGGAAATTATATTAAAAACACTGTTCAAAATCGCTGTTTTTTGTATGCTTGAGAAAGGCTCCAATGAAGCTGAAGGGTTGCATCTTGGATTATAATACACACTAGATGTGTGGTCCCTATCGCATTGGGAGGGCGGTGACATCACAATGGAGGGAGCTCTGTGGCGCTGGGGGCGGTGGCTGTACCTACCCCCTATGTCTCTTTCCCCCACCGTGCTGTCTCCCAATGTTTGTAAATAAATTAGTTTTTGGTTAAAAACCTGTTTCTGTGGGTGGGGGGGTTTAATAACAAAGTGTCAATTTGGCAATCTATTTAATTTCCTGGTAAAAAAATGTGTAGGGCTTCGCTGTATTTTCTATAGACCGCACAGGTAAACCAAGCCGCTACTGACTGTCAACCACCGCTGCCTGGGGTTACCTTTGCTGGCACTGAAAAATACAGGGAAGCCCTATATATTTTTTTTAGTTATTTAAATAACATAAAAAATTGGCGTGTGTTTTGCTGTATTTTCTGTTGCCAGCCAAAGTAACCCAGGCAGCTGGTGGCTGGAATTCTCAGCATGGTAAGGCCCAAGCTTTCTGGGACGCTGAAAACTGCAGCAGCAGCCACCCCAGAATTGGCGCCTCAATGAGAGATGCCGAAACTGGTGGTTACCCCACTATTCCAGCTGCCATGTAGTGGTAGCAGACTGAGTGATAATGGGGTTGATGTCAGCTTTTTTGTGGCAGCTGATATCAAGCCGTATTGCTAATATCAGCCGTCAGTATGACAGCCGGCCATTAGCAATACTTTCAATAACGAGGAAAAACACACAAATGTTTTATTACATTCAAAATAAACAGAGACACCTCCTTATCCATTTTATTAGCTCCCACCAATTTCCCCTCCTACGTAATCCTGTAATCTTGCTGTGGGGCGGAGAGATGCGTCCGCATGTGTACAGTATGTGCATGCATGCATGTGAATGTGTGCAAGCGTATGTATGGGTATGTGTCTAATAGTTGATGACCAGCACTCAAACTTGTGGTGGTTACGGTGCTAATGGAACGGATCCTTGGATCCCCAAAGATGCATTAGAATCACAGCACTTGTACAAAGTAGTTTCTTTATGCTTCAAGTGAGTTTATTTCAAACAGTCAGTAGTGGGAGATACGACAAGCAGAGTTCAACGTTTCGGCCACAAATGACCTTGTTCACAACGTCGCTAAAATCAAAACAAAGGCTATACAAGTGAATATCTTACAATATTTACAGAGATATATGTTGCTGTATACAGTATATACAGTGGATACCGATCTATAGGCATGTTATTTTACTGAAAAGGTAACGTAGCTGGTGTTCATTAACAGGGAGGCATGTATAAGGACATCTAGTCAAGGAGGAAGATAGAAAGAGGTGATGTTTCAAGAGAGATGAGTATAGCTAATTTCAAGTTGCCTACTAGTGAGATAACATCAGGGTTGTATGATGTTTGTCACCCACAGAGTAAGATCCGGATGATGGTTTGAGTAGGGTATGACGTAAGACATAGTAGAGTGAAGCTGTGTTTGTCACTAAGTTATATCATCTGTTAGGTATATACATATATAGAGAAAGGGATTAAAATTACCTGGAATATGGTAGGCAGAATGTATATTGTGTTCTAGAGGTTTTATGGAGTCCTGGATGTATGTGATAAGTGGGTAAAGTTCCCTCACAGGAGGCTGAAAGTTTGCTTGATAGAATCCAAGGTCCTCCTTAGATCCCTCCTGCTATGTTCAGGAAGTGCCCCTATTCCAAATCACTCCTGGGAGTATAGGTATATGTTATATTGGGTTTATAGCGTTAGTGTAAATCACTCCAACACTATGTCTTAGGTCATACCCTACTCAAACCATCATCCTGATCTTAGGCTACGTTAACACTGTACATTTTTTACACTTTTTTGTGCAGGCACTTTTTGCAGCATTTTGCTCCCGCACAAAAAAGTGCCGTAAAAAAACGCGGTACATTCACACACGGTGTTTTTTTCACATGCTCACTTGTCCCCCAAAAGCGCAGAGGAGAAGTGATGTCACACAGGGGAGGAAAAATCCTCCCCTGTGTGACATCTGTGACAACCCTTTTTGGGTTTCGTAGTGTATTAATATACACTGCGAAACCCAAATTAAAGTTATCCAAATGTGTTAAACATAATAAAAATTGAATACTTACCCTTAGCCAGGTGTTCTGGGAGGTACCGACCTTCCAGGACCTATCAAGATCGGTGATTGGTCGCTCACGGTCATGTGATATGCGCATCATAAGCACGTCACATGTCACTTGACCACGAGTGGCCAATCGCAGATCTTCCAAGGCCCTGGAAAGTCGGTACCTGCGGTTGTGGCGGCTCCCCGAACACCTGGCGGAGAGGTAAGTATTCAATTTTTCTTATTTTTAACACATTTGGATTAGTTTAATTTGGGTTTCGCAATGTATGTTAATACACTACGAAACCCAAAAGGGGCTGTCACAGATGTCACACAGGGGAGGATTCTTCATCCCCTGTGTGACTTCATATCCTGCAGCGTCGGCATATACCCGCTGGAATTGCGCATTGTCTGAACGCAATGCGTAATCCCAGCGGGAATAATGGGCTCCTATGGGAGAAAGTGTGGGCGCAGGTGCGTAAAGAATTGACATGGTCATTCTTTTTACTCCTGCGCTTTCTCCCATAAAAGCGCTCCATATATTTACGCAGCGTCTGACTTGCAAAAGTGAATTTACATTCACTTTGCCGGCAGATGCACACGCACTTGCACTTTTTTGAAAAGTGCGCACAAAAAAAGCGCATAGTGTGAACGTAGCCTTACTCTGGGGGTGACAAACATCATACAACCCTGATGTTATCTCACTAGTAGGTAACTTGAAATTAGCTACACTCATCTCTCTTGAAACATCACCTCTTTCTATCTTCCTCCTTGACTATATGTTCTTATATATGCCTTCCTGTTAATGAACACCAGCTATATCACCTTTTCAGTAAATGAACATGCCTATAGACTGGTATCCATTGTATATACTGTATATAGCAACATATATCTCTGTAAATATTGTAAGATATTCACTTGTATATCCTTTGTTTTGATTTTAGCGACGTGATGAGCAAAGCCATTTGTGGCCGAAACGTTGAACTCTGGTTGTCGTATCTCCCACTTCTGACTGAAATAAACTCACTTTGAAGCATAAAGAAACTACTTTGTACGAGTGCTGTGATTCTAATAATGCATCTATAAGTATGTGTGCAGGTATGCGAGTGTGTGTATGCACGTATGTGTGTGCACGTGTATGTATGTGCATGTGTGTGGAAGTATCTCTTATGTTTGTGTGTATGCGCATGTATGTGCGTGCGTATGAGTATTTGTGTGCATGCATGTGTGCGTATGTGTGTTTCTGTGTCTATGCATGATTGTGTGTATGTGGGCATGTGTTTGTATGTGCATGCTTGCGTGTGTATGTGCGTGCTTGTGTGTATGTGCATGTGTGTATGGAGACATTATACTGTGTGTATGTATGTGTCTGTGTATGCGTATGCGTGATTGCGTGTATGTGCATGTGTGTATGGGGACATGTATGTTTGTGTTTGCACGTGCATATGCGTGTATGTGCGTGTGTGTATGTATGTGCGTGGGGGGGCATTATACTGTGTATGTGGGCGTGTATGTGTACGTATGTGTGTATCTGTGTGTGTATGCATGGGTGTGCATATGTGTGCTTGTGTATGTATGTGCGTTCTTAAGTGTATGTGCGCATGCTTGCTTGTGTGGGACATTATACTGCGTGTATGTGCGTGCATGTGTATGTGTGTATGTTCATGTTTATGTGCATATATCTGGGTGTATCTGCGTGTGTGTGGGGACATTATACTGTGTGTATGTGTGTTTGTGTGTATCTTTGTGTGTGTGTATGCATGTTTGTGTCTGTGCATGCTTGCGTGTACGTACGTACGTGTGTGTGTGTGTGTGTGGGGACATTATACTGTGTGTATGTGTCTGTGTATGTGCATGCTTGCATGTGTATCTGCTTGTGTGTGCGAGGACATTATACTGTATGTATCTGTGTATGCGCGTGCATATTTGTGTGTATGTGCATGTATGTGCTTGAATGTGTGTGTGCATGCATGGGTATGTGCATGTGGGGACATTATACTGTGTGTATGTGTATGCGCGTACATATTTGTGTTTGTGTGTATGTGCCAGCGTGTATGCGTACGTATGTGTGTATGTGCATGTGTGTGTATGTATGAGCATATTTGGGTGTATATGTGTGCGTTTGTGCTTGAGTGTGGGGACATTATACGGTGTATGCGTGCATGCGCATGCACATGAGTGTGTATAGGCATGTATGTGGGGACATCATACGGTGTGTATGTGTATACGTATGCATGTTTGTGTATGTGCATATGTATGTGTGCATATGTGTATATCTGCATGTGTGTGTATGTGCGTGCTTGCATGTATATGTGTATGTAGGGATATTATCCTTTGTGTGCATGCGCGTGCATATGCAGGTTTTTGTGTATGTGCGTGCATGTGAGGACATTATACTGTATGTATGTGCGTGTGTGTGTGCTTATATGTATATCTGCGTGTGTATGTGTTTAGGGACATTATACTCTGTGTATGTTTGTGCCTGTGTATGTACGTGCGTATACGTGTTTGTGTGTGGGGTGTGTGTGCTTACATGGGTGTATGTGCGTGCATGTGCATGTGGGACATTATGTGTGTGTATATATGACAACATGCATGTGTGTCAACATGTCTGTGTGTGTACATGCATGTCTGTGTATGTATGCGGTGTGTGTACTGTATATATGGTGTGGTGTGTGTGTATGTGTCCCTCGCCACGGCACTGCGTGCACACCGACCTCCATGCAGCCATATCCGCCAGGAAAGACTTCGGCTTGCGGCCTGTGATGAATGAGATGGGGTACAGCACCCTCTGTAGCCACCAGAGGGCGCCCGCACCCCATCTCCACCACAGGCCGCAAGCCGCAGTCTTTCCTGGCGGCTGTGGCTGCATGGAGTTGGGTGTGCAGGCAACACTGTGGCGATGAGAATCAGGTGGCGGCAAAGGTCCTGGCGAGGGTTTATGGTGCGGGTGTCCCGGTGGCAGACGGAGTCCTGGCGGGGGTCTCCTGGCAGTGTCCCGCTGGTGGTACTGCACAAGGGGCTACTACCACCAGTGGCTGCCATATTGGAACATCCGTCACTTGGGTGTTCCAATATGGTGGTCGGTGTACTACCGGTCGGCGTAGTGGATTGTGGGATTCGGGATCATCCAGACGGAAGTGGATGACAGACAATTTAAGGCAAATATATCTTGAAACTGTTATGGAGGTAGTCTTCTGTCTTTTCTCGGGTTGTTTGGTGTTTCTTTTTGGGACCCGCGCTCCTGTGACTTGAGTGCTGTTCACATAGTGCTTTCTATAAACCCTTGTAAGACCATATCTTGAATATGAGATTCAGTTTTTGCATCTAGTGCAAAGGAAGAGAACAACATTTTTTTTGGTGAGTTTTTCTCCCCCTTTTCTACTGGCCATATCTTCTTTTATTTTTCCATCCACATACAGTTGTGGCCAAAAGTATTGACACCCCTGCAATTCTGTCAGATAATACTCAGTTTCTTCCTGAAAATAATTGCAATCACAAATTCTTTGGTATTATTATCTTCATTTAATTTGTCTTCAATGAAAAAACACAAAAGAGAATGAAGCAAAAAACAAAACATTGATCATTTCACACAAAAACTCCAAAAATGGGCCAGACAAAAGTATTGGCATCCTCAGCCTAATACTTGGTTGCACAACCTTTAGCCAATATAACTGCGATCAACCGCTTCCGGTAACCATCAATGAGTTTCTTACAATGCTCTGCTGGAATTTTAGACCAGGGCCGGACTGGGACCAAAAGAAGCCCTGGAAAACAAGCCACACCAGCCCACACACTATATAACACATCAGCCCCAATCCGTAAATGTTGCTTTTACGTTGTCATGGACCTTACCACTTTCTTAAAGGAGTTATTTGAAGAGCCACATGTGAATGGTGCAGCAAAAGGAGTAATCAACCACAGCTCCATTTACATGGTGCTCTTCAAAGCTCCATTTCTCAGGATTTGTGGGGTTGCAGTGGTCAGCCACAGACACACAGCCATCCACACACAGCCTCAGACAGCCACACAGCCTCAGCCAGCCACACAAAGACATACAGACAGCTACACACAGCCAGTCACATGGACAGCCACATACACACAGCCAGCCTCCACAGCCAGCCTCCCACAGCCAGCCTCCCACAGCCAGCCACCCACAGCTAGCCACCCACATACAGCCAACCACATAGACAGCCACCAGCCACACAGCCAGCCACAGACGCAGCCAGCCACACACAGACACACAGCCAGCAATATAGTCAGCCATAGTCAGACCCACACAGCCAGCCACACACACAAAGCCAGCCACACACAGCCAGCCACACACAATAGACACCACACACAGCAGCCAGCCACACACATACAGCCACAGCCAGGCACACACAACCAGCCACAAACAGCTAGCCATATAGACAGCCACATAGCCACAGCCAGCCACACACACACGGCCAGTCACACACATACAGCCACAGCCAGCCACAAACAGCCAGCCACATGCAGCCACAGCCAGCCACACACTGATACAGCCAGCCACAAACAGCTAGCCACAGACAGCCACGTAGCCACAGCCAGCTGCACAAACAGCCAGCCACATAGACAGCCACAGCCAGTCACATAGCCACAGCCAGCCACACACAGCCAGCCACATAAACAGCCACACACACACAGCCAAACCCAGCCACAGCCAGCCACAGATACAGCCAACCACACACAGCCAGCCACTCACACAACCATAGAGCCAGCAACATAGGCAGCCATAGCCAGCCACACACAGTCACAGCCAGCCACACACAGTCACAGCCAGCCACACACAGTCACAGCCAGCCACACACAGTCAGCCAGCCACACACAGTCACAGCCAGCACACAGTCACAGCAGCCACACACAGTCACAGCCAGCCACACACAGTCACAGCCAGCCACACACAGTCACAGCCAGCCACAACACACAGCACACCAGCCAGCCACAACACAGTCACAGCCAGCCACACACAGTCACAGCCAGCCACACACAGTCACAGCCAGCCACACACATCACAGCCAGCACACAATCACAGCCAGCCACACACATCACAGCCAGCCACACACAGTCACAGCCAGCCACACACATCACAGCCAGCCACACACAGCTCACAGCCAGCCACACACACTCACAGCCAGCCACACACACTCCACAGCCACCACACACACTCACAGCCAGCCAACACACACTCACAGCCAGCCACACACACCACACTCACAGCCAGCCACACACACTCACAGCCAGCCACACACACTCACAGCCAGCCACACACTCACAGCCAGCCACACACACTCACAGCCAGCCACACACACTCACAGCCAGCCACACACACTCACAGCCAGCCACACACACTCACAGCCAGCCACACACACGTCACACCAGCCAGCCCACAATCAACACACTCACAGCAGCCACACACACTCACAGCCAGCCACACACACTCACAGCCAGCCACACACACTCACAGCCAGCCACACACACTCACAGCCAGCCACACACACACTCACAGCCAGCCACACACACTCACAGCCCAACCACACAACAACACTCACAGCAGCACCAACACACACATCACAGCCAGCCACACACAATCACAGCCAGCCCACACACACTCACACAGCCACACCACCAACACAGTCACAGCCAGCACACACACACACATCACAGCCAGCCACACACACTCACACACACACACACACCACAGCCACCACACACACTCACAGCCAGCCACACACACACACAGCACAGCACACACCACAACGTCACAGCCACACACACCCCAGACACAGCCCACACACACCAGTCACCAGCCACACAACACTCACACAGCCACACACACACAACCACACACACACAGTCACAGCCAGCCACACACACACCAGCACACACACCAGCACACACAACCACACACTCACACACACAGCACAGCCACCACACACCACCACCGCCACACACACACAGTCACACCAGCCACACACACAGTCACGCCACCACCACACCACACACACACAGTCACCACCACACACACACAGCACCACACACACAAGTCACAGCACACCACACACACACAGTCACAGCCACACACAGCACACCACACCACCACACACAGCACACACACACACCAGCCACACACACACACACAGCCACCACACACACACACACCACACCAACACACACCAACACACAGCACACCAGCAACACACACAACACAGCCAGCACACACACCCAGCCAGCCACCACACACACACCACACCAGCCACAACACATCACAGCCCACAACACACACACACACACGTCCAGCCACCACACACAGCACAGCCACCACACACACACACACACCACACACACAACCACCACACACACACCCCACACACACACACACACACACAGCCACACCCCCACACACCACACACACACACACAGCACCACACACACAGCACAGCCAGCCACACACACACCACACACCAGCCACACCACACACACACACACATCACAGCACCACACACACACACACCAGCACAACCACACACACAACACACAGTCACAGCCAGCCACACACACACACACAGCCAGCCACACACACACACACCACAGCCAGCCACACACACACAGTCACAGCCAGCCACACACACACAAGTCCACAGCACCCACACACCACACACACACAGTCAAGCCAGCCACACACACACAGTCACACCAGCCACACACACACACACACACACACACACACACAGTCACAGCCAGCCACACACACACAGTCACAGCCACCACACACACACAGTCACAGCCACCACACACACACGCACAGCCAGCCACACACAACAGTCACAGCCACACCACACAGCACAACCACACAGTCACACAGCACAACCAGCCACACACACACACACAGTCACAGCCACACACACACACACAGCCACACACACACAGTCACAGCCCACACAGTCACACACACACACAGTCACAGCCACCACACACACCACACAGTCACAGCCACACACACACACAGCCACACACAACACAGCACAGCCGCACACACACACACACACACACAGCCACCACACACACACACACACACAGCCACACCACACACACAGTCACAGCCACACACACACACATCACAGCACACACCAGCACACCACACACACATCACAGCCACACACACACAGTCACAGCCACCACACCATCACACCACACACACACCCAGTCACAGCACACACACACACACACAGTCACAGCCACCACACACAACACACAGTCACAGCCAGCCACACACACACACAGCACACAGCCACACACACACATCACAGCCACACACACACACACAGCCACACACACACACAGCCACACACACACAAAACCACCACAGCAGCCACACACACATCACACAGCCACCACAACAGCCATCCACAAGCAGCCACACACACACAGTCACAGCCAGCCACACACACAACACAGCCATCACAAGACAGCACACACACACAGTCAACCAGCCAACACACAACACATCACAGCACCACACACAGTCAACCACACACAGCCAGCACGCACCACACCACACAGCCACCACACAGCCCCAGCCACACACAACAAGTTTCCAGAGAATAAATCCAAGTAAGCCAAAAAACCTATATAGTCAAGAGAGCCAATAACCAGTAAGCTGCCAGTGAACCCAATACCCCAGTGTACTGCCCAATAACGTCCAGAATACCCTCAGTAAGCGGCCCAAAACACCCGATAGTCCAGCAGGCACACACACACTAAGCCAGAAAAGTCAAAGCTCAATAAGTAAGTGCCTCAGACCCACTCACAATTCACAGCTCAGGGACAAGGTAAAGTCCCGACGACAGAAAGTCCCAAATCTAGCAACATCACACATCAACATTGCACACATCACACATCACAGCACATCACATCATCAAGACACTTACACAAAACAAGGTAACAAGAGGCCAATAGTGCACACACACCCACACACACACAGCACACACACCACACACACACAGCCAGCCACACACACACACGTCACAGCCAGCACACACACACCAACAGCCAGCCCCAGCCACCACACACACACATCACAGCCAGCACACACACACACACAGCACAGCCACACACACACAGCACACAGCCACACAACACAGCCACCACACACACAGCCACACACACACACACACACCAGTCACAGCCAACCACACACACACACACAGTCACAGGCCAGCCAACACACACACACAGTCACACCACCACACACCACAGTCACCAGCCACACAACACACACACATCACAGCCAGCCACACACACACAGTCACACAGCCACACACAACACACACACACCCCACACACAGTCCACAGCCACACACACACAGTCACAGCCCCAACACACACACCACAGCCAGCCACACACACACAACAGTCACAGCCAGCCACAACACCACACACATCACAGCCAGCACACACAACACACACACACAGTCACAGCCAGCCAAACACCACACACACAGTCACAGCCCCACCCACACACACACACAGTCACAGCCACACACAACACCACACAGCACAGCCACCACACACACACAGCACAGCCACACAGCACACACACAGTCACAGCCAGCCACACACACCCAGTCACAGCCACCACACCACACAGCACAGCACAGCACACACCACACACACAGCACCACACACACACAGCACAGCCCACAGCCACACACACACACACAGTCACAGCCACACACACACACACACAATAGCACAGCCACACACACACAGTCACACCACCCAAACACCACACCCTCAACAGCCACCACACACACAACCAGCACACACCCACACAGTCACAGCCACACAACACACCACACACACAGCCACACACCACACAGCCACCCCAACACCCACAGCCACACACACACACACACAGCCAGCCACACAGCCCACAGCACACACACACAGCAAGCCACCACCACGACACACCACACAGCCACAACACACAGCACGTCACAGCCACAGAACATCACACAGTCCACAGCCCGCACACACAGTCCACAGCAGCCACACAGCACCACACCCCAGACAGCCACACAACACAGTCCCGCAGCCAACACACACAGTCAGCACACACTACACAACCACACAACACAGTCACCAGTCCACAGCCACACCACACCCACAACACCACACACACCAGCACACGAGGCACACAACCACACACTACAGTCACAGAGCCCAACCACACATCACAGTCACAGCCAGCCACACAGCCCCACCACACAGCCCCAGCCACACAAGCCCCAGCCACACACAGACAAGTTTCTCAGTGAAGTAAGTGCCTAGATAGAGGCCTTAATAATATCCCTAGATGAAGAGTCCTTAATGATGATGCTTAGATGAAGAGTGCCTTAGATGATAGGTGCCTCAGATGATAGGTGCCTCAGATGATAGCGTGCCTCAGATGATAGCGTGCCTCAGATGATAGCGTGCCTCAGATGATAGCGTGCCTCAGATGATAGCGTGCCTCAGATGATAGCGTGCCTCAGATGATAGCGTGCCTCAGAATCTGAGGCACATTCACTATCATCTAAGCCTCAGATAATAGTGCAAATGCTTCAGATGATAGTGAAGGTGCCTCAGAATCTGCGGCACTTTCACTAATATCATCTGAGACTCAGGTGACAGAGGATAAAGTGCCTCTGACTGACAGTGAAAGTGCCTCAGAATCTGAGGCACATTCACTATCATCTGAAGCATTTGCACTATCATCTGAGGCACTTTCTCTATCATCTAAGGCACATTCACTATCATCTAAGACACTTTATCATCTGAAAGACAAGAGGTGGGGAAACAAGAGGCGCAATAGTGCCCTATCACTCAAGACACTCAAAACGTGGGTGGTAAACCAAGGTTTACTCACCTAGCCCAGTTGTGAGACCCACAACTGGTTTGAAGGCAAAGGATTTTATTTGGCTGCTGCAGGACCTCCATCGACCACTCACACGTGGAATGACCATCAAAGGATTGGGAAAGCAAGGTGTGTTACAGTCCGCGCTGCCAAGTCCCCACAAATCACCAGGAATCCAATTTGGATGGCGAAAGATCTTCTTTATTTCCTTACCTACGCGTTTCGATGCCTCTCTTGGCGCCTTCCTCAGTGGTATTCATATGTCCCTGATGAAGGTGCCAGGAGAGGCATCGAAACGCGTAGGAAAGGAAATAAAGATGATCTCCAGTGCTTTCTCTCAAACAATTTTCTAGTGCTTTTTGCAGTGTGTTTTGGGTCATTGTCCTGCTGGAAGACCCATGACCTCTGAGGGAGACCCAGCTTTCTCACACTGGTCCCTACATTATGCTGCAAAATTTGTTGGTAGTCTTCATAAAGCCATGCACACGGTCAAGCAGTCCAGTGCCAGAGGCAGCAAAGCAACCCCAAAACATCAGGGAACCTCCGCCATATTTGACTGTAGTGACAGTGTTCTTTTCTTTGAATGCCTTTTTTTCTCCTGTAAAATCTATGTTGATGCCAGTGCCCAAAAAGCTCTACTTTTGTCTCATCTGACCAGAGAACATTCTTCCAAAACGTTTTAGACTTTCTCAGGTAAGTTTTGGCAAACTCCAGCCTGGCTTTTTTTATGTAAGAAGTGGGGTCTTCTTGGGTATCTTACCATACAGTCCCTTTTCATTCAGACGCCGGCGGATAGTACGGGTTGACACTGTTGTACCCTCAGACTGCAGGGCAGCTTGAACTTGTTTGGATGTTAGTCGAGGTTCTTTATCCACCAACCTCACAATCATGCTTTGAAATCTCTCATCAATTTTTCTTTTCAGTCCACATCTAGGGAGATTAGCCACAGTGCCATGGGCTTTAAACTTCTTGATGCACTGTGCACGGTAGACACAGGAACATTCAGGTCTTTGGAGATGGACTTGTAGCCTTGAGATTGCTCATGCTTCCTCAAGATTTGGTTTCTCAAGTCCTCAGACAGTTCTTTGGTTTTCTTTCTTTTCTCCATACTCAACGTGGTACACACAAGCACACAGGACAGAGGTTGAGTCAACTTTAATCCATGTCAACTGGCTGCAAGTGTGATTTAGTTATTGCCAACACCTGTTAGGTGCCACAGGTAAGTTACAGGTGCTGTTAATTACACAAATTAGAGAAGCATCACATGATTTTTCTAACAGTGCCAATACTTGTGTCCACCCCCTTTTTTATGTTTATTATCTGACAGAATTGCATGGGAGTCAATACTTTTGGCCACAAGTGTATATGTGTTTGAGAACTCAAGTTTTACAGGATGAGATGTCGTTTTGAATGAGACCATTGTATTTACCATACCATGTACTGAAAAACAAGGAAAGAAATCCCGACATAGTAGAATGATGAAAAAAAAAATGCAGTTGTGATATTGTTTAGGAGATTTAGTTTTTATGGTGCTCATCGTGTGCTAAAATGACCTGGTAATACAATTCTTCAGGGTCAATACGATTATAGTGACACCAAGTTTTAATTTTTTTTTTGTCTATATTTTATTGGCTAAAAAAAGTTATGATTTGCAAAAAAAAAGGATAAATAATTGCACATGTCGCTATTTTCAGAAATTTTTAGAAATAGTCAGTTGACCTGTAATGAGCGCTGAGTCATTTTTTTGTATGATGATTTCTCTTGGTTATTGTCTGCACTTAGTGTTATTGTGGGCAGTTCCTCAGTCCATTTGTTTGGATAGATGCAATAGAGTTACACACTTTTGTGTATTTTACAGGGGACCTGCCGTGTGCAAATAGCCTGCAGATATTAAGCTGCAGGTTGATGGCTCTTGAAATCTGCCCAGCACTTCTACTTGAATTCCGTTGCCGGGAAGAAATTAACTTTTCTCCCCCTGGCAGCATTTCGGTTTCAGTCATGTGGAGGCGCTGGTGCGGGTTCAGTCACCGCTCTGTGTATAGAGAGCAGCGGCTGTAAACGTCCCCCATACAGACTGACAAGCTTCTCAGTATTAGAGGAGGCTGTCAGTCAGTGTGAGGGGCGGTTACAGCTGTCACTATCAATATACAAAGCTATAGTGAACACCTGCAGGGGCCGCCCCCCTGACTGAAACCCAAATGCTGCCAAAAGGATTAAAGTTATTTGTTTCCTGGCAGCGAGGTTTAATGTGCACGTGCAAGGCAGACTCAATGCTATTAACCCGCAGATTAACCCCATGTCTACAGGCTAATAGCATTTTTACGTTTGAGGTTCCCTTTAATGTGTCTGTTCTACTTTGTTCTGTGTTCTGTTATTATTTGTATAAAAACAATAGTACAGCGGTCTCAGGGAGCGCCAAAGGAATACTGGACAAATTAGTGGATAAGAACCGACCTTTATTCTTCCTCCAATACCACTGCCACAACGCGTTTCAACGGTCTAAGCCGTTTTCATCAGGTGGATGAACCACCTGATGAAGACGGCTTAGACCGTTGAAACGCGTTGTGGCAGTGGTATTGGAGGAAGAATAAAGGTCGGTTCTTATCCACTAATTTGTCCAGTATTCCTTTGGCGCTCCCTGAGACCGCTGTACTATTGTTTTTATGTGAGTTCTCTCTCTACGGAGCCAAAGCGGCAGGAGCAGCCTGGAACATCTGGAGTGTTGAGGACCTGTGGTTATCTAATTACCGGGATAAACATACTGAGGACCTGCGGTGACGCTGGTATCCGGTCCGGTAGGATTACGTGAAAATCGCGGCGCACAGAATTGTGAACGCAAACACCGGCAGAACAGCAGCACTAATAGAAAGAGGCGACCCGGAGCCCCATCACCCACACGTTTAATCTTGGTTGTGTAGACGTACACAACCATTATAGGTGAGTGCACTGGCACTTTTTATTTATACAAATAGCCCTGTGTGTCTACACATGCGCCCTTTTCTTTTTCTTTCTGCTGTTATTATTTGTATCTGATTTAACTTTGTATTCAATAAAGCTTATGCTTGTATTCTGCAACCCTTTTCTGTATGCATAAATCTTTCTGCTATGTACATTAATAGGCATTATACGTGAATGGCTGGCACGTCATACTTTGAACTGTTTATCTTTCTTTTTGCAGTGCCCATAGATTTTCTTGTACATTTGCTGATTGTATAACATTGCAGGCATCGGTCCAGGATGAAGGCTCAGCTCCTGAGCCTGCTCCATGCATGAGCACCCTGAGTGTGACGTACGTCAGGGAGGAAGATCTCGCTTGTCTTACTATATAATCGTCTAATTCTGTCTGTCTGTAACGGAAATCCTGTGTCGCTGATTGGTCGTGCCCAGCCGGCCACGATCAATCAGCGACAGGTGCAGTCCAGCCGCGAATTGGCGCGGGATTTGAACCACTAGCAGCTTATCTCCCGACGGTAGCCGCAGGTCATCTCCTGCTGCACGGAGGTCAGCGAAGACGCAGCAGAAGTACCCCGACTGACACTAGCGATCTTGCTCCGTGTGACACACAGCAGGGACCAGACCCCCACTGTGAGATCGCTGATCCTGTCACGGAGGTCAGTGGTGACGCAGCCGGGGGATGACCGGCTAACATCTCCCAGCTGCTCGCAGCGGAAGTACCCCAACTGGCGCTAGCGATCGCTCTGTGTGACAATCTCGCCAGCGACCACGTACTGACGCTCCAGCGATCCCTACAAGGTCTCATCATTTGTCGGGATTGCTGGAGCGTCACCAAGTGTGACGGTACCTTACTGATCGCCGGTGAGGTGTCGCACGTGCTGATATATTGAACGAAGCCGCGTCGCTGATTGGGGAAATTCTGTGTATTCATTGCATTATTTTTAAATCTTTATAAATAAACTACATATATATTCTAGAATACCCGATGCGTTAGAATTGGGCCACCATCTAGTTAGTCAATAAGAAGTTAATAGAACCTATAAAGAGATACATAGCAATGCGATAGAATATGTAAAAGTAATCATTCAAAAGTATTTTCTAGATGAGTTTTTATTGATACATAATAAACATTAAAAAATAGTGGGAGAGCCGAACTATGGATTGAAAAAAACTGACATTAAAAACTGGCAAAAATAAAGTAATATTAGTCCGAATAATAATCAGGTAATAAAATTCCTTCACAATCAGCAAAAAATATATGGGCAGCAATAATCAATATTAATGTGATAGGAGAAAGTGCTGCAGTACAAGATTTATAGCAGCAATCAAATATGTAAGTATTGACAGTGTATTCAATAAAAAATCAATATAAACAAATGCAAATATGTATAAATATTTATCACTGAACTGTCTTTAATCACACGCAAATACAATAATTTAAAAAGTGCATATTGCAATAAAGAGCAAATACTAATAAATGATATTACGAATCAGTAACCATAAGAGTAATATGGATAAGAGCAAGTGTGCCTAAGGAGGTGCATCATGCAAAAGGGAACAAGCTCAATAACATAGAGAACTTATTATTATTATTATTATTAAATCACATTTATTCCATGCCACTTTACATGTGAAAAGGGGCATACATTGACGAACACAATATGTATGAACAATACAAGGCACAGACAGGTATAGAAGGAGAAAGGACCCTGCCTGCAAGAGCTCACAGTCTACAAGGGATGGGCGAGGATACAGTAGGAGAGGAGAGAGGACCCTGCCTGTGAGGGCCCACAGTCCACAAGGGATGGGTGAGGATACAGTAGGAGAGAGGACCCTGCCTGTGAGGGCCCACAGTCTTCAAGGGATGGGTGAGGATGCAGTAGGAGAGAGGAACCTACCTGTGAGGGCTCACAGTCTACAAGGGATGGGTGAGGATACAGAAGTAAGAGGGTAGAGCTGATCATGTGGCAGTTTGGTGGACTAGGGGTCACTGCAAGTTGTAGGCTTGTTGGAAGAGGCGAGTCTTCAGGTTCCTTTTGAATATTTCACGGTAGGCAAAAGTATGATGTGTTAGGAAGAGAGTTCTAGTGTATGGGGGAAGCACAGGAGAAATCTTGTATGCTGTTGTAGGAAGAAGAGATAAGAGGGGAATAGAGAAGGAGATCTTGTGATGATCACTGGTTGCATTTAGGTAAGTAATGGGAGACCATGTCACAGGTGTATGTAGGAGACAGGTTGTGGATGGCTTTGTATGTCATGGTTAGGGTTTTGACCTGGAGCCTCTGGACAATGGGAAATCAGTGAAGGGCTTGGCAGAGAGGAGAGGCTGGGGAATAATGGAGAGACAGGTGGATTAGTCGGGCAGCAGAGTTTAGGATAGATTAAAGTGCAAGAATGCTAGAGGGGAGACAGAGAGTAGGAGGTTGCAGTAGTTGAGGTGGGAGATGATGAGGGCATGCACAAGTATTTTGTTGTTTCTTGGTCAAGGATCCATCATTAAGGATTAATAAATAGCCATAAATAATACAGACCTGTGTGTCAGCAAGGGCCCAATGTGCAATTTGCCACAGTTTTAATGAGGGGAATGTACCCTAGCAGAGATTTTTTAATGATCTCTTTTAATTTTCATTATGTATCAATAAAAACTAATCTATTGAGGAAATACTTATGACTTATCATTTTTTATATCTTCTACGATATTGCTATGTGTCTCTTTATTTGTACTGAAAATTATATTGATTTGCCCTTTGTCATTGTGCAGAGCTAAAACACGTTTTACATTTCTAGTTACATACCTACATTTACCAATATGTTTGGTGTTAATAAGAAGTTAGTAAAATCTGTCCACTTAACATGTGGAAATACATGTGAGGTCAGTACAAACAACCGTATATAATTTATTCAATCCAAAGACTTTATGGATTACAAAGCGCATTCATTACATGTGGAGGAAAACTAATTTACATTTCATTATAGGAAAGGGTTCTTTACAGTTAGAGCAGTCGGACTGTGGAATGCTGACACAAGATTGATGAAGAGAGTTATAATATAGCGCAGATAGGGTCTTATCCAGGAGAGAGAAGGAGGTCAGAGAGAGAAGGTTCACCTTCAGGGTTGTGAAACAGCCATAACTATCTTGAACGCCTATAACCATGACTGCAGCAGTACCCGGGGAGCAGTGGTACCTAGTTCAAGGCTAATGCCAAACTACTGACTGAAGGCTGTATATTCCTCCAGTGGTGAACATAGTGATTAATAAAGTTTCCTGATTCCTGAATAATATACCTGACTGCAGGAATCACATGTGGCTTTGGGCTCCCTAGGTTTACCCCTACGTAAATGCTGTTATAATGTCTGTCATTACTATCTCTTGTGGTCTTTGTAGATGTGCAGAGAAGAAAGGGTGAAATCTCGCTGTTGTGAAAATCGTTCATCCAGACACTTACAGAATAGTGATTCTTTAGTTTCGAATTCGATGCATTTCAAAGTACAATTTCTTTCTTAGGACATAGATGAATATAAAAGTGATCTATGTCCTAAGGAAGAAATTGTACTTTCAAATGCATCGAATTCGAAACTAAAGAATCACTATTCTGTAAGTAACTGGATGAACGATTTTCACAACAGCGCGGATTTAACCCTTCTCTGCACATCTACGACGATCACAAGAGATAGTAATAACAGAGATTATAACAGCATTTACGTAGGGGTAAACCTAGGGAGCCCAAAGCCACATGTGATTCCTGCAGTCAGGTATATTATTCAGGAATCAGGAAACGTTACTAATCAGTATGTTCACCACTGGAGGAATACACAGCCTTCAGTCAGTAGTTTGGCATTAGACTTGAACTAGGTACAGACAATCTTGCACTGGTGGAAACCCCTGAGGAATTATTTTATCCAGACAATCAGACACCAATTCATCAAGACTGGCTTGAACAAAGGCGGTCCTGATGAGTGTGCATGTTGGAGTCAGACACTCCTGATTCACTAAGACATGCCCGCCTCTAAAAATTGTTGTGTATCTTCATTCGCCCTTGTCACTCCAGACAGGGACTGGAGTAAGATCTCTGGCGTAAGTTACATAACGGCTCATCGTGAATTAGATGAGTTGTGGCGTCATGCCTTGTTCTACCCCAGCACTTCCTATTTAGCAGGAGCAGGAAAGCCTTAATTTTCACAAAAATTTTGTGACTTCTCAAAATGTCTTCGCTATATTTCTGGCAAAAATCCTTTGAATCCGGGTCGTTTTTTTGTTATGTTTTCCCTTCTTACTACTTCCTCGCATCCACATCTGCAGAGCTTCCTCTTTGTTTTATTACTGCCTTCTTCTGCTGACATAACATCGGTTTCTTATCACCGGATAACCTTCCACCCAATAATTACTTGGTTTGAGGAGTAATCTCTAGGGATAAGAGTGGTTTTAACGTCATTCCGATGCGACTCGTACTGAAAATGATATTGATTTGCCCTTTGTCATTGTGCAGAGCTAAAACACGTTTCAGATTGTGTTGTATGAGGAGTGAGATTATGCAGCCGCCTCGGGCAGCTCAGCATTGGCCGCTTCATTCCAGACACACATGAAATATTAATCTGCTGTTTTTACACCAGTTGTAAATGATATCACCTTGTTTGACCACTGTAGTACAAAAGATGTGTGCAGCCTCCATTACACTTAGGCTAGAGAAATACAAGGCTAGCCAATTAGGTGCCGTACCCATCACCTGCCGAAGAGTCATCTGTCATGAAAAATTAAATCTGCACAAGCCGAGGAATAGGCAAGACGGAGGCCGCGCACATTTACCTGCCATTCACTTCTGTGGAGAGTTGGGTAATAACCACCATTTATAAGAGCCGCTTTTAGAACTTTGTAAATTCACCGTTCCAGATCACTGGATGACTAAAATGTCTAAAACATTTTTTTTACACCAGCCTGATTTCCTAACTTAGCTGTACATAGTATATCTCTGACTTGGCTATGTTGGGACTGTATATGGCTAATGCAGGTACATTACTTTATTTTGCATCATTTCTAAAAAGAAAAAAAAATGTCCTTATAAAAAGGTCTGGCTTTATGGTAGAGAACAAAAAAAGAAAGGTTGCCCCCGTAGAATAAGGTGCAGCACTTACAGGACAGGCCCAATAAAGTCCTCTGACTACTGCAGCTTATGTTTGGAGTGCTGCCTCCATGTTTTTTCTCTTTGATATGGAGGTTTAGTAAATGCTGAGCAAATAGTGAAATATTCGGCTTCAGATAATCATAACTGAATACTTTTTTACTTTATACGATTCAAGTATTCATCTTGAATACTGAACCTAATGGGAAACTTGATTACTTTTCAAGGAAATATTCCCGACAACTATTCGAGTTCCCCATCGATTTGCATTAGATTCAATATTCGACACGAATACCCGAATTGTAAAAAGTATTCGGTTAGAATATACCAAATCCAAATATTTCACTAGTAACTACCTAGCAGGTTTGGCACCCAGACACTTTGTAGGATGGTGCTACGTGTCAGGAGCATACTTGCATTCTCAACAACTGGAACATAGCGGGATGTGAGCAGCTTGGGTGGTAGGCGTGGTTTGATATTGGTGGGTGTGGCTCGCATATTCTTATGCGATTAAGAGTCAATGTTTACGTCTGTGCGGTTGTGAAGTTGATTATAACAGAAGCAGGTGCCTGGGGGTAAAACCCCCAGACATGAGTGGTGCAGGGGTGGGCCTTCACCCCCTTGCATTAGTAAAGCTTACTAGTAGGTGAGACCACTTAGTTGGTGAACATGGCAGGGCGGCTGTCCACCCTCTATAATTGATCATGCAAGGGGACTACGCCCTCCTGCACTGCCCCCACTTCTGTTATAAACAATTCTACGACCATGTAGACTTAAAACTTTACCTTTATTCCTACGGCAAATGCTGACCCTTTTACGCCAAACCACTCCTACCACCTAAGCCACTCGCTCCCCACTAACATCCGACTAGTCAATCTGCAAGTATGCCCGTCAGGTCTCCTAGGCTTTCACACCTAGCAGCAAGTGCATGCATGGGCCAAAATTCCCTGCCTAATCAACCCTGTCTGGATTCTGAAAAATGCATTCGTGTGACAAAAAGCATTTCTAATGCTCATTTACCTTCTGCTAATTAGGGCTTTGAGTAGTCAAGAAGTCGTTGTCCCCCCCCCAACCTTCCCCCCCCCCCCCTCCCCGACTAGTCTTCTCTCCTTCTGTTATATCACACCTCTGTAGGCGTGATAACATAATTGCCAGGAGCCAACATCCCCATCAGCTCATGGCCATCTTGTGTTTCATTTCCACAGCATCACTGTGCCCCTATGTTGGGTGTACGAGGTATGTGCCAACAATGTGTATTTCGGGCTCATGAACACTACAAGGTTTTCAAGTGGAAACCTCCTCCGGAAACACCGGTGTTCTTTATCCTCTAGTATTGTCTTTTTTAGCATTGTGAGGGCTTTTTTACCTTTGTTAGACCACCAGTGATCCTAGTTTCTTTCAGGTGTCATTTGTACTGTTGTTTTCTGTCTGCTTTTTATTTTTAACTCCATTCAACAATGAAAAATCCCCTTACAGGTTTTCAAGCAAAAAACATTCAGAACTCGACCTGGCCGGAGCATCTTCCAATCTTCTTTTAACCACTTCTTTTAATTAGTGACTTTGGCTAACTGAAGTCAAAAAGAGGCTCAAAAGCCTGAACATATGAAGTTTTTTTTTTACATTGAAATTAATATGTTCATTCATCACAATGTTTGCTGGGCGCTTTTTTAATCGTGTTTTGGAGTAGATGTACTTTTGAAGCTGCCAGAAAATCTTGTGTGAATATCCCTATGTACTAGTGTCTGTTGCTCTACTCACACCTTCCTTAGGGTATGTGCACATTGGAAGTTTTGTGAGCTGTTTTTTAGCGTTTTCCACCGGCGTTTTCCGCTGAGTTTTATGTAAATTTATGTTAATCCTAACCAGCGGTTGGATTAACATGCTAGTCAATGGATTTCAGAAAATGCTGTTTACATTAGAACGTTTGTTTTTTTTTCTCCTGTCCACTTTCTTCACCGGTTTTCCACCAGTTTTCAAAGATAGAGCTTGTGACTTCTTTTGAGCGTTTTTCCAGCGCATCTCTAGCTCACAAGTGCACAAAAAACAGTCTTGTAAACGCCAAGAAAACCGCAGAGAAAACGCTGTATAAACGCTAATAAACCGCACACAAAACGTTAAAAAAACGCTAAAAAAATGATGGACACTGCTGAGGTCAGGAATTTCAGCTCCTGAAATTCTACATCGGTTTTCTGACGGTCTGCAATGATGCAGAACCGTCCAATGTGCACATACCCTTAGTGTCCTCCAATATCATCAGATGTTTTCCTTCCTCCCTTCTCTCACACCATGCAGTTTGATAGAAACTATAGCTGAAGTCCCTAGTTATCCCCAGCTTTCTTTCCTGAGGTCTGAGGATTATTCTGCCACTCTGAATGCACTTGGGCATAGGTTGTCAAGATCCACTGCTGGCAGATCCCTTTGCAAGTGCGAAGCAATGATGTCCCAGATGTTCTTAATGTGAGACAAGTGTGGATATGCTACAGCCATGGTAGTATGTTTAGGCCATGTAGACTGCTCACGATACCATCAGCAACATGCTGGTGTTCATGATTGTTGTGCCCAAGTGCATTCAGAGTGGCAGAACATCCTCAGCCCAATGGTAATAACCTGATTTGTAGCATCCGGGTGTGTAAGTGTGGGGATTTTCTGGCGTGGTTCTCATATATGATTGTAAATAAATGGAGATGTTTTTAAAAAAGTAGTTTGCATTGATTCATTTGCAGATCAGTAACATTTCTATTTTTCTACCCATCCTTGAAATTCCATAATTTCAAACTGTTTCCTTCTTGCTGTTGCAATTTCAATGTGTGTGTATAGTACAACTATATATTTATAGTGAATTGGGCCTTCTGTTTCTAAAAACATACAGAAAGTTGTTAAGGCCTCTATTTTCAGATAGGTCTGTTGCATAAAAAGCACAGTGGACCATATCCTAGTCGCCTTTCCATTATGATTCACATGAATTGCGCACGGCTATCATTAGTTTGAATGAGTCACAATCCTCTGAACATCACACATTTTCCCCTATTTCTGAATAACATAATTATGTTTTGCTGGTTAGTTAAGTGTCACAATGACTATATTAAAAACCACCTATGATTAGATTGCACTAATCTCTTCTTCACTGACTGAGTTAATATTTGAAGAGTTTCCCAGATTTACATTATAGTGTTTGCTGTATGTCTAAGGCAGGGGCGGGGACCTATTTTTTTGCCAAGGGCCATTTGGAAATGTCTACAATCATTCGGGGGCCGTACAAAATTATCAACTTGAAAATTCCCCGCTATGTTTGGTTAAACAATTAACTCGCCCCTACTGTCGTGGCTGGAGCTGCTTCTCTTTGGCGTCGGTGATATTGATTATGTTGCTTCTCAACTGCATTTCCAAGTTTGCCAGAGCCCTAGACATCACAGCAGAGGCTGGGAGCATATTCCTTACTGGGAGGACGAGGCTGGGGAATAGAGATCACTGGAGAGCTGGATTTTAAGGGCAGACAGTCGGCAAAATATGTCTGCCAGCCTGAGCACTGCGGTCCCCAGGATTCGGCCTGGGGGCCGCAAAAGAGTAATCGTGGGCCGCATTCGGCCCTGTCCCCTGAGGTTCCCCACCCCTGGTCTAAGGAATAGCATACATCCCCTGCTCTACTGCTCCTTCTTATCGGGGTATCTGTCAATAACAGTCGCTGAGCCCAGTAATTAGCTGTAGTCATGATATCACCGCTGCACCCCATAGACTGGGAAAAGTGACACTGCGTAAACCTTTGTAGAGGTGATTGAATTGATTTGCAGGATCAATTCTGGTCCAGTGGCCACATCAGTAGTCTATGGACATCAGATGGAGACCTGCAAACGTCTCCCTTTCTGCCAGAAACCCAGCACTTTTTTTAACTTATTGGCCCAGCACAGCACATTGTTGCAGAATGATGCCCAAGGATCAGGAGAGGCACCAGGGATGCCAGCAGGTTGGAAATGTTCACACGGCTCCCATCCACTATTCACAGACAACCCACATGGCCAGTGTACCATTGTCTTGTGAATCGATTTGCTCATCTCAATTATTTATATTCCTTCGATGTCTGTGAGCAAAATAAACTATTCATGGAAAACCTCCTGTAAGGGAACCTGTCATGTCCGCTTTTGTTATTAAACCACCCCCAATGTTGTTTAGATCATGTACTGTGCATTAGTAAGGCTACTTTCATATCTGTGTTTTATAAAATCAGGCAGAATTCCACCTTTTTAAAAAAAAAAAAAAAAAAAAAACATGATCCGGCAACGTTGTGTTAGTGGCCAATGCATTTTCATTGTATTTCCAGAAATGTGCATGGTCTTCCGGTTGCTTCTTTTTTTCTGCCGCATCCAGATAAATCCGGCACTCCAGGCATTGTTTTAAACCACATTTAGCAGCGCTTTTTTTAACCGGCGTCCGGCATACCTACCAAGCAGTGAAAATCCGGATATGACAAAAATGTAGATGTGGAAGTAGCCTAACCTGTTTTGTTTTTTTCAAAAATCATTGTATTTACCTTCAAAAAAGCACTTTAGATACTTACATGTTTTCATTAGCTAATGGCCCAAACAGTTATCCGGGTGGTTAGCAGTCATGTCAATCAACTGCAGACATGCAGAAATTCATCTAATGCTGTAGGACCTTTGACGATGTCACAACCATGTGACCATAATAGGCAGAGCTAAGTAGGCCATATATGGAGGACAGTGTAGACAGCCCCGCCCATTATTGTCATATGATAGTGACGTCATTTCTGCAGTTGATTAACTTGACTGCTGACCACCCGGATGACTGTTTGCACAGTGCTGTGCGCCCCGATCACATGATCACACACATGGCACAGACACAGGAAGACGGCAGTGACGCATGGAGCGGCGGATGGTGAGTTTAACAGCGTTTATTAATTTATTATAGTGTGCACCAGCAGAGGAGAATATAGAGCAATGCGTGAGTTCATATCCAGAATGGCGGGGGTGAGAGTAGGCTCATGTTATATGCGCCGCTCCCCCTGCCCATCTCTCAGCGCGGTTCCAGCACTGAGAGGTGGACAGCAAAGGGTGGAGTGAATATTACATGAGCATAATGAGCGGGGGCACGTGACCTCCCACTATCTCCTGCAGCCCACTCCAGCCGCTGGACACTGATCCAGAGCCGCCCCCCATCCCTACTGTACAGAAAAGTGTAGATTCAGATTATAAGATGCATCCCCCACTTTCTCTCAAAATTTGGGGGAACAAAAGTGCATCTCGTAATCCGAAAAATACGGTATTATTACTGGTTATCTCATTGATTTTAAATGGGACTTACCTGATTGTAACACCAAAGTTCTCCAAACTTTCCCCTATAAATGGGTGATCCTTCCAATCGGCCGGAAATGTAAAAATGGCAACTATTTAAAGGGAAGGTTCAGAGAACAAAAAAATATCCAACGCTTACCTGCTGACTTCTCTGAAGCAATGTCCTCTATAATAATCTTATGACTGCTGCTACCAAAGGCTAGGATAACCTGTCAGGTGCTGAATGTGCGAACCTCTCTAACATGTGTACAGCACGTCATCATCCCTGCAGGGAAACAGTCTGAGTGAAGCAATGGCACTAAAGCTGCGGGCCTGAACAGGTGAGTAGTTAGTTAGGTGGTGTTTATTTCTTTGGTTTACATTTTTTTTTTTTTTTTTTTTTTACATTTTATCAAATGTACCTAAATTAAACAAATACAGTATGCCATAAAGCACAAATATACTGCAGTTTTGCAAAACCACATTAATGCTGAATTTTACAAAAATTGTCTTAAGAACATTCAGTCATCCAATACCTTTTTCTTCTGGTTTCACAGATTCTGCCCCTGGGTGTCCCAGACACAGATCTATTGTCCACCTAGTGCGGTTTATAGGAGATTCCTCATGGTCGTTGCTGTATATACTTTATGTAGAATAACATGCAGCCTCCTGAGCTGTTGTTTCCATTGGATTGCATGTTATATTTAGCGCTTACAGTCCCTGGCATTCAGGTAGTTAAATCCCGCTGTCACTTTGGTAAAGTGCATGTCACTTTTAAAAAGCAAGAGAGGGCTCTAATGATTAGTTCCCGTTGTCTGTGCTGCTGGCTTGTCAGTGTGGTGTGTCACTGTATATATAGGTGATGCTCTTCACCTTGCAGTAATAATAGCACAGACAGCGTTTGCCGGTGGAGGGTCAACACCTGCTTACATTACCACGCTTCAGTGTCATAAACACTAGGGGCCACGTGATCATCACCAGCACCAGTCCTCTACATGTGAAGCCAGCAAAGCACAAGAGCACACAATGAGTGCACCATTCAGATTATACAGCAGCAAGATAGCCGTCAGTCACATGTACATGTATGGCCCGTCGGGCGTGCACAACAAAAGGAATTCTCTACCACACAAACTGAATCAGAGCAAATACATCCGCACAATGTGTGATTGATCAGTATTTAAGCAAAAAAGCATCTTATTCCGATTATAATTTTGTTTAAGGCCATGTTCAGATATGCATTTTTCACTGTCCTTGTACAGACCACAATGCTCTGACTTGGGTCTCGGACTTGAATTTACAGTCTGTATGTATCTATGAGGCTGTAAATTCAGATTAGGAGACCCATCGTGAGACCAGGCGTTGTGATATGTTTGCCGTGGAATACACCAGTCTTAATGGTAAATAAAAATTAGGCCAGGTTCATACTGCCATATTTCACAGTCCACATACAGACCCTAATATCCGGACTGGCTGCGGGTCCCATGACCTGATCTAAGAGTTATATGAATGCCTACATGCTGCATCTTCGGCTCAGGAGACTAGTCACCGCTGCTGGCATTGCTGTCTGTATCCAGACTGTGAAATAAATTCACCTGATTTTATCACTAGTCCTCATTCAGACATCAGTTTTTCACGTATGAGTGACATCTGTGTTTTTCATGATACATTCCTATACATCTATGGATGTTCACACGTCATGTTTTTTCCTTGGACCAAGCAATCCATGCAAAGTTGCAAAAAGGTCTCCAATATTAAAGTGGCGGATCAAATTCAGCAATGTAAAGTCTGTAGATTCATGACAAAATCAGACAGCACTCGGATGCCATGTGCATGATGATCATTTTTCACAGTCTCATAATAATAAAGCAAAAAAATTCTCCTATCGGAGAGAAGCTAAAGAAACTGACCAAAAGCACACATGAAGCTGACGTGTGAATGAGACCTTAGGCTGGCTTCACCCATCCTTTTGTTTCCATACCTAAACTTGTCAGCCTGATTGCCATATAGTGAGTATGGAAAGTATTCAGACCCCTTTAGGTTTTTTACTCTGTTTCAGTGCAGCCGTTTGGTTACTTCAAAACAGTGCATATTTTTCTCATTATTGTACACTCTACACCACATCTTGACTGAAAAAAAACAGAAATGTAGATATTTCTGCAAATTTATTAAAAGAGAAAATCTGAAATACCACGTTGTCATAAGTATTCAGACCCTTTGCTCAGTATTGAGTAGAAGCACCCTTTTGAGCCACCACCATGTTTCACTGTTGGGATTGTATTGGGCAGGTGATGAGCAGTGCCTGGTTTTTTCCACACATACCGCTTAGGGCCACGTCCACACACCGATATCTGAGCAGATCTTGTTAGCAGATCCTGGTTGCAGTGAAATCATGGACACATTGTTCTATTTGTAGGCCGTAAAAATGTAACTATGTGTCCATGACTTCACTGCAACCAAGATCTGCGAACATATCTGCACAGATATCTGTGTGTGTGACTTGGCCCTTAGAATTATCACCAAAATCTTCTATCTTCGTCTCATCAGACCAGAAAATCTTATTTCTCATAGTCTGGGATTCCTTCATGTGTTTTTTAGCAAACTCTATGCAGGCTTTCATATCTCTTGCACTGAGGAGAGGCTTCTGTCAGGCCACTGTGCCATAAATGCCCAACTGGTGGAGGCCTGCAGTGATAGTTGACTTTGTGAACTTTTCCCCATCTCCTTACTATATCTCTGGAGCTCATCCACAGTGATCTTGGGATTCTTCTTTACCTCTCTCACCAAGGCTTTTCTTCCACGATTGCTCAGTTTGGCTGGACGGCCAGGTCTAGGAAGACTTCTGGTGGTCCAAAACATCTGCCACATAATTATTATGGAGGCCACTGTGCTCTTAGGAACCTTGAGTACTGCAGAGATACTTTTGTAACCTTGGCCAGATCTGTGCCTTGCCACAATTCTGTCTCTGAGCTCCTTGGGCATTTCCTTTGACCTCATGATTCTTATTTGGTTTGACATGCACCGTGAGCTGTGAGGTCTTATATAGACAGGTATGTGCCTTTCCAAATCAAGTCCTATCAGTTTAATTATACACAGCTGGACTCCAATGAAGGAGTAGAACCATCTCCAGGAGGATAACAAGGAAATTTACAGCATGTGATTTAAATATGTGTGTCTGAGCAAAGGGTCTGAATACTTATGACCATGTGATATTTCAGTTTTTCTTTTTTAATTTGCACAAATATCTACATTTGTATTTTTTTTTTCAGTCAAGATGGGGGGTGCAGAGTGTACATTAATGAGAAAAAAAATGAACTTTTTTTAATTCACTAAATGGTTACAATGAAACAAAGAGTGAAAAATTTAAAGGGGTCTGAATACTTTCCATACACACTGTATATGACGCTGTTGGATTTGAGTTAAGAGACATGCTGCCAGTCCTTACATAACAGATCATACTCAAACCGAGGTGTACAACAGCCTTAAAGTTCAGGGTATTGAAGAATTGCAGTGACATGGTGGATTATTAGATTATAATGCAGTGCTGCTGATCTTTTTTCAAGAGGAGCCGTCACCAGAGGGCGTTGTGCACCAATTCCAGTCATGGCTGTGCCTGCATGTCCCTGTGCGTTTAGAATGGAATCACATCTCCAATTAATATGTTTGTAACAGATCAGGTGTTAAAAAACCTAGATCCAATACAAAAACAGTGCAAAAACTGATACAAAATGAAAACATTTTTTAATGTATCCATCTTTAGAAAAAATATAATTCTTTTAAAAATTAAGCCTAAGGTTCTCTTTTTGCATTCATTTTTTGTTTGTTTGTTTACTTATTAGAGGTGTCTCTGATCACCTGTAATGTTCTGATGCTACTCAGAATTTCCTTAGTATTGCACAGGTTATAATATAATCACCTGCACAGGTGATGAATGCTAAGGAAATCCTGAAAACTTGCACTGTTGGCGGCCCTCGAGGCCTGGAGTTGAGATCCCTGCCTTAGATCATATGCTGCAGAGACCCGTTGGAAGGAAAGTTCTACAAACGCAACTATTTTTCTGTTAATATATAACTGATTTCTGCAGGATCCATTTTTTAACGTTGAAGTTTAATGAGAATGAATCCATTAACACATTTCTATTTAGTCTCCGTTATTCTTGCATTTGTAAAGGATTAATTTTTTGCTTAGAGGATCAGCTACAAATGGAAGCTAAATACCAATAAATCAATGGATCCGTCCTCACAGACAGCGTAACACATCCATAGCCCTTCATTCAAACATAAGTATGCGTTTTTTGAAATGCACAGGCAAACGCGGACTGCTGCGGTTTTCTGTTTGAGAAACAAAAGCAAATTTAACCCCTTCCCGACCTATGCCGTTAGAGACATCATGAACGATGGTGCGTCCCCGACCTATGACGTCTCTATAACGTCATAATACAAAAAGATGGAAGCGTGATGTATGTTTGGGCGCTGAGGTAAGGAAGATCTCTGATGCTGGCTTCTTTTCCGGACTTTATTAAAATAATTGCAGTTATAATTATTCAAGCTTAAGGCTCTCAAAACCCACGATGCATTTCGACGTGCACACACGTCTTTCTCAAGTGAATCAGGTGAGTTTAAACGCAAAAGAACCGCCCGTTAACAGCCCCATGTGTACAGGCGCACTACAAGCTGTTGTTGTTTTTTCTTTACAGTCTCTATAACGTCATGGCTTCTTCGCGGTCCTGCAGCTCTGGTGACAGGGCCAGTGACAAGTAACCGGAGCTGCAGTATCGCAAGGACCTATACTTTAGCCCGGGGGAGGTGGCTTAGCCCGCCCCCCCCCCCCCCCGTGTTTAAGGTCGTTCTGATTGGCAGTTGAAAATGAAACTACCGATAGAGGGATTCACCCCTCCAGATCTGATTGGAGCTCTCCAATCAGATCTGGAGGAGCGGATCGGCGGGTGCCTTCCCCCTCCTCAACCCCCCTTTCTGCTCCATGGCTCATCAGGGGCCCCCCTACCTCCCATTCGCCCCCCGCCCCCCCCCACTATAATCTATCTGCCGCGGGTGCACCCGCTTGTCAGCCTCATAACCCCCCTTCCTGGTTATCTGTGCTGTCCCCCCCTGTACTGCACCCGCCAGTCAGCGTCCTCTGCTCTGTGTTGCCCCTCCTCCTCTCCTGGGCACCTCCTTCTCACCGGTGGATCATGGGTGAGGTAAGGATGGATGGATGCATGCAAGAGTGGATGGATGGATGCATGCATGAGTGGATGGATGGGTGCATGCATGAGTGGATGGATGGGTGCATGCATGGGTGGATGGGTGCATGCATGTGTGGATGGGTGCATGCATGGGTGGGTGGGTGGATGTGTGCATGCATGGATGTCTCTGCATGCATGGATGTCTCTGCATGCATGGATGTCTCTGCGTACGTGGATGTGTCTGTGTACATGGGTGTGCGCATGGATGGATGTCTGCATGCGTGGATGTCTGCGCGTGCGTGGATGTGTGCGTGCATGGATGTCTCTGCGTGAATGGATGTGTGCATGCATGGATGTGTGCATGAGTAGATGTCTCTGCGTGCGTAGATGTGTGGATGCGTGCGTGCATGGATGTGTGCATGCATGTATGCGTGGATGGATGGGTGCAACAAGGGATCAAGTGTCCTCTTGTTGTAGTCTCTGGGATCATAGTCATGGTGCACCGTATGACAGATCATTGCCATACATTGCACCATAACACTGACCCTAGAGACTGTAGGAAGAAGACACTTGATCCCTTGCTGCAATCTCTGGATATAACAGAGGCGATCGAGCGTCGTGAGACCTTCGTTGTGGTCTACGTCGGATCTTTATAATAAAGATGGAGTCCGAATTTTGTTTGTGTTTTTTTTTTTTTCAAATAAAAAGATTTTTCTCTGTGTGGTGTATTTTTTGACTATTTAAAAAAGATTCCTAGTGGCCGGGTCTAACATTGGCCCGACATTATGAATCTCGGGCTTAGTGCCAGCTGCCAATAAACAAGCTGGCATTAATCCCTTTATTACCCAGTTTGCCACCAGCATCAGGGCAACTGGAAGAGCGTGGGTTTAATAAATGCACCATTTTCTGGGGCGGCTGCGGGCTGCAATTCGCAGCATAGGGGGCCCAGAACGCTTGGGCCTCTCCATGCTGAGGATTCCAGCTCCAAGTTGTACCTGGCTGGACCAAAAATATGGCGGGGCCCCATGTCTTTTTTTTTTTTTCTAGAGTTAGTTCTAGAAATATTAAAAAAATGGGCTTCGCTGTATTTTTGGTTGCCAGCCAGGTATAACGAGGCAGCTAGGGGTTGGTGGCAATCCGTAGCTGCCAAGTTATACCTGGCTGGGGCAAAAATATGGCGGAGCCCCACATCATTTTGTTTCCCTGTAGAATTAGTTCTAGAAATACAAAAAAATGGGCTTCGCTGTATTTTTGGTTGCCAGCCAGGTACAATGACGCAGCTGGGGGTTGGTTGCAGTCCATAGCTGCCAAGTTGTACCTGGCTGGACCAAAAATATGGCGGAGCCCCACGTCATTTTTTTTCTAGAATTAGTTCTAGAAATAAAAAAAAAATGAGCTTTGCTGTATTTTTGGTTGCCAGCCAGGTACAACGAGACAGCTGGGGGTTGCTGGCAGTCTATAGCTGCCAAGTTGTACCTGGCTGGACCAAAAATATGGCGGAGTCCCACATCATTTTTTTTTTCTAAAATCTGTTCTAGAAAAAAAAAAAAGGCCTTCCCTGTATTTTTCATAGCCAGCCAGGTACAACTTGGCAGCTGGGGGGTTGGAATTGCAACCCACAGCCACCCCAGAAAATGGCGCATTCATTAGAGGCGCCATTTTCTGGTGCTGTACCCCAACTCTTCTAGTTGCCATTGTGCTGGTGGCACATGAGTTCTCCATACGCGACATGGTGTCCGCTAACAATTTCAATGGAAAATTAGCTCCAATTGTTAGTGGAAACCATGTTGCATATGGAGAGCCCAACCCTGTGTGCGTGAATCCATAATAAGGGAAAAGTACTTATTTTTCACACATTTTCTTTTTTAATTTTTACAGATCAATTTGTGAAGCACCTGGGGGTTCAAAGTGCTCACTATGCATCTAGATACGTTTCTTGAGGGGTCTAGCTTCCCAAATGGGGTCACTTGTGGGGGTGATCCAATGTTTAGGCACACAGGGGCTCTCCATACGTGACATGGTGTCCGCTAACAATTTGAGCTAATTTTCCATTCTAATTGTTAGTTTTGGAAACTAGACCCCCAGGGAACTTATCTAGAAGGGTGGTGAGCACTTTGAAACCCCAGATGTTTCACAAATTGATCCGTAAAAATGAAAAAGTACTTTTGTTTTCACAAAAATGTTCTTTTAGCCTAAATTTTTTCATTTTCACATGTGCAACAGGATAAAATGCATCCTAAAATTTCAAACTTGAGATAGAAAACTGGGCACTTGCCTAACTTGGACCCGTAGAAACACAAGTGTGTGCGAAACTGTGACCGCAGTCCTTTCCACCCCCTCCCTTGCTTGTATTCGCATAGTTGTATAAATAAAACCGCAGAGCAACCCGGACCTGGATGAGTGTCGCATCTTCTGTTTTAAATGCATCCTAAAATTTGTTGGGCAATTTCTCCTGAGTACACTGATACCTTATATGTGGTCATAAACCACTGTTTGGGCGCACGGCGGGGCTCAGAAGGGAAGGAGCGCAATTTCACTTCTTGAATGGAAAATTAGCTCCAAAAGTCAAATTGCTCCTTCCCTTCTGAGCCCTGCTGTGCGCCCAAACAGTGGTTTATGACCATATATGAGGTATCTGTGTTCTCAGAAGAAATTGTAATATCCGAATAGGAACATTATAATCAAAAAACTCACCGAAATTTGGTCACTTTTTTCTACCCCTTGCATCTAGCAGGTGGCTGCAAATTCCCCCAGGAGGTAACACATGCGTCTAGACACCGGTACAATGTGTTACCTCCGGGGGGAATTTGCAGCCACCTGCTAGATGCAATGGGTTGTGTTACCACCTGGGGGAATTTGCAGCCACCTGCTAAATGCAAGGGGTAGAAAAAAAGTGACCAAATTTCGGTGAGTTCTCAGAAGAAATTGCCCAACAAATTTTAGGATGCATTTTATCCTGTTGCCCATGTGAAAATGAAAAAATTGAGGACAAAAGAACATTTTTGTTACAAAAATTAAAATGTCCATTTTTTCCTTCCACTTTGCTTTAGTTCCTGTGAAGCACCTGAAGGGTTAATAATCTTCTTGAATGCAGTTTTGAGTAGCTTGAGGGGTGCAGTTTTTGGAATGGTGTCACTTTTGGGCGTTTTCTATCATTAACACCCCTCAAAGGGACTTCAAATGTGATGTGGTCACTAAAAAAAAGGTTTTGTAAATTTTGTTGGAAAAATTAGAAATCGCTGATGAACTTTGACCCCTTATAACGTCCTAACAAAAATTATTATTTTTTTTTTTTTCAAAAATTGTGCTGATGTAAAGTAGACATGTGGGAAATGTTATTTATTAACTATTTTGTGTCACATAACTCTCTGGTTTAGCAGAATAAAAATTCAAAATTTTAAAATTGCAAAATTTTCAAAATGTTCACCAAATTTTTCATTTTTTTCGCAAATAAACGCAAAAATTATCGACCTAAATCTACGACTAACATGAAGCCCAATATGTCACGAAAAAACAAACTCAGAATCGCTAGGATCTGTTGAAGTGTTCCAGACTTATTACCTCATAAAGGGACACTGGTCAGAATTACAAAAATGCCAAGGTATTTAGGGTCAAAATAGGCTGGGACATGAAGGGGTTAATGTCATGCTACAGATTTGTACATATCAGCAGTATGTGTTAATTTGTGTATGCAATAGATGGTAGGATCGATAGATAATAGGATAGATCATTCTTTCCCATCCACAGCAAAACCGGAGGGATTTGATACTTCTTGACACTTGCAAAAGCAATGTGTGGGCACAGCGTTTCTGTGAAAACATTGGTTTTGCAGGGAAACCCAACCACAGGAGCAAATTAACATGAATGAACATAAAACCAAGGGTAAACTGCAGGCGGAAAACGCAGCAAAAATGCAGGAAAAACGTCCTGTGGGCACATACCCTAATAGAGTTACAGTAGCTACATTGCAAAGGCAAATAAAATAATGGGATGCATTAAAAGAGGCATAGATGCTCATGATGAGAACATAATTTTACCTCTATACAAGTCACTAGTGCAACCACACTTAGAATACTGTGTACAATTCTGGTCTCCGGTGTATAAGGAAGACATAGCTGAACTAGAGCGGGTCCAGAGAAGAGCGACAAAAGTCATTAGAGGACTGAGGGGTCTGCAATACCAAGACAGGTTATTAAACTTGGGCTTATTTAGCTTGGAAAAACGAAGGCTTAGGGGTGATCTTATAATAATGTATAAATATGAGGGGACAGTACAGAGACCTTTCTAATGATCTCTTTACTCTTAGGCCTGAGACTGGGACAAGGGGGCATCCTCTACGTCTGGAGGAAAGAAGGTTTAATCATAATCACAGACGCGGATTCTTTACTGTAAGAGCAGTGAGACTATGGAACTCTCTGCCACATGATGTTGTAATGAGTGACTCACTACTAACATTTAAGAAGGGCCTGGATGCCTTTCTTGAAAACTATAATATTACCGGTTATACATACTAGATTCTTTGATAGGGCGTTGATCCAGGGAATTAGTCTGATTGCCGTATCTGGAGTCAGGAAGGAATTTTTTCCCCCAATGTGGAGCTTAGTGTTGCCACATGTTTTTTTTTGCCTTCCTCTGGATCAACATGTTAGGCTATGGGTTGAACTAGATGGACTTAAAGTCTTCCTTCAACCTTAAAAACTATGTTACTATGTTATATTTGTTGTTAAACTCACAAGTCAAACCCCACATTGATAAAAAGATTTTAGAGATCTCATTTTGGTGTTACTGTAAAGCAGGGGTCCCCAACTCCAGACCTCGAGGGCTGCCGACAGTGCAGGTTTTCAGGATTTCCTTAGGAATCATCACCAGTGCAGGTGATCACATTATCACCTGTGCATTACTAAGGAAATCCTGAAAACCTGCACTGTTGGCAGCCCTTGAGGTCTGGAGTTGGGGACCCCTGCTGTAAAGCAATGCATTTTTTCTGAATGGAGAAAAGGACAGAAAAAACCCTACGGGAGAACAAGCCCTTACTCGTTAGACCAAGACTGGCCATCTTTGTACCATTATGAGGCCTATAGTGTTGCAGCATAACAAACAAGTAAACGATTACTTGTTCACGTCCACTTGAGCGGCTAATGAAGAACGTAGAAATGAAGAGAAATAAATGAATTAAATATACGGTATATAAAAGTTTGCATCACAAACCCCTTTTCCCAGTTCAAAAAATGTGGAAAAAAATAAACATATTTGGTATAAATGTCTCCAGAAAAGTCCCATCTTTAAAAATACAAAATGTATTAACCCATAAAGTTAATGCTGTATAAAGTGGAAAAAAGTAAAAATGTCAGAATTGCTGCTTTTTGGTTGTCACCCTCCCCCCTCAAAAATTCATAGCTATAAAATGTGATCACAAATTGTATCCCTAAAAACATCAGCTCACTATGCAAATAAACAAGTCTATACACAGCTCCACCCATGGAAAAATATAAGTTAAATACTAATATATAAATATATATATAAAGGGAATCTGTCAGTAGAATCAACCCTCCTAAGCCATTTATATGGGCTTGTAGGACATAAGGCTGAATTAAATAATGCTTGATTAAAAGGAGGCCTTACCAGTGTGAGGCCCCTTTCACATCAGCGCTTTTTTCAAATCGTGGCAGATGCGGTGAAAAAAACGCATCTGCCGCGATTACCTCATACCGGCTGCACTTGCGGCGCGGTTGCGGCAAGCCCCATACAATGTATAGGCGGGCTTGCGGCAAGTGCGGTTTTGGCACTTGCGGCAGGTGCGGCCGCAAAAAAAACGCGGCTGACCGCGGTTTTTTTCGCGGCCGCACCTGCCGCAAGTGCCAAAACCGCACTTGCCGCACCTGCAGCAAGCCCGCCTATACATTGTATGGGGCTTGCCGCAACCGTGCCGCAAGTGCCGCGATTTGAAAAAACCGCTGATGTGAAAGGGGCCTGAGACATGTAACTAACACAAAACAGCAGAAGTAAACTTTCTTCTTCCCAACACACTTGCTGCACCTCTCACAGCTCTGCTGTATTGTAACAATATTTTAAGCCTGTCTCCTGAGCGGAATCTACAGGTTTGTCAGGTCGAGGTCAGGCTTCCGTATAACACAGACGGCATTCTCATTGTAATACACAGAGTGGCCAGAAACTCCCCTTACCTGAGCGTGACATCTGTAATTCATCTAGCTGTTATGCTCAGGTCAGGGGAGCCTCTGGCCACTCCGTCCAGTACAGTTCTGCAGTGAGATCAGGAGAGCAGCCATCACACTTCACACCTGTAACTCCTCTTCTATTTCAAATAATCTCTGGAGGCAGATTCTCAGGAGATCTGTGTCCAGTCCATCAGGGTTGCAGAGTTGGTAAGCCAAACCACCGACTCCTCAATTTCTCTGATTCTGACTCCTTCATACACTGCTCATGTTTAAGTGATAAATTTATTGTAGTACAATGAGAACATCAGGCTTTAATCGTTATTATGGTACAATAATCAAGCTATTTAAGCTGCTTTCACATCAGCGTTTTGCACTGATCACGGCAGTTGCGGTGAAAAAAACGCAACTGCCGTGATTACCGCATAACGGCTGCACTTGCAGTTCACTTGCGGCAAGCCCCATACAATGTCTATGGGGCTTGCGGTAAGTGTGCGGCAGATGCGGCAAGTGCGGTTTTGGCACTTGCGGCAGGTGCGGCCACGAAAAAAACGCGGTATGCTGCGTTTTTTTTTTCGCTGCCGCAAGTGCCGATGCCGCACCTGCCGCAAACCCCATAGACATTGTATGGGGCTTGAAGCAAGTGCAGCCGTTATGCGGTAATCGCGGCAGTTGCGTTTTTTTCACCGCAACTGCCACGATCAGCGAAAACCGCTGATGTGAAAGGGGCCTAAGATACATAATAATTCATAATAATATTCAGCACATTCTGCATTGAACTACTGAACCCAATTTATTATATATTTTAGCAGTCCGTAGTTGATCCATTTTATACCAACTCCACGACTTCGACTCCATCCCTGCGGGCCATAGATGTTAACAGCTCAATTAGGGTACCTTTACACGCCGCTACAACATGGTGGAAACAACCGGGTGCTTCACGTGCACGAGCACGGTACCCGCACCGCCTTTACACGCCGCTATAAGGTGCTTTACAGAAGGTTGAATCTATCTCTGGATGCACCGCTGGGTGCCTAAAGTTACCTTCTGAAAAGCACCTTACCTCATTTACACGCCACTACAGAGGGTAATATGGGAGGACCTGGTGCAGCAGGAACAACACATAGGCATGCCAGAATTGTGGATTACGAGAATTTCGTATGCTGATAGGACAAAGCAATAGCATCATGATTGGGCAGCCAGCGCAGGAGGCTGACTAATACATGACGCTCGAGCAATTGTGTCGTGTGACTGGTCAGCTCCTTAAATATGCCGCCCTATGCAGCGACTACCAATCGTAACGCAGGAGCTTCCTCCAATGATCGCTGAAGGGGGGTGGTTTCCCGGAGGCTGTGTCACGCCCCGGGGAGTTATCTAGGTGACGAATAAACCTTACCCTACCGTATTTAGACGCCGTTACCACCAGGTTGAAATCAACCTGTTTTAGAGCTCGGCTCTGAAACAGGTGCCGCAAGTGACACGTGGAAACAACCGCCTTTACACGCCACTTCCTCGGGTTGATTTGGCGGTGCAAGATACATTTCTCTCATCTACCCGGTTGTTTCCACCATGTTGTAGCGGCGTGTAAAGGTACCCTCACATATAAGAAAAATATGGAATAAGACATTAGATTGCAGATCTGTAGCTAGGTATCATTTTATTCAGCTTCCTATGACCCACATGCCCATATAGATGGCTTAGGAGGGGTGATCCTACTGACAGATTCTCATTAAAAAAAACACTATACAAGTTTGGTATTGCCCCACTTGGATTTCTTTCCTGTTTTTCAGTACGTTATATAATAAAGGGAATGGTGTGTTAAAACTACAACTTATCCCGCAGAAAAAAGCTATTACATTGAAGGAAAAACTACAAAAAAATATAACTATTTGAAGAAGGGTGATGTAAAAATGAACGAAAATGAAAAATATGGTCATGAACAGGTTGATATAATGACATTTCTTTAGATTTGCTTAGATTTTAAAGGGCCCGGGTGAAGCATTGCTTATGGGCAAGACACTTCAGGCAATGGGGGCTGGGGGGAGACATTAAGTCATGAATTCCATTTTAAGCAATTAATTACACGAGGCCTAATTACCTTAAATCAGCGCCATCCCATGTAGACCCACCTCCCACTGCTATTCTGCTCTCACATGTCCGATCCGCACGTGTAAAGTGCCCTCAGAATTGAATATATCTTCCTGCACTTGAGTATGGACAGCTAATCTCGAATTATCTGGATAGCGCTGACGTTCCCCACATTTCCCGCATTATCTGTGTCCTATATAAATCCCATATCAGCATCAATTGAAATGCATGTGAGCATTTTTTATTGTTTTGCCTTGAGCGTGACTCTGTATGGCATTACTCCTGCGTCCACAAACCATTTAATTTAAACGGTAAAGCGCACAGTTTTGCTCACACATATCTGCCTCTTTCAGCCTAATCCGCTGCTCGCGATATTAATGAATTTCAAATCAAGGCAAATTTTGCTGATGAGAATAAATCCTCACTTGATTATGAATGAAATGGAATAGTACTTGGCCTTATATATATTCATGTTTTACCCTCAGGGAATCCACAGTGCTGAAATCCGGGATGTCGGCTTTAGATCTTATTAAAATGTGTGCAGGATACTTAGGAATATTCCTGTTGAAAGACTGTTATCTACAGAATGTGTGGAGGGGCACAATTGATATCACTTTCTAAAAGAGGCTCGATGCTTTCCTACCTATATGATGCATCATCACTTACATAGGTGACCTGTATGTAGCGTGGAGTGAAGATATTTATGTCTGCGTAATAGATTTTTATTTTCTGATATGCTGCGTCTTTATCCTGCAGTTTTTTTTTATTTTTTCACATTTTAGGACCCGATTATTTATGCTAGGAGCCAACATCTACGTTCTACCTGTTGAAATTAAAATCTGTTTTGCAAATGAGAATAGCCTTACGAGTGACCTAATAAGACAGAACTATAAAGCCAAATATTTCTTAAAACTCCCGAAACAGGTGACCTCAATTTAGCCCAAAATCCTGCTCACTCCAGTGCATAAGTGGATATGTATACTCTTTTCTGCCCTTATCCTGATCAAGAATTGTATGAATTCTTCAAAGACACTCTTCTATCATTTAGGGAAGGAAACTACAGCTTAACTTTAGACATCCATTATTAGTGCCATTCTCACTTTTTGGGTTCAAGCTGGCTGTGTTAGGGGGTTATGAAGTTCCTTTATAGAAATCATCATCATTACAGAACGTGATAAACAACAGTAGTCTTTATTTTGTTACATGGAGGCACAGTAAGTTTGTTGGTTATAAACACAGAGTGACACTATAAGCTTGATGGTTGCTAAACATTCCTTACATGCACAGTACTTGAAGGTTCATCACCAAAGCTGGAGACCTTACGATGCTCCATTGGTCCAAATGGCTTTGATCCATCCTCCAGTGTCTCTGACAATTTTCAGGAAAGCACCGTCCTACACTTAGCGTGGCCCACCTAAGAGTGACTCTCTGATTTGTACCAGGCACAGGATTGGAAGGGTCAACACCTCAGAGGTCCTTGTGGCCACAGACACCACTTACTACAGAATAGGTCACAAGCACTCTGGGAGGGCACCGTGCAGACATGCATTTTGGGAAATCTCTGAGAACCGTGTAGTCCCTTATTCCACTTTAAAAATTCAAAATAGTGTTCGCAACCCAGCGAAATGTTTCTGACCTTAAAGGTGTTGCCATGTTTTGTACTGCATCTGTGTGATGTTGTATAACTATTTCTATATCCATGTTGTCAAGTCACTAATGCTTTTGCCTGTCTGCAGGGGATGAACATCGTGGTGCCATTCATGTTTAAATATGCAGTGGATAACCTGAATGAAATATCTGGGAATGTGCTGAACCTGGCAGATGCATCCAGCACTGTGGCCACAATGGCGACCGCCGTCTTGATTGGCTGTAAGTACTCCAAGATGTAGACAAGCATGAAGTGTTTTAGTTCCTCATAATTTCAAAATCTGTACTTTTGTTAGTAAATCGAATGACAAAGTATGTCATTCAGATATAAATATAAAGAGGGTTATAGGAATATAAAAAGGGGGTTTATTTTGATAATGGATTGTAAGCCCTTGGGAGCAGGATGGCTCTTGTTTTAATTGTTGCATAGTTTGTTACCAAAAGGTCTGAAATTGATGTATGTTTACCCTTTGAATTGTAAAGTTTGCCATTATGTACATTGAAATACCCCTCCTCTCTAATAACACCTTCTCAAAATCCCCCATTCATGTACAGTAGAAGTGTATAGGAAGTTAAACTGCCACATTGGGAGCCAACTTTGATTGCAGCAGTTACAGGCAGGTGCCAGCAGTATAAGGGCCCTTTCACATCAGCGTTTTTTGAAATTTGCGGCAGATGCGGTGAAAAAACCGCATCTGCCGCAATTACCGCATACCGGATTCACTTGCGGCGCGGTTGCGGTAAACGCCATGCAAAGTATAGGCGTACTTGCGGCAGGTGCGGCAAGTGCGGTTTTGCACTTGCGGCAGGTGCGGCAGCGAAAAAAAAACGCTGATGTGAAAGGGCCCGAACTCTGCAGGCGTCCACAATGTATGGAATGACTTCAGCCTCTCGGCCCACTCCATACATTGTGGAGGCTGCTTAGCTACACTGCTGACACCTGCCTTTAACTGCAGCAATTAGTTGGCTCCTATCTCAGCAGTTTAAACTCTTTAACTGGTTAATAGTGACTGCAGCATCTACTCGGTTTAACTTAGAGGGCCTCTATGTCACCAATTAGTACTACCAGCATAAAGGATGCTGACGAGTTCTCATGGCAATCAGTGGCGTATGAAGGCTCTCTTATCTGCCATGTTACTACTTCTCTGAAGTTCTTTAAGGGTATTCTAATGTTATTAAATTACTTTGATTATTTAGACAGCAAGAAAATATTTCTGATATAATGACCTTTGGGTTTTCATTGGCTGTAAGCCACAATCGTCAACATTAACAAAAATAGAACACTTGAAATAGATCACTCTGTGTGTAATGACTCTATATAATATACTGTATGTTCATCACTTTATGTATTGAGTTACTGTAATTAACTTTGTGATGATATTCTAATTCATTGAGATGCACCTGTACATTCCAGGCTTATGGCTACTTTACACGTCCAATATCGTCGTCCAACTTCAATAAAAAGTCACGTGGTTCGTGCGTTGGCGCCGATATCGTTCGTGCGTTGTATGGTGTAAATGACCAATTCGATACAAGAACGATGCCAAAACGATATCCGGGAAGAATTGTGCAGGCTCTCCAACTGCCCGATATTGGGTGGAAGATCTGGCAGGATCGTTCTGTGTGACAGCCCAACACCGACTTGGAGAGCAACTTCCCTATTCACTCCCATGTTAAATGGTCGTCCCTGGTTCGCGCATACAAGGGGGCGTAGACATCGAAGTTGTGTTGCCTGCCGATATCTCCCTGTGTGACGGCTCCTATGCGATCTTGGATTTCAGCCAAAAAAGTGCGCATTCCGTGCCGTTGTATACAATATCGAAACAATGTTGGGACGTGTAAAGTGGCCATTAGGCTGGTTTCACACTGCAGGATTTTCCCTGATCAGGTTCGATCAGGTTTGTGTGTCAAAACCAGGAGAGGAACTTGCAGTGGAAAAACTATAATTGAAAGATTGACACCTGTTCTGGGTTTTGGAGACACTCCTGGTTTTGGCACACAAACTGGATGGAACCTGATTAGGGAAAAAAATGCAGTGTGAAACCAGCCTTAGGAGTTGACTCCCAAGATACTATCCAGCCATTTTCAGTCTATTGATTTCTATACAGCAGTTAGCTGCATAACTCCATCCCTTTCAGCTCTTGACCAGTTATCAGTCCTGTAAAATGATCAGTCCTTCACACCATCATAGCTTCCAGAACAGTTTTCCTAATTACTGCTCTCACTTTTTAAGCCCTGTGCTTGTTCAAAGGCCTTGATATCAAATTCAAATACGGTAAGTTTATATGCATGTACAAAAGTTATCTAATATGTAATTATAACAATAACAGTGTAGACTCAAAGCAAACACTGACAGTTTACAAATGTGTTATAGCAGTCGTAATTAAGCTCTTGCATCAGAATTGTCACTCAGAGGAGGGCCCCCTTTCCCCCGCTTTGTTCGATCACCAGGAAGTAAGGAAATTACAGAGCTGCAAGCTGCTCAGGAGACAACTTTAGAGAGAAAAAAAGTTTTATGTCAGTGTTGTGGGTAATGTAAATGCTCCTCTTTCCTCTCATTACCACATGGTATTGGCATATTGACTGTTAGATCACAGCATGTACCACTGAATGCAGGAAAAGGTAAGCCAACGGTGTGACAACAGACTCTATTTGTAGTAGATGTATTAATTTCTTGATTTGCCATCACCCCATTTTTCATGGGACAACCTTTTTGACACTGACCCCTTGACGGAATATGACGTACTCCATACGGCATGATTGGAAAGGCGTTTCTGACCTAGGACGTATGGGGTATGGTATGGCTTTCATGCAGGTGCAAAAGCTGTGCCCGTGCAATCTCCACCAGGAGTTCGGGTTATTTGACAGCCAAAAATTGGTTCCCGTCTTGCCCTGGGTTAATTATCCACTTTAATTCTGCGATCAATGAAAAACCATACTGTCAAGTAATTTCTCCACTTTAAATCGTTTCAACAACACAAGTGTTACAGGACGCGGCTTGCTTACGCTCCCACGCCGCTAGGCCACAGTGAGTGGAGCGTGCGTCTCAGGTGGTATATGTATGTGGACCCACTGGACCACAGGGAGGACCCGGGCCTACCTGAACTAGGGACAAGATGACCCACACACTTCAGGTATGAAGAACATAAATTTAACCGACAAGAACACAGTACAAGATACAAGATAAAGCCAGGCTTCCGATTCCGCACATCACGCGTGGGGGAACATCCTAGGTAGACAGGCAATGGTATGGCAGGAGGTCTTCATGGGTTGATGCAGTCCAGGGTCATCTGGCACGGCCATATCAGGAGAACCTCACTCTCATTCCTCAGACGTAGCACTGGCACAGCAGGAGAACATCAGACACTGACCTCGGACAGATGTTATCTCCGGATGGACCCCAAGCAACAGGTCAAACATTGGGACTCAGGCAAAACGCAGATAGCACAGGTCTAGGAACATGACATGGGAGCATAGGAGTCAGCTGGTCAGGTTCCAGGAACCTCAGGCAGAGCCGTCACCTGAAATACAAGGCTGGAGACTCCCCAGAAACACGGAGAAGAAGCCCATCAGAGACACGAACGGGACTGACTCTGAGAACACGGACTGGGCCTCCAGGACCCACAGACTTCACATCTGGACACTGGCAACACATCAGGACTTGGAACATCAGAAACAACTCCAGGCAGGAAACATCAGGGGCATCAGCTGCTCAGATCCAGGAACCTTAGGCAGAGCCCTCACTGCGAGACTCCCCAGAACCACGGAGGAGGAGCCCGTCCAGAAACACGATTGGGACCGACTCTGAGAACACAGGCTGGACCACCACGACTACAGACATCCCATCTAAACATCAAGGACTCGGAACATCAAAGACTCTACATGAAAAGGAACTCAATCGGTCTGTGCCTCAGGGCCACCTCGGACACCAGGCAGGGCCACCTCGGACACCAGGCGGGACCTCAGGACCACCTCGGACACCAAGCGGAACCTCAGGGCCATCTCGGGCACCAGGCGGGACCTCGGGGCCATCCCGGGCACGAGGCAGGACCTCAGGGCCATCTCGGACACCAGGCAGGACCTCAGGGCCATCTCGGACACCAGACACGAGCTCCAGGCAACAAACAGCGGTCATCAGGCTCCGGACATCGGACACTAGCTCCAGGCACCAGGTAGCGGTCATTACGCTGTGGACACGACCTAGAAAGGAATCTCAAGCGCTCTGTAGCAAACATCACAGGATCGGACCAGAGCTGCATGACATGGGTGCTACAGAAGCGGACCAAAGCTAAGTATTGCAAGCACAACAGAGCAGTGCAAGCACACCCAGCAAGGGCCGAGCAGAGAAACACATGTACCACAAGAGTGGGCCGGACCTGGACAAAGCTAGCACCGCATAGTGGCATGAGCACAGCATAGTGGACGCTCAGCAGTAACATCAGACTCCATCTTCAAAGGATGAACATGGGTTTATTCACAGGTTACAGGAACTCGCAGACATAGGGTACATGGATCAAGACACAGAAGGCTTAGGAATATCACACAGCAGGAATCCACATTCAAAGGCTAGGACATTGTTACCAACACAGACAAGATTTGTCCAGGGACACAGACATCAGCTTCTCCCGAACTGGTAGCCGGCAGAACAGGAGCTGTAGACAAGGCAGACCAGGAGCAGCGTATTGGACCAAACACACAGGACTAGGTTCAAGAACCTAATCAGAAGCTCTGGCCACGCTCAACAAGAAAAGGAACTTTAAATAGCAACTGACCCACAGCAATAGGCTGGGGTCAGCAATTGAGGCGCACACACTATACCTGATAAAAGCGGGGAAGATGTGGCCACGCACACCTTAAGCACAGTCAGAAACAGTACAGTATTGCCAGCACAGGAACTGAGGGCGTAGGGCACCTGGCAGCAGCTGCAAGCCTGGAAACACGTGGAAAGTCATGCACCAGTAGCAGAGAACCTCACTATCCGCTGATAGCTTCCACTGTGGCAGCCAAGGGCCACACATGCTGGTTGTGGTGCAGCGGAGCAATGACCCTACAACACGCCTGCGGCTACACAGCAGAGCAGGGAACTGAGCAGAGCCCTATACAGGTAACTTACTACAGTATCCCAGCTGGTTAGCAGAGCAGAGAAGTGAGCAGAATCCTATATAGGTAACACCCAGCTGATTAGTGGGGAAGGAGCATTGGGAAAAGCACAGTAACACAGGGGAACCAAGGTACAAACCCAAGGGCGTTACAAACAAGAAATATGGGTATGTCTTTTTTATGCCCTGGAAAAATACAAAAGTGGACACTATAATTGTGAAAAAATGTACTTTATTGATGAAAATTGTAAAATTCCAAGTAATATAATAAAATCACAAAAGTAGTGCCTCCACAACAAGGGACACAGAAAAAGCCTACTGCTGACCGTAATATAAACACATAGTATCAGGTAACAATAATCAGTTGCTGAAACAAATAATAAATGAACTAATAAATAGTTACCCCATAAGTTCCATCTAAGTATTGCAGCTACCTACACACTCTCCAGTACATAAGGTATCCTAAGAATAGATTATGGCCACAAAGAACCTATTACGGATGTCTGGGCTAGTAGTGAGGAGCACAAATAAGAACGTAAATTGTGGGCAAATGTAGCCTATAATGACAATCATGTCATGCGTTGCTTTACTTGCTTTGCATGCTTTGATAAATCGTGCAAGATGGTGCTGGAAACACGTAGCTACTATTTCACCACGTCCTTTTAATATTATTTTACATTTTTAGTATGCAATAAAAGAACTAAAATTTCTTTCGCCTCATTAGGGGACACAGGATGATGGGTTATGCTTTTCTGCCACTAGGAGGCGACACTAAGTAAATTAAAAAGAAGCACAGTGTCTCCTCCCAGCAGTATATAACCCTCTGACTGGCACAGCTCAGCCAGTTTTTTGCTTAGTGTCTTAGGAGGCAAGACATTGTTTGCTTTTGTTAATTTATTTTCTCTTTTCGCTCCCGAGACCCCACAGTTGGGGCTCTGGGTTGTAGCCTGCATTCGGACCGCTGCACCGTCACTCCCCAGACCCCACAGTTGGGGCTCTGGGTTGTAGCTTGCATTTGGACCGCTGCACAGTCCCTCCCCAGACCCCATAGTTGGGGCTCTGGGTTGTAGCCTGCATTCGGACCGCTGCACCGTCACTCCCCAGACCCAACACTTGGGGTCTGGGTTGTAGCCTGCATTCGGACCTCTGCACCTCACTCCCCAGACCCAAAAGTTGGGGCTCTGGGTTGTAGCCTGCATTCGGGACCGCTGCACGTCCCTCCGAGACCCCATCAGTTGGGCTCTGGGTTGTAGCCTGCATTCGGACCGCTGCACAGGTCCCTCCCGAGACCCCACAGTTGGCGTTCTGGGTTGTAGCCTGCATCAGACCGCTGCACAGTCCCTCCCCAGACCCACATTGTTGGGGCCTCTCCCTGGTTGTAGCCTTCCATTCGGACCGCTGCACCGTCACTCCCCAGACCCCACAGCTGGGACTCTGGGTTGCAGGTTAATGGCCAGCTCCTGCAGCATCCCTCCCCAGACCCCATAGTTGGGAATCTGGGTTGCAAGAGATCTCCCTTGGCCTCTGGCTCCTGCAGCACAAAGAAGACAGCATGCTGCCCTGGGATGGATGGTTCGCTCCTCTAACCCCTTGGGGCCCAGGGATGGAGCCATCATAAGGTATGGCTCTTCGCTACCCTCCAGTGCTCCCCTGTGGTCCCCTGTGCCCGCCAAGTCACCCGCAGTGTGCTCCGCACCGGACCCTCTCGGTCGGCAGCCTGCTGCATTAATTTAGGCCCCGACTTCGGGCCTATACTGTGTAATCCGCCCCTTCCCCGCCCTTGGTGATGATGAGGCCCGACCGGGAACACCCTGGCCGGCCCCTCGGTCTATGGCGTCCGCCCTGGGCTCTGCATCCCTGGGGGCGTGGCCTAGTGGCTTCCTGCTCCAGGGGGCGTGGCCTAGCATCTTTCTACATTTTGGGGCTTCTTTGTCGCTCTGGGCGCCATTTTCTGCAGCAGGGGGTCCTCAGTGTGGGCACAGATCTTTCCAGGGGGACACAGGATTCTGGGCCAGCGCTTTGTTTCCAGTGACTCTCAGGTGACAGGGCTCAGCAGCGATCTATATTTCTGCTGTAGCTCTGAGCTGTTTGTGTGTGTGCTCAGCAGTGATTTCTTCTTTCAGCTGCAGCATTACTCTGTTTGTGCCTCACATCCAGCAGTGTATATGTCTGTGTGTAGCGGAGGGGGTGTTTTGCCATGATGTCTGGCAATAAGAGCAGAGAGCACCAAGGACTTTTGCTGAGTATTATGTTTTTGCACTGCATGCAAGGCTGTACTGACATGCGTCAGTTGTTTTACTCCCCTTTGCCAGGTCTGTGCCTCTGTTTCACTCAGCCCTCTGCCTCTGTGCAAGCCCCTGCTGATGAGGATACGTCCTCTAGTGGCCCTGCTACCCCGGATTGGGTGGTTGCGTTTTCGCAGTCCATGGACCAATCTATACAGCGGCTTTCTAAGACCCTGATCCACAGCACCTCAGAACCTGGCTCCCAGGATGACCTCTCTGGTCGCGAGGAGATCGCTCTCGGAGACAGTTGGTATCTCCACTCTCTTCCACGTTTCTGGTGGGAAGAGGTTCCACTGGAGCCCCTACACAGCCCCATCTCGGGCTCTCGGTCTCCCCTGTAAGGAGCAGGTCCCATGAATCACGCTCGTCTGGTGAGCTCCGTGATTCTGATGCGGATCCGGACCAGGAGGCCCCCTTCGGTTGGCCTCCTCGGATACTCTTGCCATGGTGGACGACCAGGTTTCGGCTGTTAATCGGGTCCTGTCAGTGGCTGACCCAACCCGGGTCGCATCCTCTGATCACGTGGTCTCTTTTAAGAGATTCACAAGACCTCAAAAAGGGGTATTCTCAGACCACCCTGTGATTCGGGAAGATCTGCAGAAACATGGGTCTCAGCCTAGCGGTATCACAGGCTTCCCGTTTGGTCTCTCTGAGGGCACGTCTAACAACGACGACCACTCACTGTCAGCTAGAACACTTGTCGAAATCGGTGTTTGGGCTTCAGGCTCGTCTCTATCCCCATCCTTCGCCTCCATGTGGGTGGCTAAGGCCATTGTGCCCTGGGCGGGTGATTTACACTCCGCCTTGCGGCACCAGGATTCAGATCCGGAGTTGTTGGATCTGACTGCTCATTTTTCTGTAGCAGGGGATTTCTTGATCACGCTTTTATTGATGCGGCCAACTGCACTGCAGTGGCGGACTCAAACGCCATTGTGATCCACCGATCCCTCTGGCTTCGAGAGTGCAAGGCGGATTCGGCCTCAATGAAGTCTCTCACAAGCATGCCTTATTTAGGCGGGCGTATTTTTTGGGAAAAGCTTGATAGGCTAATCTCAGACGGGAGGTACGAGTGCCTCGCTTCCTCAGCAGACGCCTAAGCATTAGTTTGCTAAGGGGCAATGGACGAGAGTCTGTTCTTTTCGGAACTTGTCCGGGTGGTCTGTTTCCCGCCTGTCACAGCCGTTCCATGCGCCTCGCACAGATAGGGGTTCCCAGGCTTCCAGCAAGCCGAGTTAAGCTGTCAGCCACCGCAACCGGCAGGCCAAGTCTCAGAGGTTCTCCTCTTCCTGGCTCAGTTCCTCCGGGGGGCACCTCCCAAGTTGGTGGCCAACTTTTTCACTTTCGGCTCGCCAGGTTCGCTGTCACAGACGTCAAGTGGGTCTGGGATTTGGTGTCTTTCGGCTACAGCATAGGATTTTCACACTCCCACCCTCCTTCCCCAGAAGATTCTTCCCTTACAACCCTCTGGGAACGCCGGCAAAGGTGCGTGCCTTCTTTCAGGCCATCGGCTCTCTCCGACAGGCGGAAGTCGTCGTCCCGGTCCCTCGGAACGAGCGGTTCCAGGGATTTTATACAAATCTGTTTATCATGCCCAGGACGGACGGGTCTCTCGTCCCAGTCTGTTTTGATACGGCTCATCATCATCACGTCACCAGGGTCATGACGGCTGTCATGACCATCCTGCGTTCGCAGGGAAGTCTCTGTTTTCCCCTACCTGGACGACCTGGTGATCAAGGGTTAGTCCTTTGGGGACTTCGAGGACGCTGTCTGCGTCATGGTAGATACTCTCTTGCACCTGGGATGGCTGCTCAATCTACCACAGGCTTCGCCAACATTGAGCCGCAAGCTCACCTTCCTGGGGATAGTTCTGGACACGTCTTGGGGGCTTGTGCTTCTCCCCAGGACAAGGCTCCTTTACTGCGCTGTGCAATTCGGATGTTTTTCTCATCTCCCGCACACCTTCCAGTTTGCAAGGTGAGTTCTGGGAAGGATGGTGGCGACATTGGACGCAGTGCCATTTGTCCAACTCCATCTCCGGCCACTTGGGTTGGCCCTGCTATCAGCCTGGAAGCGCTGTCTGTTCACCCCTCCTTGGACATCCCGTCCGTCAGCAGAAAGGAGGCAGTCTCTTCAATAATGGCTGATCTCGTCATCTCTCTCGGGGGAGTTCCTTCTCCCGGCTCAGTGGGATGTGCTGGCCACCGATGCCAGTTTCCTTGGCTGGGGAGCAGGTTTTTCGCCAGCACACAGCCCAGGGTCGGTGGACTCTGGCGGTGTCTTCTCTGCCCATAAATCTCTGGGAGATTTGAGCCATCTCCTTGGCGTTGCAAAGTTTTCATCATCTTCGGAAGGGCCGTCACATCCACATTCAGCCGGACGATGCCACGGCTGTGGCATATGTCAACCAGCAGGGCGGAGCCCGCTGCAAGTCTGCTATGCAGGAAGTGGAACCGATCCTCAGCTGGGTCGAGTCCTCCGGAGCAGTTTTCTCGACTGTTCACATCCCGGGGATCGTCAATTGGGGGCGGACTTTCTCAACCATCAGGGCCTTGCCTTGGGAGGATGGGCTCTCCATCCAGAAGGATTCCAACAGATCTGTGGTCACTTCGGGACTCCGATGTGGACCTTATAGCGTCGCGTATGAATGCACAGGTTCCCAACCTCTTTGCCTGCTCCCGTGATCCGCAATCCCTAGGATCGGATGCTCTGGTCCAGACTTGGACACATTTTCGTCTTACATCTTCCCTCCTCTGGCCCTCATTTCCAAAGTGGTCCAGAAGGTCAAAATGGAGCGCGTTCCAGTGATTTTGGTGGCCCTGTGTTGGCCCAGGAGACCATGGTATGCCGATCTCGCGCAGATCGCTGCAGACGTCCCATGGCGCCGGCCTGACCTTCCCGGATCTTCTCTCCCAGAGACCATTTTTTCACCAGAACTCAGGGGCCCGTCGTTGGATGGCGAGGCCTGAATTTTGACTCGGGAGAGATTTTTGTAGAGGTTGCACGCCCTATGGCAGACGCGAGAAAACCTGTCTCTGCTCACATATTCCACAGGGCTTTGAAGGATTTCTTCGCCTGGTGTGACTCTGGAAGTCTTCCTCTCTCGCGTTTTCGATTCCAGCGATTCTGGGTTTTCTTCAGTCTGGGCTGGATAAAGACCTGTCCCTAGGCTCTTCAAGGGACAGGCATCATATCTGTCTGTGCTTTTCAGTACCGTTTGGCCACGAGACCCCGGGTTTGTTTTTTTTTTTGCGGGGTGTCTCTCGCATTGTTCCACCGTATAAGAGGCCCTTGGAGGCCTGGGACCTGGAGGTGCTTCAGAGACCGCCCTTCAACCCTCTCAGGGATGTTTCGCTCCGCCTGCTTTCTCAGAAGGTGCTTTTCCTCGTGGCGATCACCACCGTTCGGCATGTATTAGAACTGGCGGCCCTCTGCTGCAAGGCACCTTTCCCCAAGTTTCACTAGGATAAGGGGGTATCGCGTCCGGTACCGTCCTTTCTTCCCACGATGATTTCCTCGTCCATTTGAACAAGGACATTTCTCTCCCGTCCGGCTCTGCTGCACCGCTTTGGCAGATGCGAGTTTGGATAGGCGCATACTGCAGGCACTTGCTGCTAGTCTGTAGACTGCATTTTTCAGTTGTGGATGTTTATTCCCACCAGGGACTGTTTAGGACATCCCATCGTCCTGTGCCCCCAATGAGGCGAAAGAGAAAAGAAAAATATTGTGTACTCACCGTAAATTCTCTTTCTCTTAGCCTCTAATTGGGGGACACACCACCCTCCCTGTGGCCGGTTGGCCTTTTTTGTGGTTGGTGTTCTCTTGTTTATGTTCCTGGTCTTCTTTTTCATTTGCTCAGTGACACCTCCTAGTGGCAGAATAGCATAACCCATCGTCCTGTGTCCCCCAATTAGAGGCTAAGAGAAAGAGAATTTACAGTGAGTACACAAAATTCTTCTTTTTACTAGAAGTGAAAACCTCCCCTTTTTATTTACTAATTTTTAAGTTCTAAAATTCAGTGACACACCTGTGGCATCAATATTGTCACTGCACCCCTAGATGAATTCATTGAATGGGGTCACTTGTGGGGCTTTTCTGCCATTGTGACATGGCTCCTCCAAACCATTCCAACTAAATCTGAACTCCATATGGCACTCCTTCCTTTCTGAGCTTTGCACTATGCAATTGTAGCTTGTTGCCGCACATAAGTCACATCACTCTTTTGAGTTGTAGAAGAGCCTGAATTTATACAACATGTATATGGCCTCCCTTCCTTACCACTAATAGACAAAAGCAATTAACATGACAAAAAATAGATATTGGTTGTGATTGCAGCATTATGATGAGGTAGACTCTGTGTAACCGTTGTGTCAGGCCTTAATTCCTTCTGTCAAATGCTATCTTGTCTGCAATTACCTCTTTAATTACAGGCGACCTTTATGATTTGACCCACAAGCTAATGACTTCTACAGATTTAAAGAGATTTTTTTTTTTCTATTTCTTTTGTTCTTATTTTATTTAACCATTCACCGATCCTTCCCAATCATTTGACTATCCAACTATGTTCAGAGATGTGAAGTGTGTTCTCATAGACTTGTATGGCACAGAATTACATTTAGTGTCCTTTTAACATATCTGAGATGTGGGCTTTTTCCACTACTGAAGGCTTAGGCGAGCTTGCTGTTTAGTACAGGATTTCTAATAAGTCGATACGGTTGCTGCATTCCGAGGACTCCTTTCAGAGCCCTGTTTTTCAGAATTGTTGGGCCTCCTACAGCAGGGATCCCAACCGATCCCAAAAGATGGGCTCTAGCATTGTGGTTCGGAGTGTAGGGCGACCGTTCTATTGGTTGTCTGTGGGACTTTTGGAGGTAGAAGAATACAGCTCTCAACCGTGTGATATCAGCCATTGTCTTCTAGCTTTCTCCAAGACATCTACTTTATTTCTGAATAATATCATTTAACATCTTAAGAGTTTTGCAGCTCTCAGACTTGCATAAAAAATAAATTTCTTGAGGAGGCCGAGTATGTGCCACTATTTCATTAGTAATATGGGTGTCCTTGCAAGTTATGCTGTACTAGAAAGTAGATAAAGAAATCTAGAATTGGGCATGGTTCTAATCTGGAAAATTCTATTGTAATCTGAAATTCACATTTGCATCTTCCAGTTTCGTAATTTATCACATTTCTTTGTGCAACTTTTTGTTGTTTTCTTGGCTTCGTACTGAGAGTTTAGAAAATGTATTTCTACGGCGGACAATGTAAGACTCCGGAGAGGGAGAAAGCCTGCTGTTTCTTCTGCGTATTAGCCTCAACAAGCCGCGTTCTCCCTACTTTAAAAGCACTTGGCTAACAAACACAAAATAGAAGTGCAAAATCAACAAATTGTTAATCCTTCGCTGCTTAATGTGTTCTCCTCTTGTTCCGGCGCTTTCTTTCATGACTATAATTATTAGATTGGCAGGGTTGCCATCACCATGCTCTTTATTTTACACTAAGAAGCCTTTTTTTCTTTTCAATTTTTTTTTAATATATTTGAAGATACTGTATTACAATGTGTTAATTTTTCTGGTTCCTTGTTCACTAAAATCCTTTCTGCTTCTGTTCCACCTTGAAGTACCTGAAGTGTACTTGTGCTGGACCTTGGCAGGGGCCTTTTGTTCTTATGGCTTTATCACCCTTCTCTCCTCTCTGACCCTCCTCTTTCTTTCATCGTTTTTTTCACTGTATACAGTTGTGGCCAAAAGTATTGACACCCCTGCAATTCTGTCATATAATACTCCGTTTGTTCGTGAAAATGATTACAATCACAAATTCTTTGGTATCACTATCTTCATTTAATTTGTCTTCAATGAAAAAACACAAAAATAATTGTTCTAAAGCCAAATTGGATATAATTCCACACCAAACATAAAAAGGGGGTGGACAAAGTATTGGCACTGTTAGAAAAATCATGTGATGCTTCTCTAATTTGTGTAATTAACAGCACCTGTAACTTACCTGTGGCACCTAACAGGTGTTGACAATTACTAAATCACACTTGCAGACAGTTGTCATGGATTAAAGTTGACTCCAGCTCTGTCCTGTGTCCTTGTGTGTACCACATTGAGCATGGAGAAAAGAAAGAAGACTAAATAACTGTCTGAGGACTTGAGAAACCAAATTGTGAGGAAGCATGAGCAATCTCAAGGCTACAAGTCCATCTCCAAAGACCTGAATGTTCCTGTGTCTACCGTGCGCAGTGTCATCAAGAAGTTTAAAGCCCATGGCACTGTGGCTAACCTCCCTAGATGTGGACGGAAAAGAAAAATTGACGAGAGATTTCAACGCAAGATTGTGCGGATGGTGGATAAAGATCCTCGACTAACATCCAAACAAGTTCAAGCTGCCCTGCAGTCCGAGGGTACGACAGTGTCAACCTGTACTATCCGTCAGCGTCTGAATGAAAAGGGACAGTATGGTAGGATACCCAGTAAGACCCCACTTCTTACCCCGAGACATAAAAAAGCCAGGCTGGAGTTTGCCAAAACTTACCTGAGAAAGCCTTAAAACGTTTTGGAAGAATGTTCTGTGGTCAGATGAGACAAAAGTACAAAAGTAGAGCTTTTTGGGCAAAGGCATCAACCTAGAGTTTACAGGAGAAAAAAAGTGGCATTCAAAGAAAAGAACACGGTCCCTACAGTCAAGCATGGCGGAGGTTCCCTGATGTTTTGGGGTTGCTTTGCTGCCTCTGGCACTGGACTGCTTGACCGTGGGCATGGCATTATGAAGTCTGAAGACTACCAACAAATTTTGCAGCATAATGTAGGGCCCAGTGTGAGAAAGCTGGGTCTCTCTCAGAGGTCATGGGTCTTCCAGCAGGACAATGACCCAAAACACACTTTAAAAAGCACTAGAAAATGGTTTGAGAGAAAGCACTGGAGACTTCTAAGGTGGCCAGCAATGAGTCCAGACCTGAATCCCATAGAACACCTGTGGAGAGATGTAAAAATGGCAGTTTGGAGAAGGCACCCTTCAAATATCAGGGACCTGGAGCAGTTTGCCAAAGAAGAATGGTCTAAAATTCCAGCAGAGCATTGTAAGAAACTCATTTATGGTTACCGGAAGCGGTTGATCGCAGTTGTTTTGGCTAAAGGTTGTGCAACCAAGTATTAGGCAGAGGGTGCCAATACTTTTGTCTGGCCCATTTTTGGAGTTATGTGTGAAATGATCAATGTTTTCCTTTTTGCTTCATTCTCTTTTGTGTTTTTTCATTGAAGACAAATTTAAATGAAGATAATAATACCAAAGAATTTGTGATTTCAATCATTTTCAGGAAGAAACTGAGTATTATCTGACAGAATTGCAGGGGTGTCAATACTTTTGGCCACAACTGTATGGACATTTTCTTCAGCAGCCATAGTTTTAGTAAAGTTTTTAAGTGAATAACTCCCATCGAGTGAAAATGCAGCAGCTGTTGCTTTACCCTAGAGCTGACACACGACTGCATCAGTCACACATCACCATTGGCACCGACTGTGGCTGTTTAACCCCTTAGATGCTACTGTCAATAGTGACCATGGTACATAGATGATTAACGGGGGGCACTCAGTTTTTTAAACCATTGCTATCCTGAGACCTTCGTTGCGTGGTCCTGAGGGTTGCCATGGCAATCCAAAGCCAAGTAATGCCTCAGAGTCTCTTGGCTATAATGGCCTGTTCAGACTTTAGCAACAGTTTAGTCGTATACATGCAAATATTTATTCCTGTAATTCCACGTTGTGCATTATTTTCTAAAAAGCACCTGGAGGGTGAATAATCTGCCTGATAGTAGTTTTGGATCTGTTGAGGGGTGCTGTTTTTTAAAATGGTATCACTTTTGGGGGGGAAGGTGAAGGTTCAAAAAGCCAAATAATTATCTTTTTAATGTGGTCAAAATTGTAAGAAATGCAACTTTAGGGTCATTTGCACTCTGAGATAATTGTGCACAAGTATTTCTAGGAACGATCATTTCACATTAATTGTGCAGTCTAAACAGGCTGCTGATCACCCAACGAGCGAGCAAAACATCGGGAGAAATGATCTTTTGGTTTGTGCCCAAGTTCATCGTTCTCGGTATCGCTTGATCCTGTGTAAACAAGACTTGAGCTGCCATGAATAATGGCAGCCTATATACACCGAACTCCATGACAAAAAAGGAAAAATGGCACTCACCATGTCAATGCTTAAAATTACTTCTTTATTGCAAGTCTTTTAAAATACAGGCAGGTACAGAGGGATGTTCACAGCATATCGTACTGGGATTACACGCTGTTTCGTGCTGACTTTGCACTTCCAACAGATCCTGTTGAATCTGTTGAGGATCTGTTAAAAGTGCTAAATCAGCAAGAAACAGCTGTAATCCCAGTACGATATGCTGTGAACATCCCTCTGTACCTGCCTGTATTTTAAAAGACTTGCAATAAAGAAGTCATTTTAAGCATAGACATGGTGAGTGCCACTTTTTTGCATGGTTTTTACCAACTCTTAAACTAAATGAGCACCATCTGTTAGCCATTTGCCACTCTTATATGCTGGATTCTCCAAGTCTATATACCACTAGATATTTGCTGTCGTTTAAAGGGGGGGGAAAAATGGTGAAGAACAGCTTTTTCTTTGTATGTACACTGAACAATCTATCACAGTTCATTCATCCAAAGGATCAGCCTTTGTAATAAGGCTACTAAATGACTTCAGACACATTGGTGGGTGTGCACATACGCTGGTCTAAATGAACTCTACTCCACGTCCGGCTTGGTTTCCACATAGGGGTTCATGTGTCAGCATGTGACCATTGCTCTGCATGAAGGAAACTGACTGACTACAAGCAGCTAAGCAAGCCTCCAACATCTTCTGGTTGAAACAGATGGAAAAGGACAGCAGCGCGGTAGCTCAGTGGGTTGCAATTTTGCTTTGCTGTGCTGAGGTCCTTGGTTCACATCTCACAAAGGACAACATCAGCAGGAGGTTGCATGTTCTCACCATGTTTGCATCCTCTGGGTTCTCAGGTTTCCTCCCACACAGCAAAGACATAGTGATAGGGAATTAGATTGTGACCCCAATGGGAGCAATAGGGAATATTATGGCGCTATATAAGCAAAGCATGATATATAATAGTGGGAGCCAGTCAGCCTTTGTTTGTGAACCAGTGTTGAAAATATCAACAGAAAGCTTCCTGGCAGCAAATTCATGGAATATTAAATACCTTCCCAGCCTAAAAATATAAATGTTATGCTGTATTGTCTACCATGGTATATATAAACTGTACTTATATATATTTTGTCCATTCATCACAGTTAAGATTAACCCATTAGCGCAAATAGATGTTTCTGTACATCCTCGTTAGGTTTCACAAGGGTAAATAGGCTAAGCAGCTGAACCTACTCCATACACATCAGATGCCGGCTGTTTTTTGCATGTAATAAAAGCAATTGGAACATGCTCCAATCACTGCTGTTTAACCATTTAGACGCTTCTGCTTTATCAATGACAATATCATTTCAATGTAGCAAATGGGTTACCTTTGCAGCCAGATGGCTCCATAACTACCATCTTGGTATTCCTGTGAAGTCCAGACAAAGCTGCACTATGTTGAAGACTATCATTTCAACTATACAAACAAAAGAATACAGCAAGCCCCTGTTACTAAAGCCGGCATCTCACACGTCAATGTCGTCAGCGATCTGATCGCTGGCGACCACTATCCCCCATATCGTCACTCCTTGACCCCTGCAGTGCCACAGTGTCCTACAATGCCATGTTCACATCAGCTATGAACTCTGTCACTTCTCTCATACATGGCAAAGTGTGACGAACCAATAGATAAGTCTGGCTTAATAACCTCACTAAAAAGTTTTGTTAAGTGTCTAGAGTTTCTGAGCTGCGCTGGAAGAATATGCAATCACAAAACGACTTCACTGCACTCAAAAAAGCAATAAAAAGCAATTTTCACATTTCAATCAGCCCTTACCTCTGCTAAACAGAATTACTTCAACATTCTCTTCTTGTCTTTACACCACAACCCCAAACAGTTATTCAACACTTTTAATTTCCCTCTTCCACCCACTATTGCACCTCCCTTCCTCATCTCTACAGAACACTTTGCCGCTTCTATATTTAAAATGAGTGTCAAACAAGGCAAGTCTTTTCTGCTGAATCATTACAGCCCTTCCATATAACAGACCACTGCCCTTCGCCCTTAACCTTCCTCTCCACTCTCACTGAAAGAAAGCTCAATCATTTTCTCTCCAAATCATGCCACACCACTATGCACTTGATCCCATGCCACCTCCTCCCCAACCTCGCCACCATGCTTATCCCAGTCCTAACCCATCTTTTCATAGAATCATGGAATGGTAGAGTTCTAGCAATCCACTCTTCCCCCTCCTTGCCTAATAGCACTGTATATGTTGCCGTGCTTGGCTTTTTCTTTCCATGTTGATTTTACAGTTTTATGTTGTCTCATGATGCCTTAGAAATCTTCAATTAAAACTCAATGGAGAAAATAAAAGTGTTCTCTAATGGGTCTCCTCCATTCAGTTTCATCCTACTGCTTCATCCCATTGCTTCTGGTCTTTCCTTGTGCAAATGAGAACAAAGCTGATCCCTCTGCAGTGTGATAGCCATTCAGATACTTGCAGACAACTATTAAGTCTCTACTCAGACTCCTTTATTGCAAGCTAAACATTCCCAAATCCTATAACCGTTCCTTGAAGAACATGGTTTGCAGACCGGTCGCCATTCTGGTCGCTCTTCTGTAAACCGCCCATACATTCTAGCATCTACTGCATGATATATGCTAAAATGTATGGGCTGTTTAGAGGTTATTTCCAGGTTACTCCAGCAGTCAATCACAGACGCACACTCTCTGTGACAGCGTCTGTGATTGACTGTTGCGCCCCTCAACAGTGAATACCCAGGAAATTAATGAGCAGGCCTGAAAGTAAAAGCGGGCAGATGCAGGTAAGGATAACGCTGATGTTTAATCAGACTTCTTTCTTTTTACTGCCCCCTAACCCCCATCTCATAACTTTAAAGTTCGAGTTCGGGTTCAGATTCAAGTTGAGTCACTTTCAGCCCCGAACTCTCACTTAAAAAAAAAAAGTGCGGTTGGTGTCCGCCAAGCGCGAACTACGGTGGATTCGCCCGTCATTACTGAAAAAGTCTGGATGAGACATATTGTACTACACTTATGCATGGTGGAAATTTATAATAAGAAGCCAAACTAGGACGTACGTTAAAAACCTGTGATTTCCCACAAATTTTATTAAGTGTTTTTAAAATATATATTTTTTAAAAAAATAAAGATAAAATACAAAATTGAATAAAAATGGTCCATAACTGATTGTTCTTATATACTGTGTACAGTGGATATGGAGTATTGTCTGCAGAAATCTGTGGGAGAAGGGAAAAGGATTGGTAAACGTGTTGAATAATTGAATATACTTATTGAATAAAAGGCCGGCAAATGAGGGTAAATCTTTGTGCTGATAAATTGGATAGACCTATAGTATAGTGCAACCGAGAAATAGATAATAAATAATAATTGTTTAAGAGCTATACAAAATATGATATCATGCTAGGTAGTGCTGGTTTATGGAATACTCATTATATACATCTACTATATAATTGCCTAATTGTGTCTGTCATGGAAATCGCGCACCAGCTTGCCAGCGCTCATTGGTCGCCGGCAGCCGCGGCAACCAATGAGCGCAGCGTATGCAAAAGAGGGCGCGCATACAAAAGAGCCATGAAAATTCAAAATTCGTGCCGCGGCTCATGTCCTGCCGTACAGAGGTCCGCTGCGAGCCAGCCGGGAGATGACCGGCGTTAGCCGTTCATCTCCCGGCTGCTCACAGCGGTAGTACCCCGAGCGGGATTCAAATCCCCCTGCCGCGCTACTTCTCCGATTGGTCACCGCTGCTGGCAATATGAATCCCACGCCACTGATCAGCGGCGCGGGATTCAAATCCCCCGCCAAGCTGCGCTACTCTGTTTGGGTCGCCGCCGGCAGCAGCGACCAATCAGCGGGGCAGGATTCATATTTCCCGCCGCGCTGCTGATTGGTTCACCGCGGGCAGCAGCGACCAATCACGGCAGATCATATCCGCCGCCCGCTGATGGTCGCCGTGGCAGCAGCGACCAATCAGAGAATAGCGCGGCTTGGCGGGGGATTTGAATCCCACATTGCTGATTTGGTACATATTCTAGAATACCCGATGCGTTAGAATCGGGCCACCATCTAGTATTTCATAAATTTAGCAAATTTTTACCTGCCTAAGCAGAGTCCGCTTGGGAAAAATGTAATTGCCGTTACTTCACTAAGCTCAGTACTGATCCCACAAAAGGTAAAGGTTGGGAATTTTACTTAATGTTCATAACAATGTATTATATCCCATAGGTTTCCTGTAAATATAGTGAATACCCCTAGTTAGATATATGTTTAAGAATTAAGATGAGGGGGAGTTTAGTATCCTTAGTGAATATTCACCTTTAACACGGCATGAATGTTTGGGATCATCCAATAGAGATATGTTACAGTGTGCCTGGTATGGTTCATATAAATAGCCTGAAGGCATATGTGCTGTGAAAAATAATAATTATTGGATGCTGTTTAGGCATATGGATTCAAAGCTAAAATACTCCTTCTCACTATCCTTGTTCAGATAGAAGAAAGATGAGATGTTACTACCTTAATAATGAGGACCATTGTGATGATCTATTAGTTTGTTGCTCAGTCTCCGAGTGTTTGGAAATGAAGGGGAGGTCTCCGAGAGGTCCTGTATTAAGTGAGTGCGGCTGAGCCACTGCTGGAAGCTGCGCATGAGTCACAGACACGCACCAGCCAGTAGCTGTGCTATGAATCTCACTGTGCCGAAAATCAAAAGAGGTTGTCGTCTGACGTCAGAGGCGACAGTAGTTTGCTTCCATGTACCAAGCAGTTCAATTCAATCCAACTCATTTCAAAGGGATGCGCCCTTTTTTATCAGGGCCTAATGAAGAAGGGTGCATCCCTTTGAAATGCGTTCAACACTGAAGTGTGTATGTGACTCACGTGCAGCTTCCAGAAGCGGCTCATCTTCCACCTTGACTACTGAAACATTTTCTTCTGTGGCCTCACTGCTCATACTCTTGCACCTCTCCAGTCCATTCTTAACTCTGATGCCCGACTAATCCATTTCTCCTCTCACTACTCCTCCACTTCCCTTTATCTCCTCCCAATTACCCAGCATATCCAATTCAAACAACTAACACTGACAAAGATGTCTATAATCTGTCTCCTCCGTATATCTCCAAACTAATCTACCAATGTATTCCAACATGCAATCTCCAATCCTCTCAAAACCTTCTTCTAACCTCTACACTTATCCATTCCTCATCCAACCACTTCCAAGACTTCCCTCAAGTAGCTCCTATCATCTGAAATTCTGTGCACCAACACATCCTGTCTCTTCAAGAAAGCTTACAGCCTGTAATGACTCCACTACCACATCATCACCAGAGCTGCCGCAAACCCCTGCAACCTACTGTCTCCTTCCCATTATCCTGTAGAATGTAAGCCCACAAGGGCAGGACCCTTTCCCCTCAGTAACAGTCAGTCTAATGCACTGTAATTTATATCTGTATTTTGTATGTAACCCCTTCCCATGTACAGTATATGGAATCAATGAGGCTCCATTAATAAATATTAATAATAATGTATGAAATCTAAACTGCATTACTGCTATATAGAATATACTTATAAACTAAAGGTACTTAGTGCAGGAATTGTCTATTTTATGTGAGTCCACTAGTTTTGAAAAGATGTACCTTTCTTTCATAGGACCCTAAACCTAATATTTCCTCTATATTATGCAGTCATAGCAGCTTGCACTTATTCACATTTGCTTTGCCCTACTAGGAGGTGCTGGTCAGTTTTTTAAAGTATACAACCCTGGCAAAAATTATGGAATCACCTGGCTCAGAGCATGTCCATTCAGAGAAAAAAATCAGATCACAGACATGGCACAAAACTAAAGTCATTTCAAATGGCAACTCTCAGCCTTGAAGAAACACTAAAAGAAATCTTGGGGGGAAAAAAAAAAATGAGCTAGCCAGTAATGGTTACTTTTGTAGACCAAGCAGGGGGAAAAATTATGGAATCACTCAATTCTGAGGAAAAAATCATGGAATCACCCTGTAAATTTTCATTCCCAAAATGAACACCTGCATCAAATAATATCTGCTTGTTAGTCTGAAACTAAAAAGGAGTGACCACACCTTTGAGAGCTTTTGCACCAAGTGGACTGACATGAATCATGGCTCCAACATGAGAACTGTCAATTGAAACAGAGGAATATCAAACTCTTAAAAGAGGGTAAATCAAACTGCAATGTTGCAAAAGATGTTTGTTGTTCACAGAGATCTGTGTCTAAAATCTAGTCCAAATGCAAACAACATGGGAAGGTTGTTAAAGGGAAACATACTGGTAGACCAAGGAAGACATCAAAGAGTCAAGACCAGAAACTTAAAGCAATATGTCTCCAAAACAGGAAATGCATAACAAAACAAAGGAGGAACGAATGGGAGAGTCAATGTCTGTGACCGAACTGTAAAGAACCGCCTAAAGGAAATGGGATTTGCATACAGAAAAGCTAAACAAAAGCCATCATTAACACCTAAACAAAACAAGGTTACAATGGGCTAAGGAAAAGCAATCATGGACTGTGAATGACTGGATGAAAGTCATATTCAGTGTTGAATCGCGTATCTGCATTGGGCAAGGTGATGATGCTGGAACTTTTGTTTGGTGTCGTTCCAATGAAATTTACAAAGATGACTGCCTGAGGAGAACATGCAAATTTCCACAGTCATTGATGATATGGGGCTGCATGTCAGGTAAAGGCACTGGGGAGATGGCTGTCATTACATCTTCAATAAATGCCCAAGTTTACATTGATATTTTGGACACTTTTCTTATCCCATCAATTGAAAGGATGTTAGGGGATGATGAAATCATTTATTAAGATGATAATGTATCCTGCCGTAGAGCAAAAACTGTGAAAACATTCCTTGAAAGAAGACACATAAGGTCAATGTCATGGCCTGCAAAAAGTCCGGATCTCAATCCAATTGAAAATCTTTGGTGGAAGTTGAAGAAAAAGGTCCATGACAAGGCTCCAACCTGCAAAGCTGATCTGGCAACAGCAATCGGAGAAAGTTGGAGCCAGATTGATGATGAGTACTGTTTGTCACTCATTAAGTCCATGCCTCAGAGACAGCAGGCTGTTAGAAAAGCCAAAGGTGGTGCAACAAAATTCTAGTAATGTATTTGAATGTTATTTTGTTTGTCATGATTCCATAATTTCTTCCTCAGAATTGAGTGATTCCATAATTTTTCCCCTGCTTGGTCTACAAAAGTACCGTATATACTTGTGTATAAGCCGAGTTTTTCAGCACAAAAAATGTGCTGAAAAGTCCCCCCTCGGCTTATACACGGGTCATATACGGTACTTAGTGGTATACAGCCCCCCCTCCCCCTCCCCCGTTGTATACAGGGCCCCCCCTTGCTTGTGGCAACCTGTAAAAGAAGATATCATTATACTTATCGTGTCGCCGCCGCCGCTCTGTCACTGTCACCGCGCTATTCCGGGTCTTCATGCTTCCTTCACCGACGCACAGGAAATGAAGTCATTGTCTGTGCGCCGGAGAAGGAAGCTTGAAGACCCGGAATAGCGCGGTGACGGTGACAGAGCGGCGGCGGCGACACGATAAGTATAATGATATCTTCTTTTACAGGTTGCCACAAGCAAGGGGGGGGGCCCTGTATACAATGGGGGGGGGGGGTGTATACCACTAGGTACCGCTGTATACAGCTGGGGCTGCTGTATACCCCTCTGGGGCTGCTATATACCCCTCTGGGGCTGCTGTATACCCCTCTGGGGCTGCTGTATACCCCTCTGGGGCTGCTGTATACCCCTCTGGGGCTGCTGTATACCCCTCTGGGGCTGCTGTATACCCCACTGGGGAGGCTGCTGTATATACCACTGGGGAGGCTGCTGTATACCACTGAGGGGGCCTGTATACCACACTGCTGGGGGCTGTATACCTGTGCTGGGGTCCACCCTCGGCTTATACACGAGTCTACACGAGTCAATAGGTTTTCCCAGGTTTTGGGGGCAAAAGTAGGGGGGTCGGCTTATACATGGGTCGGCTTATACATGAGTATATACGGTAGATGTTACTGGCTAGCACATTTTTTTTCAAGATTTTTTCTTAGTATTTCTTCAAGGCAGAGAGTTGCTATTTGAAATTACTTTAGTTTTGTGCCAACGCTGTGATCTGCTTTTTTTCTATAAAATTAAACATGGAATGGACATCCTCCGACCCAGGTGATTCCATAATTTTTGCCAGGGGTTGTACTATTGGTGGTCACTACCTCCATATTTAGCTGAGCACTCCTCCTTTCATCAGTATAACGGTGCTTTAAGACACCCGTTATCATCGGCCAGGGCATGCATTGTGATCCGAAATCGGACTGATAACTGGCTTCTGAAACTTGGGGACTAATACGTACAGGTTTTCATTAGATTTGGCTCAAAATGGATACTTTTTCTACACCCAGTAAGTCCGTTTTATGACACCCAGTTACTCTAATTCACCATCTGTGAAGAAATCTATCTAATACGTGGACAGGCAGAATCCGCTGGAGGAATTGTCTGCTGCAACTAAATAATTCTTTCAATTCAACGAAGAATAAAGTATAGCAGCACACACCGGTTAGATGCTCAGTCCTTTATTACACTTAGCCCGACAGGCTGGAGTTGTACAGAGCAGGAAGAGGGAGTGGGGGACGGCGGACGATCGTAACCGGTAGAAGCGGTAGGACACCGCGAGACGGTTACAGTCGTCCGCCGTTCCCCACTCCCTCTCCCCGCTCTGTACCACTCCAGCCTGTCGGGCTAAGTGTAATAAAGGACTGAGCATCTAACCGGTGAGTGCCGCTGTACTTTATTCTTCGTTGAATTGATATTTCCACTGCTGTGTGACGCGTGCAACACCGTGCACAAGGAATTAGTGAGGCTGTTCTCTGCAGCCGGCAGAGTCTGCTCCTGTGTCCCGGAGTGCCCGGTTAACCCTAACTTGGAAAGCTAAATAATTCTTTCTGAAAGGGCACATCTCCTCCCTCTGCGCCAGGAAGGCACGTCTCCTCCCTGTGTGCCGAAAGGGCTAGTTTTCCCCCTTGTACGCCAAAAGGACTTGTTTGCACCCTCTGTGCCGAAAGGGCATGTCTCCCCCATCTGCACCGAAAGGGCTCCTCTGCGCCAAAGGAATGTCTCCCCCCTCTGCGATGAAAGGGTTTGTTTGCCCCCTCTGTGCCGAAAGGACTCGTCTCCCCCCTCTGTTTCAAAGGGACTCTTCTATCCCCTGTGGCGAAAGGACATATCTCCCCCCTATGCGCCAAAAGGGCTCCTCTGCTCCCTCTGCGCCGAAAGAACTAATTTTCCCACTCTGTGCTGAAAGGGCATGTCTCCCCCCCCCCCTCCCCCCCTCTGCGCCAAAAAGGGCTTGTCTGCCCCCTCTGCACAGCAAGGATTCATCTCCCCCCTCTGTGATTAAAGGGTTCGGCTACCCCCTCTGTGCCGAAAGGACTCGTCTCCCCCCTCTGTACCGAAAAAGGGATCGTCTTACTCCTTTGCACCGAAAGGGCTCATCTCGCCCCTCTTTGCAGAAAAGGCTTGTTTTTTCAGATTAAAGCTGGCCCAGTAATCACTTAATGGCTGAGGCTTAGCTTCTGAAACCCCTAGTGGCGAGGTGATTATGGCTACACGATATTGGTGTTCATAGAGCTGTGCACAGGAAAAAAAGGCTGTGTAATGTGTGCAAATTTGCACTTCAGTAAGAAAGTGGAATAACTCCAGTGCCACCTTTAAACAGCTCCTCAAAGTCATAATCGCTTTCCAACAAGCTTTTAAATATGACTAAGGGATTTGTGACAGATCAGAACCCAAACTACAGATGCTGCGTTTCAGGGTACCCGCCCCTCATCAGTGTAGTGTGTGGGATATTCTGATCTGGCTGTGTGAGTGGGCTAAGACAAGGTCTGGGAACTTGCTATCTACCTTATGGAGAGAAGTTTTCCTGCAACCATAAGAAGACAGCTAAGTAGGTGAGGAGATTGTAGCCACATCCCTCCTCTAGGAAATATGCAAATTTGCACTTGAGTAAGGAAGTGGAATAAATCCAGTGCCACCTTTAAACACCACCTCAGTTACCCCGAAACGTAGCGTCTGCAGTTTGGGGTTCTTATTTGGCACAAATCCCTTAGTCATATTTAAAAGCTTGTAAGAAAGCGATTATGACTTTGAGGAGCTACTTAAAGGTGGCGCTGGAGTTATTCCACTTCCTTACTGAAGTGCAAATTTGCATATTTCCTAGAGGGGGGATGTGGCTACAATCTCCTCACCTACTTAGCTGTCTTCTTATGGTTGCAGGAAAACTTCTCTCCATAAGGTAGATAGCAAGTTCCCAGACTGTGTAATATGTGGTCACACGAAATCCACCAGACAGACACTATTTGTTAGCAAGCCTTCACAATGGCTAGTAAGGTAGGGTGTAGAGCACGGAGTCCCGCTTTAGGACATCCATATACACTAATACGCCATTTATGAAGGTGGTTTTATTGATAAGACCACTTTTTCAAATTGATGGATGTTGCAGCGTGCTCCGAGTGTGAGTTTTATTTTACAGACTGATGCAATGTGAAGATTGCCAACGTTAGACTTGTTGAATCCCACTGTCATCTATTTTTATTAGCCCGTGTAACTTGCTGATCTATGGCAGCAGCAGAACACAAATGTTTTGTTTCCTGTGACATTCTCCTTCCAGATATATTTCTAACTTCTATGCTCATCTAGTACACACACACCAAGGTATTTTTGTCTTTGATCAGAAGGGGTTTGATGTGTGACCCCTTCACCCCTCCGTTTTCTATACTCTGTATCTTCTTTTCTTTTCATGTTTTTTTCTGGACAACATGGAAGGTAGTAATGAGCATTTTTCTTTTCTCTTTCCTAAACAAGCAGCCGGGTTTTGTCCAAGTTCATTAATGCAGTTTGGATTTTGAGTCCTTTCAAATAAGAGTAAAATAATTGAATGTATAACCCTGCCAGGAAATTACGATTTCTTATCTGCATCAACATTTTTTTTCATCTTTAAAGAAAAGGTTCTTTCAGAGCAAACTATTAAATATTCTAGTTTACATTAAATGGAAAGGCTAAATCTCCATGCACACATCGTTGCTGTGAGTACGGAGCCTGTGTGATAGTACAGAGCCGTAGGCAGTCCTTGTGCTGCCATATGGAACCTCTAAATGGCATCATATTATGGAGATATCTTTTGCTAGAGGCTGTACTGCCAGGGAGGTATACCTCTGTAGTATAGCAACTGTTGAGGTTTGCCACAAATATGTAATCAGAGCCATAGTAAGACCCCAAATACTTCAATGGCTGCTGTATAATAGCTCTCATGATACAAATCTATAATGTGCACATGGGGGCTATATTATGTCCATGTACTTGTCCCCCCAGTTTAATTTTGCCATCAGCTGCGAAGAAGCATCACGAAAATCAGAATGGCTGCACAAGTATTCAAAATATTCCAATGTAAGTGGGATAACATTGGAGTAAATTTTCTACTGACCCAAATTTCTGTTTCTCACTCTAGATGGTGCATCCAGAGCTGGGGCTGCCCTCTTCAATGAATTAAGGAATGCAGTGTTTGGGAAGGTGGCCCAAAACTCCATCAGGAGAATAGCAAAGAATGTTTTCTTACATCTGCACAACTTGGACCTGGGCTTCCACTTGAGCAGACAAACTGGAGCATTGTCTAAAGCCATCGATCGTGGTACAAGAGGAATCAGCTTTGTTCTTAGTGCTCTGGTCTTTAATCTGGGACCCACAATGTTTGAAGTTCTCCTTGTTAGCAGTATCTTGGTAAGTATTGAAAACTGTCATGCTTTTTTTCTCTGACACTTTTATATATTCCATTATATTCAAAGCCAATATGTGATGATTGTTGATTGCTTGTACCAACACCATTCCCAAAAATGGGGCATAGGATTGAGGGTTCCACACGTGAGCACAGAGCTCCACTATCTCTAGAAGACAATCAATGACTATAGATATCTATCAGTAGTGAACAAGCAGGAACAATGCCCAATTCATGGCATCTCAACGCCACATTGTCGAGAATGCTGTGGGTCCCAGTTGTGACACCCCTATCAATTATATGGCTAGGTCATAACTTCCATTTATTGTACAATCTGTTTAAAAACATTGGTGTATTTCCGCATAGTCTTCTCAGCCTGAAAGGGTATTGTTTCAAATCCTTGCATTGAAGGTCAATGGAAATGGCGTTAAATAATATCTCCATCGCTAGGATTAGCAAGGGGAATTAAAGGGGAGTCAAGGGAGATAAAAAAATATTCTTTCTCTATACTCCTGCACTATAAAGCTGAGATGCCCAATGCAGTTCTATTGTATTTATAACACTTACCCCTCCCATCTCTGATGTTACAACACACAACAGTGTGACTCTCCATGCTGTACCAGTCAGGCTTCCACAGTCTGAGAAGAGGCAGTGTGACATCCCAGAACCTCTCTGCTTTATCAGTTAGTCTTCTGATGCTTTTATGCAACGTCCCTTCTTCTCAGTCTGAGGAAATATCAGGAGACTGAGAGATACTCACAGCAGGGAGCTTCTGGGACATTATTTTCCCCCTCTTTTTGGACTGTGAAAGTATCAGGAGACTAACTGATACTGACAGCATGGAGCTTGTAGGATGTCACACCCCCTCCTTCTCGGACTTTGGAAGCATAAGGATACTGATGGATACTTACAGCAGGGAATGTCTGGAATGCCACGCCCCCCCCCCCCCACCTCCACTTCTCCACTTCTCCGACTCTTACAGCATCAGGAGACTGAAACTCAAAGCAGGGAGATTCTGGGACATCACGCCACAGTCCTCTCAGACTGCATAAGCATCAGAAGACTGACTAATACAGCAGGGATCTTCTGGGATATTACACCACCCTTCTCTCAGACTTTGAAAGCATCTGGAGACTGATACTCAAAGCAAGGGAGCATTTGGGACATCATTCCCTACCTCTTTTTGGACTGTGGAATCATCAGAAGACTGACTGGTACTCACAACACAGAGCTTCATACTGGTATGTGTGACGTAACATCCTAGACTGGATATGACGGGTGAGGAGCAGCTACTTTCATACTGAATTACAAGTGTTATAAAGATAATAGAACTGCACTGGACAACTCGACTTTATAGTGTATAAGTGCGGGGACAGTACACATTTTTTTAATTTCCCTGGAGTATCCTAAAGGTACAAGTAATTTTTTTAGCAAAAGCAAAATGTTATTTACCTATATGGGTGAGAAGGAAAGCAAGCAGAAGTTATAGAGCTTTATAACAAAGAAACAGTGTTTGACTTTAAAGCAGCATGCTTTTAGGTAATGGTGATAAACTAATATTGTGGTCTAAAATGGCCCAAAAAGCCCTCACTTAAAATGTCTGCTTTTCCAACCATTGGGGTCTGATGCTTTGTCAGAGAAGTTTCTGTTGTAGTTTTGTGGTGGAAGTAATTATTCTAACATTCAACAAAACTTTACATTGCATACATTAAAGAGAAACCTATCACACAATTAATTCTGCTCAAACCATGGCAGCGTACCCTGGAGCTTGGGAGCATGATGGTAGCCATGGATGATTTTTTTTCTGAAATGCTCTGGGAGTGGACCTCTCAGTCACCTAGAGCAGTGCGGGAGAAGGCGGCCAGGGGCGGTGCTGGACTAGATTTGTCCTCTGTTTAATGTCCCCGTCTAGCTCTTCAAACTATGTTTTCTCTACACCTGCAGATCATTTCAGAGAAAAATATGCCTGGCTGAGATCCCATCTCTGAATCATGTTACCCATGAGTTGGATAGCATGGATCAGGTGATGGGTTTCCTTTAATGGACATGTTGAACAACACAGAAAGCTATAAATTGTTTTTCATTTTCGTTTGCTGTCAGGATAAGTGTTGTATGATTTTTGGACTTTCCCATAGTAGCAACTTATATTTACCTGGTCAAGGTCATTACAGAGAGTCTGTTGGCACAAAATGACTGTTCAAACCAAGCACAGGCTGTCAGTACATTTATGGCTTGACCAAGCAGTTCAATATACCTTCTCACCCACCTCCCACCTTGGTTTCCATGCTTATCCACCTTCCCTAAGCTCCTGTAAAGCCAGAGCTGTCAATGAAGACACAGGATGGTGGAGGTGGCTGCAAAAGAAGTAAATGGGAATATGCATTGGACTGCACGGCCACACGAAGGGTGCATCTGTACTTGGTTTGAACAGTCATTTTGTGCTGACAGACGCTCTATTAAACTCCTGTAAGTAATAAAAAGTACCCACTTGAAACAATTTTCTAATCAAGACCATGTCGCCATATTAGGACAGTTTGAGTCACATTACTTTTTTGTCTTTTCAGTATTACAAATGTGGAGCTCAGTTTGCGTTTGTTACATTGGGGACCCTGGGAGCCTACACAGCCTTTACCATTGGAGTCACACAGTGGAGGTAATAACTATAGACCCTTACAAGTCTATAGCATCACAGTGCTTTCAGTAATCTGTAACCAATCCTGCACCCTATGACCCCTCTTATTTCACTACTTACATTATAGAAGTAAAAAAAAATATATCTTACTAACAAATCCTTCACAGCTTTGGTGGTCCCATCCGTACATGACCGCTGCAGCCAGTCACTGGCCTCATTGGCTGCTGCCATCCATGCAGCCTTCACTGCTGAGGTCGATAATTGTGGAGTGTGAGATTAAAAAAGAACAAAACATTTTCTTTGAAGATAATGAAGTGTTGAAAGTAATTGTCACTAAAGAGGACACCATTACATTACAAATGTATTTGGATAAGATGGAAACTTGGGCAGAACAGTGGAAAATAGGGTGTGTAAAAAAATGGAAAAGGACTTGGAGAGATCCATTTAAATAGCTATGTTTTTCACCTATTTTGTCTTATTTTGTAAAGTTTAGATGATTTAACATTTCATGCCCGTATGAAGAGTCAGTTCAGGGTCGTTCTCATGATCTGTGTATACCCAGAAAACTGTAATGAGACGGTGTGCTATACATCTATAGCTTTCTACACCAATGTAGTTGGGGATTCTTTACTGTAAGAGCAGGTACACTATGAATGTCTTTGTTAAAAGAAATGCATTATTATTAAGGACTAAATTCCTGGAGATAGCAAATTGTTCAAAGAATTTATTCTGATTCCTATATTTGGAATTGAAAAGGAATTTTGTTTTGTGTTCTGGGGTTTGACTAGAATATTATTATTATTATTATTATTGATAAACTTATGGCTATGTTGTATAAATGAGTCAACTCCAAAGTGGGCATTTAGTAGATGCAATTCCACTCACCTGGGTGGAGTGTTGGGGTATAAATCACCACGGTCCTATCTTCCATTCTAATCACATGGAAATATTGTGCTATTCTATTTTTCTTATCTATCGTAGGACAAAATTTAGAATAGAAATGAACAAAGCTGACAACGATGCCGGGAATGCTGCAATAGACTCATTGCTAAATTATGAAACTGTCAAGGTAAGATATTGTAACGTATGGCTTTGCTGCAAATTTATATCAGCAGAAGAAGGGCTCTCACCTTGGTGGACAGGTGGAGAAATCCTGTTGTAGAGGCCTCATTTTATAGATGGTATTTCTAACTATTCATAGGATAGATGAGAAATGGCTAAATGAGCTATACACAATGAATGGAGCAGTAGTTGCACATGCTTACGGCCCCAGCAGACAACTTTGGGATGATCTGGGATGCCAGCACTAGGATCACCTGATACATTTATCCTGTGAATTTTGTTACAATCTCGGTAATGACTTTCCTTATAGCTGTAAACTGCCCAAAAGTTATGGTTCCAATTACCGTACATGATTATAGGAGCACCAACCTTTCCGTCATGAAGGATTATTCAAAATTGAGCAAAACCATTAAAGTATGCCAACACCATTTTGAGCAATTTCACTTTATATCTTATTAAATGCATGAATCTTAGACTAAAAATAATTTTTACAAGTTGTTTTCATTAAAAAATGTGCACTCCATGGCTTTCTCAGTCTGATTATTTCCCTACTCTATGCTGGCTGAAGAATGAAAGTAACTGAGAACCAATCTGTAAACTCATTGTCAAGGGAAATTTGTAACTGTGTTTCCTGGATTTTATTTTTGTTCCCCTGTGTTGATTTATGACCACTGACCACATCAAAGTTGAGCTGAATTTTGATGTGTGTATAAATCAGTTTCAGCTGAGAAAAAGACAGATATAAAACCTACAAACTTTGCATCAGAATGAATTAATTCTCAGTTATCTCAATCAGCAGCCCAAAATACCAAAATAAAAAAAAATAGAAAGATTGAACAGATCAGACAAGTCTTTGCTACCCAACCACCACAACCCCCATGTATACCAGACCACTCCCCTCCCCCACTAACCCTCCTCCCCTCCATCACTGAAGGAGAACTTGCACACCTCCTTTCCAGATTGCCCCTCCCCACTTGTTCACTGGACCCCATCTCATCCCACTTCCTCCCCAACCTAACCACCACACTTATCCCAGCCCTAAACCACCTCTTCAACCTATCACTAACCTCTGGTACCTTTCCTTCTGTTTTCAAACATGCAACAATTACACCTATCTTAAAGAAGTCATCCCTCGTCCCGCCCACCTTCCTGCTCCCGTTCGCTTCCAGACTTCTCGAAATGCATGTCCACATTGTACTCTCATCCAACTCTCTCTTTGACAACATTCAAGATGGCTTCCGCCCCCACCACTTCACTGAAACTGCCCTGATCAAAATTACTAACGATTTACTCGCGGCCAAAGCTAACAGACAGTTCTCTGTCGTCCTCCTTCTTCTAGACATGTCCTCTGCATTTGACACAATCGACGACTGTCTCCTATTACAGATCCTCTCTTCCATTGGCATCACTGACCTTGCTCTCTCCTGGATCTCTTCCTACCTTTCTAACTGCACATTTAGCATCTCCCACTCCCACACAACCTCCTCGCCCCATCCCCTCTCTGTTGGGGTCCCTCAAGGCTCTGTCCTGGGGACCCTACTTTTTTCAATCTTTACCCTTGCTCTGGGACAACTCATAAAGTCCCATGGCTTCCAGCATCACTTGAGAAAGACGGTACTACACCGTCGAAACATGTCATGGCGGATGGAGGATTTTCAATAAAAGGACTTTCCAGTCAGCAGAGTCCTCAGCTTTGTTTTGGAGCGCTCAGCACGAGACCGTGCAAATTGAATTCACACCTTGTATGCTGATGACACTCAGATCTATCTCTCTGGCCCAGACGTCTCCTCTCTCCTGTCCAGAATCCCGGAGTGTCTATCAGCTATATCCTCCTTCTCTTCTCGCTTCCTAAAACTCAATGTAGACAAAACCGAACTCATCATCTTTCCTCCATCTCACTCACCTTCCTTATCTGATCTATCACAATAAATTACATCACACTTTGCCCTGTACCAGAAGTCTGTTGCCTCAAGAGTAACCCTTGACTCTGCCCTGTCTTTCAAACCGCACATCCAAGCCCTTACCACCTCCTGCCGCCTTCAACTCAAAAGTATTTCCAGAATCCGTTCCTTCCTCAACCCTCAATCTACTAACCTACTAGTGCATGCCCTCATCATCTCCCGCCTTGACATCTGCAATCTCCTCCTCTGTGGCCTCCCTGCTAACACTCTTGCACCCTTCCAATCTGTCCTTAATTCTGCTGCCGACTAATCCATCTCTCTCCTCGCTATTCCTCCACTTCTCCCCTCTGCAAATCCCTCCACTGGCTCCCAATTTACCAATGTATCCAATTCAAACTACTAAAACTGACTTCCAAAGCCATCCACAGTCTGTCCCCCTCATATCTCTGAACTAATCTCTCGATATCATCTAACTCATAAACTTCGATCTTCCCAAGACCTCCTCCTGTCCTCCACACTTGTACGTTCCTCATCTAACTGCCTGCAAGGCTTCGCCCGAGCATCCCCCATTCTCTGAACATCTGACTGTCCCCACACTCGGAACCTTCAAGCAGAACCTGAAAACCCATCTCTTAAGAACAGCCTATAGCCTGCAATGACCTCAGTGCCACCTCACTACCACTGGACCTGGCGCTCCACCGTCACTGGACCTGGCGCTCCACCACCATCGGACCCGGCGCTCCACCACCATTAAACTGCTGGTGCTCCACCATTACCAGAGCAGACCCAACCTACAGTCTCCCCACTGCCCTGTAGAATGTAAGCCTGCAAGGGCAGGGTCCTTTCTCCCTTCTGTGTCAGTCTCTTACTACAGTTTGTTCATTGTTTTTTTTATCTTGTTTGTATGTAACCCTTTCTCATGTATAGCACCATCGAATCAATGGTTCTCCATAAATAAATAATTATAAATGTAAAAACCAGCCTACCAGTTATAAAAGTGCTCCAGTTGTAAGTCCCAACAAATAGCACAATCCAAGAAAAAAATTATTCAGCACCGTAACCATGACTAAGGCTGCTTTCACATCTGCGGTTTTCAAAATCCGGCAGATTGCCAATATTTTTTCAAAAAACGCATCCGGTACGCTTGCGAAATAATTGCGTTTTTCTCCAGTGCATGTCTATGGGACTTCGAGACATGTGGGGACACATTTTCAGCCGGATCCAGCAAATCCGGCACTTGTGTGGGATTTGCAAGATTGCGGCAAAAATACAAGTGTCCGCACATGTCCGGAAGTCCCATAGACAATGCACTAGGCAGAACACTAACCTGCCGCAGGTGTGCTGGATCCGGTATTTAAAAAAAAAAAGGCAGGTTTCTGCCGGATTTGAAAAATAGAAGATCAGGCCAACCTGAAGTTCAAAAGTTCAAGTTTGCGTGATCGACTGGAAGTGTAACAAACGCAGATGTGAAAGCAGCCAAAGAAGTGGATGCCTCAAAACACAGATGTGAAAGCAGCCTAAGAAGTGGATGCCTCAAAACGCAAATGTGAAAGCAGCCTAAAGGGTCTGTCACACGCTACGATATCATTAACAATGTCATTGAAATGTCACGGGTTTCCTGTCGTTCAAACGACGTTGTGTTGACACGTCGATCTTACAAGTGATAAGTGGTCTGATCGTTCATCGCAGATTTGAGATCCGGACCTCAAATCAGACGATGTCGATCATGCAATCTGCTTGCATCGTTCTGTGTGACACCGTGATAACGATCTCCTTAACAATTTTGCCTATTCACAACATTGACAAGCATCGTTCGTTTGTTGTGCGAACGATACCTGCACGCAACATCGTTGCTGTGTCGTGAACGATATCTATACATGTGAGACCTCACTAACGATGCTGTCCACGAGCGCGCACCCTGAGAGCGTAGGTGTGATCGCTCACAAAATCGTAGTGTGTGACGGCCCCTTAAGAAGTGGATGCCTGAAAACGCGGAAACAACTGACATGGTTACTACTGCCACATCTGTCTGCTTTTTATTCATGTTCTGATTTTAACTATCCATATAAAATTGAACCTTTTAAAGGGAATCTGTCAGCAGGTATTTGCTTTATCAGTTGAGGACAGCATGCTGCAGGGTTTAAAAAAGCAACTGTGCCTCTCTCATTAGGGTCTCTGCTATTGTTAACGTAATCTAAAAGCTTTATTGCCCTCTCTTTACATTACAGGACTAGAAAGTGATGCACAAGGCAGTCTGACACACCCATTCTTGTGATTGACAACATAGTTTATGCACAATCTCTATAGAGAGACCAGTGTGGGCGGAAGCAGCTATCTCAGCCCTGGTGGGTTCCTGAAACTAAAACCTTTGATAGATTACTGACTGACGCAGTTATGACACTATGTGATGTATCCATGGATTCAGAGTTTCTTTGCCTACTTTATGTTGCTGTCACATAGGGTCGCAAATACTTGCTGATAGATTCCATTTAATAGTGCTGGACTGTTTTTTTGGATTGTGCTCCGAGAAAAATAGCCCCCAAACATGAACATAGTTTTTGAAAGGACTGTTCTTTTTTGCATTGTTTTTTATAATTGTACTACATGCACCTAAACTGTGATAATCAGCAAAGTATTATGGACAAGGGAAAATGGGAGCCTAGCTATAGGTAAGCATAGCCTGGAGCTAAAATAGTTAAAGGGAACCAACCACCTCAGATCACCCTAATACACAGTTAATACGTGTCCCTGCACCCTAAGGATACGTTTCCAGCACTGTTTTTGTGTAAAATCTTGCATTAGTATAACTGATATAAAGACTTTATAAAGTTACTAGCCTGAAGACTTCTGGGCGTATCCCTCCTTCTGTTATACTTCAGGGCTGTGCATTGCATGGCTGCGCTCCCCCCTCCCTCTGTGCAGAGGAGATAACGATCACGCCCATCAGGGCAGGGCAGCAGACACGGAGGGAGGGGGAGCGCAGCCATGCAATGCACAGCCCTGAAGTATAACAGAAGGAGGGATACGCCCAGAAGTCTTCAGGCTAGTAACTTTATAAAGTCTTTATATCGGTTATACTAATGCAAGATTTTACACAAAAACAGTGCTGGAAACGTATCCTTAGGGTGCAGGGACACATATTAACTGTGTATTAGGGTGATCTGAGGTGGTTGGTTCCCTTTAATAAAAAGGACATTTTTTTCTTCTTTCTAAATAAATGATGACTTATTTTGATGCTTTATTTTAGTGTGAGAATTTTAGGTCTTGCTTTTTTAGTGGTTGTGTCCTCTCTGGCCCTGATCCATTTGTGTAGGTACTACTCATGAGGCAGCAATTGTACCCTGAAACGTTCTCGCACCCTCGCTCTGTACTCCTGAAGAACGATTCGACAGACAGCTAAACTCTTTCCCATCGATGCATTGACTTGGACACATAGGGTCGTTTTCAACTTTTATTGATAGGATAGTGTAAAACTACAGAGAAACAAATAAAAATACTAAGCACAACATTCAATATATCTGAGATACATAGCATTACATTTGTTACAGGACACGCAGTGTAATTGCACAATATGGCAAATACACAATAGCTATAGCTATAACATAATAGCTATAACAGCAGAAAACTACTTGATAATAAACATGTAGAGCAAAGTAGCTACATTATATAATTTGGTGAATTCTAGCAAGGGGATCATTGGGATCAAAACTCACTGATTGTGCTGTGTAGAGGGAAACATGAGCTGAAATCCAGAGAGAGGGTTCAGCATACCAGGATGTCGGCATGTATGAGGCTATAATGGCTTCTGAAGAGCAAGGTGCAGAGCCTAGAGCAAGGGCTGATGGAAAAATACAGTGGCCTTGAGGAGGAAAAATTAGACTGTACAGTAAACAATAATGTAATAAGGGAACATTGTCCACAGATGGCGCTGTTGGATAAGTTAACACTGAATAGCAACAAACTTTGCTTTATCACAGGGAAATTAAACTAAATGTACGCGTTTTTAAGAAAGGCATGACAATGATCGCCGATGACCTGAGCAGCCGCTGTGTGCTAAACTCACATTTGTCATTTGTCTGTTCCAGACCCTAACTTTACTCCCTTCTGTTATAACTGAATGTTCTTTTTCTGCTCTTACCTGCAGTACTTTAACAATGAGAAATATGAAGCTGAAAGGTATGATGGATTTCTGAAGACCTATGAAAATTCTTCCCTTAAAACTACCTCAACGCTCGCATTGCTGAACTTCGGGCAGAGTGTAATATTTAGTGTGGGCCTGACTTCTATCATGGTGCTGGCAAGCAAAGGCATACTATCAGGTTAGAGGTTGATGTATTTTGTTATTGTAGAGAGGTATCATGAATTAACATAGAAATACTGAAAAAATTGTAAATTATACCCCTACCATGAATGGTTGTGTATGAAAACTGCTTCTAATTTGCAGACATTGTTTTAGGATACCCCAAAATGTTAAGAGACCTGTGATAGGTTACCATTGGTTGCCTTCCTAGTTGAACACTTGAACAAAGAGGCCTTAGTTCCTTATGAAGCACCTTATTTTGGCATTAAACTAGATCAAGATATGACCTAAGCCGGATCACTTGCTATAAAGAAGTAATTGGACTGTAATGCATTTTCTCCATATAGGTCTCGCCCTATGTTAGTGTCTTCCAAATCAGCTAAAGGTCCCCATACACATTAGGCTAATGTTTTCCAAACCCACCAGAATCTTAAGAGTTCAGCCAACAGTCTAATGCATATGGGGACCCACAGATGATATCAATGGAGTTGAGGATCCTGCAAGTCTTGATTTCAGACAGCCGATCCTTTTGTTCTTTTGAAGATAAGCCTCTGGCAGAGAGGTCTGGTGGCGATTTTCACATAGAGAACACAGGAACATGGCAGAACGAGAGGTCCTGTATGTCGGAGACTTGAGCAAGATAACTGCTAGCTGACCAATCTGTCACCCGATGGCTATCTGCATTGAAAGGGCTGTCTGAAATATTTTTGATCCTAGCTGCTTTAACCAGCTGATATGTTGACCAGGAAGAGGTGGGCAACTGCTCTAATGTGCTAGAGAATAGTTTAAATTGAATATTTGAAAGCAAAAAGTTACTGTGCACAAGATCTGCAGAAAAATACCTGCAGATGTTTGATTTTTAGCAGGTTTTACCAGGGCTGTGGAGTCGGAGTCGTGGAGTCGGAGACGGAGTCACTGACCATTTTGGTGGAGTAGGAGTTGGAGTCGGTAGAAAACGTTCCGACTCCAACTCCTAAAATATATAATGAATTGGGTCTAGTAGTTCAATGCAGAATGTGTTGAATATTATTATTATGAATTATTATTATGTTCTATCTAAATATCTTTATTATTATGTCATTATAATGATTAAAGCCTAATGTTACCATTGACCTACAATAATTTTATCACTTAAAACGAGCCATGAATAAAGGAGTCGGAGTCAAAGGAGTCTGAGTCTGAGCCAGGGAAATTCAGGAGTCGGAGTTGGAGTCGGTGGTTTGATGTACCGACTCCACAGCCCTGGGTTTTACCTCATACAAAGAATCAGTTGTGATCCCGTGCTGTGCTATCTGTATACTTTTTCTTGCTTCCTCCCCGGCGATGTGGTATGATCAGACCATGTCCCTGTACAATCAGACACAGCCATTTCACAGTATATAGCAGGGACAAAACTAATATATACTTACCTAAAATTGTCTGCCATCCACTTCTGTCCGGACGCGCCGCACCGGAAGTACGTCAAATGCCATACTGGAATACCCAAGTGTTGGGTGTTCCAATATGGCACCCGCTGGTGGTACCAGGCCCTTGTGCAGTACCACTAGCGGGACACCCACGCCAAGACCCCCGCTGGACCCCCGCCAGGATCCGCCGCCAGACCCCTGCCAGGACCTGCATCCATATCGCTACCAGACCCCCGCTAGGTCTCGCTGCCACCGGATCCTGCCAGTGCCTGCACACCCACCTCCGTACAGTCACAGCCACTAGGAAAAACCATGGCTTGCGGCCTGTAATGGAGATGGGGTGCGGGTGCCCTCTGGTGGTGCCGCACCCCATCTTCAGCACAGACCGCAAACCACCATCTTTCCTGCAGCCTGTGACTGCACGAAGGTGGGTGGGCAGGCACCGGCGACATACGCCATACACACACACTAAAGACATGCATGCACACACACACACACACACACACATACATACATGTACTCACATATATACCCACATAGACATGCATACATATACACACACAGTATAATGTCCTCACCTACACATGCACGCTCTTACACACAAACACACGCATACACAGACACATACACAGAGTATAATGTCCCCACATACACACACGCATATATATAAATGCAGATACACACATGCGCACACAAACATGCATACACAGTGTAATGTCCCCACACACACATTCACATACACACATGCAAGCATGCACATACACACATATGCACTCACAGTATACACACACACAGTATAATGGCCCCACACATGCCGTGCATACACATGCAGATATACACATGTAGACACACACGCATACAAACACACATATACACACGCAATCACGCACATGCGCAAGCACATACATGGCTGTGCATACTCACACACAGATACGCACATACACACGCAAGCACATACATACAAACATGCATGCACACACAGTATCCTGTTCCCACACGCACATACCCATGCATGCACATACACACATGCAAGCACACACATACACACAAACACATATAATGTCCCCACGCACACATACACACACTCAATCATGCACATACACACGCAAGAACAAACATACACACACAGAAGCACATACACATCCGTGCATACACATACGCAGATACGCACATACACACGCAAGCACATACATACACACACACAGTATAATATCCCCATACATGCATACGCACATGTATACACACTGTATAATGTCTGTACATAAACATGCACGCACACACACATGCAAGCACAAACATACACACCGTATAATGTCCCCACACATGCAGATACACAGACGCATATAAACACGCAAGCATGCACATACATGCATACACACACTTTGAGACAGTGCTGGGGATCATAGGCGAGGGGCGCTATGTCTCCCCCAGAATGCGCACTGTCACATATTGAGCCCAGTATAGGGTGTAGGAAAGAGGGTCAGTCCACTCTCTCTGCTTCAGGTCTTGCAGGTTTCCCTGGAAGGAGACACAGGGTTAAAAGCATGGTTAGGAGACAGGGCGGGTTTCCCTGTGGACAGTTTTGGCCTGAAGCTGAAGTAGCGACATCTAACGACCGGACAGGTCAAGAGCTCCAGGGGCCGTGTAAGGTAATAACACGGCCTAGCCTGGGAGGGCTGGGAGCTCGGTGCGACCTCAGCCGGAGAGCTCATAACCGGAAGGGACCGGGTTTACTATCTGTGAACTGTATCCATTGTACCCGGCTGCGACCCGGATTCCGGCATCTTGTGCCACCACTGTGTTTTCTCTAGTCACCTTCCACGACAGCATAGGAGGTAGCCTCGCCACGCCCTAATTGGGACAGGAAGCAGAAGAGGTTAAAAGGACCCTCCCACCTCCCACTAGCCAGTGTCTTTCCTGTCCCCATGGGGCATGGAGAGGTTTTTTTCCTGTGCTGTGGGGCCGGCGACTGCAGCATACCTGATGTTTAGCCGGGCAGCGTTGGTCGGTGCTACGGCTCTCCTCCTCCGGCTGCTCCTACAGCATGTTTTTCGCGGTAGGACCGGGCAGCGTTGGTCGGGCTTCCGCTCCTCCTCCTGCTGCTCCCACGTATGTGGGACTGCTGCCCTGGCTCTCCGGATCTCCTCGGGGTGAAGCGGGCTGTGGGCTCCCTGGCCGGCGACCTCCCCTGTTCGGGAGCCCGCCGGCCGCTTCCCGCGCTTTCTTACTGTTCCAGCGCGACCGGAAGTGACGTTGGTGGGCGGGACTTCCGGTCACGCGCTCCCCGGCGGGAGCGTAGCGCTTCCGGGTTCCAGTGACGGGACCTGGCGATCAGCATGCGGCCACGCCACCACTGCAGGTGGCCTGGCCAGGACCCGGTGCGGGAAGCGGGGAACTCGTTACAGACACTGGGGGGCAGGCCTTTCTTTAGGAAGGCTGCCCTGAAGACTTCTGAGCCACGGTAAGGTACTGTCCTATGTGTGCTACTGAGTCTTCTCCTGCAGCTGCAGTGCCAGTGTTTCCCCTGCCACAGTGTATGTCTGATGGAGTGTGGGGGGGGGTTCCTCTCTTCTGCCTATGGGCAGTTGTTATTGTTGGTCCCCTTAACTGTGCTTTGGTTCAGGGGACGAGTCTGGCATCAGACCCCCTCTGGGAGGGCCGTTAATGCCTGTTGTCCTGGTTGGGCTTCACACCCTAGCCTAGTGTATGGCATGAGATCCTGGGTTTTCCTGGAGATTCAGGCTTCCCTTTCCTCATTCTCTCTGGCAGCTCCTTTTGGGGATGCTCCTGGGAGAGGGAAGGTCAGGTTTGGGCTGCTGTCGCTCCATCTTCCAGTGCCACTGAACTGAGTAGGTTCCTCTTCTACTTGGAGGAACTTAGGCTAGGGCCGGTCAGAGCTCTATGGGAAAGTTCTACCATCTGGGGATATTGGCGGCTTTGGAGCTGCCAGCCCAGTCCGCTTTCCAGTCCATTCTACCATCGTTCAGGATTGGAGCTTTCCTGAGAATTCCTTCAGGGGGTGATCCCAGTAGTTGGTTTCTCTCGTGGCATCTCTGATTCACGGGGTCCCCGGGGGGGTGCAGGTCGGCATGTAGCTAACAAGACTGCGCTCCCCTTTGAGGCTGCCTCTCACCTGGGCCAGATGGGCTGCATGGTTGTGGGCCTTCTGCCTTTGTCTGTGGACGATGGTCAACTGGGCTCCCTTCAGGGGCTCCCTAAGGTGGAAGCTCCTTGTCTTCCTTCCCTTTCTCCGGTGGGCTTCCTGGGGTCTTGCAGATGCCTGGGTCCGTCTGACACCCTGTATCTCTGTCTATCCGTCTCCACCTGACGGACTTTGGGGCTGACTTTGAGGAGTGCCTTAATGAGACTCTGCTCTCTACCCTTCATTGGGTTCTTGGTGTTTGGACCTGGCCTTGTTGCCTTTATGGACCAGGCAACTTGAGCGCAGGGCTCTTCCGGTGCGGCCTACTAGTTGGTGGTCCCTTTGGCACTCGGTACCTCGGACCTCCTAGCCAGGGGTTCCTGGGCGGTGGAGTTCCCTTGTAGGCCTTGGACTAGTTGTCCTCGTGCCTTGTCCGCTGCAGCTGCTGTACTCTGCCTCTCAGTGGCTCGGTGGGGGAAGGGGTAACAGGGCGAACTCAGCCTTTCTTTCCCGGGTGTTTGAGCCTCCTACCCGAGGCACCACGGGCTCTAGTGGTATATTCATATTTCCCAGGAGGCATTACGCCTCTGAATTCTCTGTGTTGGGCATTTTCGCCTGCTGGCCGCAGTGGGTTCTTGGACTGGTCTCCCTGAGATCAGTAAATGCTTCGTGGTGTTCTCCCCCAGTGGCTGACTTCGCCGCTTGCCGGGGGTTCTGAGGGTCTTTCTGAAGACCTCCTCATCGTGTTCGAGTTGCCTCCTCCGCCTGCTCTCCGGGTTCCTACCCTGCCCTCTCAGGGTACTTAGGTTCTTTTGTACTCCGGAGTTCAGGATCTCCTTCGCCCGACGGTCTTCTCGTCTGTCCAGGCTGTGAGGAGGGGTTGGGGGCTTTCCCGACTCTTCTTGGTCGAACTAGCCCTCTGGAGGGGCTTGTGTCATCGTCGGCTTCCAACGCCTCCCCCTTCATGGGGGCAGGACTACGCCACCAGATGGCTCCACTCTACTGGACTGACGCATACTGCGGGTGCCCATTCTCCCTCACCCCCAGATGCTCCTCAGGTTCACAATCCTGTACAGAGGTACAGTCCTCCGCTTTCTTTTCATGGGGGTTCTCCTCGGCTCCGGGGTTTCTCGATCATTATGGCGGAGGTCGTTGCTTTCCTATTGGATTGCAGCCTCTGTCTGGGTGCTATGTCTGGGCTGTTTCCTTCTTCTTGCTCCTTCTCCTCTGTCCTTCGGGTGCAGGGTGGTGGAATCTCTGCTGCGCTTCTGCGCAGTCGGGCGTCTCCCTCCTTTCGGGCGACGGTCGGCTCTGGGATCATTGACGTTCTCCATCCTGCCTGCCAGGTGGGCTCAGGCTCACTCAGGTTCATCTGGACCATGTCTTGTCCTGTTGGGGCAGTCTGCCGTCCTCTGAATCCCCGGGTTCGTCTCCCGGGGATGCCTCCTCATCCCTCCTCTGGTAGTTGAATCCAACGGCCTGCTTTTAGGGGTGGCCTGGGTTTTGACTCCCCTGGTGGCTTTTCCTCTGGATGCCAACCTAGGTGGGGGGGGGGGGGGCGGGGGTCGCCCTCTCCAAGGAGTCTGGGGTCTCATCTTCATTCGCGGTCCTCTATTCGCTGGAACTGAGAGTGGTACTTGAGGTCCTTTTTTGCTGTTCGTGTTCCTTTCCGGGGATGGGCCATTCTAGCGAGTGGCTGCTGTGGCAGCACCCATGGAGCAGTGAATCTCCTGCCCCGTGCCCCATTCACCCAGCTGTGGCTGTGGATTCAGTTCCTAAGCTGTATTTATCATCCGAGTCATGATCTATGGATGACAATTGCTGGCTACAGGCTCTCCCCCTAGCGGGCCCCGTTCCCTGGCAACTGTGGGCCACTTGCCATTGGGCGATGCTGTTTGTATTCGTCCGACCGCATTCCTCTTCTTCCTTCTGTAGTCCGCCTGATAGGATCCCTGCCCCTTCAGGCTGGGTTTTCAGCCTCCGGGAGGTCCTCCCGGGAAGGGGGAGCCTGGTCCAAGCGGTGTTCTGCTCCCTGGTCGCCAGTTGGGATGCCCGGAGCTCGTCCTTTTTGCTTCCCGGGCGATTCATACTGTAGCAGCCTATGTCTCCCTGCACCTCGAGTTGAGGCCTGGTGGGGGATGGACCTCTTTCTCCCAGACTGAGGTTTTTTCTTATTGCTTCTGGCTTCCTGTCCCCCTTCTCCCTTCTCGTGAGATTCCTGGGGAGGGTCTGGTAAGGAGTCCTCTCTGTTCTGAGGGCCCCTCTATGGGCGAGGTGGTATTGGTTCATCCTGCTCATGGCGCTCTAGGTCAGTGGACCAGTCCTTTTGCATTCGGACCTCTGCTTGCTATCCCGTGGTCTTCTGTTCCTTTCGGATGCTCGGCAGCTCGACTTAGCTGCAGGGTTTCTGAGGGCCAGGGCTGAGGCCTCTGGGCCTGTCGGCCGAGTTGGTGGCCTCCTTGCGGACATTCCGCATTCCGGTCACTTCGGCACTTTGTCATGCGGGTGTGAAGTGTTTTTTTCTCCTAAATGTGGTTAGGGCCGGCGTCTTTGATCCGGCACATGCCGGGTTCGGCGTGTGGTTCTAGGTTTGCCACGGATTTGGCGGGTCCTCATTGTTGGCCTGACTGGGCTTTTTCGCCCTTCCTTTGGACTTCTGTCCTCCTGTGATATCCGTTGTTGTCGACCGGGTTGGCGTTTCTGCTGGCGGTTGCTTCTGGCCTATGTGTTGGGGGGGCTTCAGGCTTTCTCTGGCCAGGACCCGTCGCTGTCTGTCCTGGATGACTGCTTTGTCCTTCACCTGGACCCTTCGTTTCTTCCCGAGGTCTTCTTGGCATTCTTTCGCTCCCAGTGGATGTTTCTTCCTTCCCTTTGTCAACTTCCGCGGACTCCGTTGGTGGTGAACTTTCTTTATTTTTCTGTCCATGGTGCAGTGCTCTGGAGTGTGGTCGTCCTGACGTGTGGCTCTATATGTTGGCCGGCCTTTTGGTCGTCATACGGGCGAGGCAATGGCTCTACGTTCTTTCGCCCCCTGGTTTCGGAATGTCTTTCCGGACTCCTTCCTTTCCCAGCTGTTCCTGCTCGTTTCTCCAGTTTTCCCTCTGTCTCCTGGGAGGAAAGGGGCTGGGGCTTCTCCGGAGCAGTTTGCTAGGCTGCTTCCTGGGGTTCATTGCATGCTTCCCGAAGTTTTACTGTCTGGCCCTGGCTTCCCCTGGGGCTTTGGCTTTTGGCAGGATAGTCCTGCAGGCTGTAGTCCCACCCTAAGTATTAGTTCGTTGGTATCCCTCCTATGCTGTCGTGGAAGGTGACTAGAGAAAATAGAATTATTCTTACCGTTAATTCGGTTTCTAGGAACCTTCCACGACAGCACTTATTTCCCTCCCTATGTTCCTCGGTTTTTCCTGGAATGTATTACTGTTATTATTGCTCTCAGGCTATGGTTCTTTGTAAGACACTGGCTAGTGGGAGGTGGGAGGGTCCTTTTAACCTCTTCTGCTTCCTGTCCCAATTAGGGCGTGGCGAGGCTACCTCCTATGCTGTCGTGGAAGGTTCTTAGAAACCGAATTAACGGTAAGAATAATTCTATTTTTAGCAATAAATCTGGGTACTGTAGGAACTACTACCGGGCTCCACGTTTTTTCCTGTCTTGCAATCCCGGCAGTGCCCCACAACGCGCATACACAGACACATACATACACACAATATAATGTCTGCACACATACACACACTCACATGCACTCACGCACATGCAACTCACATGTACACACATGCAATCAAGCACATACACCCCCATGCATACACACACGCAGATACGTACATACACACGCATGTACATACATACACACATGCACATACAAACCCGCATGCACACACAATATCATGTTCCCTCATGCACACACACACAGAAACACACAGTATAATGTCCCCACACACACACATACTCAAACATGCATGCACATATACACACACGCAATCACGCACATACACATGCAAGCACAAACATACACACACAAGCACATACACGCCCGTGCATACACACATGCAGATACGCACATACACACAAGCACATACGTACACACAAATACGCATATATGCACACGTATACACACAGTATAATATCCCAATACACACACCCCCATGCATACACACACGCACTCACAAACACGCATATGCACGCATAGGCAGTATAATGTCCGCACATAAACACACATGCAAGCACAAACATACAAACACACACACAGTATAATGTCCGCACACACACGCAGATACACATAAAAATACACAAGCATGCACATACGCACAGACACATACATACACACAGTATAATGTCCGCACACACACACATTTGCATATACAGACATGCAGATACACACATACATACATACACATGCAAACACAAGCACGCATATACACACACAAGCATGCACATGTACACACATACACAAGCATGCACATACACAGACGCACACAAACATGCATAGATGCATGCAGATACATACACATACACACGCAAAAACGCATATGCATTGACAAACTTGCACATACACACAGATGCAAACACACGCAAAAGTATGCACACACATGCATACACAAACATGCATACACACAAATATGCATGTACTCACGCACACATACACACATGTACGTAGGGCAAGGACCCTGGGTTGCCAGATTCTTACAGGCCGATTTCTCTACTACCCGTTGATGTTAAAATTCTTGCAAAAGCATTGGCCAATAGACTGACGGGAGTGATAAGCTCCTTAGTGCACCCGGATCAGTCTGGGTTTATGCCTAGTAGATCTACTGCAATAAACCTACGAAGGCTGTTTTTAAATCTGCAGCTGCCAGCTGATAACACGGGTAGGAGGGTAATAGCCTCGCTGGATGCCCAAAAGGCATTTGACTGTGTGAACTGGCAATTCCTGTGGAAAGTGTTAGATACCATGGGATTTGGCCCAGGTTTTATATCATGGATACGATTACTATATACCCAACCAGAGGCCAGAGTAAGAGTTAATGGGGCACTTTTTGGGCCGATCATGCTACAAAGGGGCACTCGACAGGGATGCCCGCTTTCCCCATTGCTGTTTGCTCTCGTTGTGGAACCACTTGCGGAAAAATTGAGAAGGGATACGGAAGTGGTTGGCTTCCGATATGGTAGGGTGGAAGAGCGAATAGCAATGTACGCAGATGACATTCTATTGTTTCTGCAGGACTCAGGTGCTTCCATGACGAGGGCCATGTGGCTTATTGAACAATATGGTAACATGTCTGGGCTTAAGATCAACTGGAACAAATCTACCCTGTTTCCGGTAGATGAAGGGGTTTCGGCGGTGGTGGAAAGCGGGGGCCTCAAAGTGGTGGATAGGTTTAAATATCTGGGATTATGGGTGTCAATTCCTGTTACAAAGTATTTGGATTTAAATCTGGGACCGGTACTAGAGGTTATTAAAGATAAGATGAAGACGTGGAATAGACTACACCTGTCTGTGGTGGGTAGGGTGAACTTAATAAAGATGGTACTGATGCCTAAGTTACTGTATGTTCTCCATAATGCCCCGATCTCTATTCCACAGTCTAGGTTTAAATATATCAATTCGTTGTTCCGTGGGTTGATTTGGGGTAAGAGGTTGGCAAGGCTGCGATTGGAACTTCTTCAGCGACCAAAAGACGAAGGTGGACTGGCACTGCCGAATCCCTATCTATACTATGTGGCGGCGCAGTCTCAACATATGAGAGGATGGACACAAAAAGCGGCTCAGCCTTCTATTCAAAAAGTTATGGAGGGGGTGACTAATAGATGCCCGTTAATATGTGGGGTGGAAGATGGGACATTTCAAACACTGGGGAAACAATGTCCGACTATTCGGCTAATACATGATATCTGGGATAAATTGAAGAGGCTCCGAGGGGTGGTGGGATTGACGGTCTATTCCCCGCTGTGGCACAACTCCAACCTTCCGGAAATAGAAAAGCTGGGATGTCTGGGGGAGTGGAGAGACCGGGGCATAGTTTTGGCAAAACAAGTCCTGGACGGACAGACGCTTAGACCATTCTCGAAACTACGGGAAGAATTTGTGGCTGAGAGAGACAGGGATATTTCAATACTTGCAAATGAAGCACGCTGTAAGAGCTCAAACAAAACAGAGGGTAATGACGATCCAGACGGACCTTGTACTGGACTATGTGTGTGAAGGGGGTCCCACGAAAGGAGTAATTGCAACCACATATCGGGACATTATGCACACCTTCTTGTTACAACATCCGTCTAATGCTAAGCTGAGATGGGAACAGGAAGTTGGGACAATAGAAGATGAGCAATGGGACTCTATTTTAGAGTGGGTACCAAAACAATCAATATGTGAACCAGGCAGGTTATCTCAACTTTATGTTTTATACAGAGTGTACCGTACCCCAGAATTCTTACATAAGATACATTTAAAAGCTAATGCTGAGTGTCCTAGGTGTCGAAGGGAACCGGCGGACCTACTACATATGTTGTGGTATTGCCCAAAACTGAGTGGTTATTGGATGAGGGTGTTAAACAGAGTGGAGGGTGCGTATAGTTGTGTAGTGCCTAGAGACCCGAAAGTATGCATATTAGGCTATGTGGATGAAATCCAGACAGAGGAATTTTCAAAGATAGCCATAGCCAGGCTACTCTATATAGCACGAAAGTTAGTTGCTCGGCACTGGATAGATGCAGAACCACCATCGAGACAGGAATTTATGGAACGAGCAAAATATGTTTCTCTTATGGAAAGAGGGGTATACCGAAAAAGGGGTAAATTAGATTGTTATGAGAGAATTTGGTCACCGTGGCTCACCTACGGGAGGGGATAGAGTTTCTACCTGAGGGGCAGAGTCTTCTATATAATGGGATAGAGGGAAGTGAATTGAAGTCTGTAATTGCTTTAAATATATGTGTAACACGGAATCACCGCTTGGCTCGAAGAGGGAGGGGTGGGAGATATTGGGGGGGAGGGAGAGGGAGTTCATGGGTTGGTACTGTTTATGAAGAAAAAAGGGGAAAATTACTGAGATAAATGTTAATGAAAATACTGTGTAATAACATGTTGGATTCTTTGTTAATAAAAATATATTTGATTTAAAAAAAAAAAAAACACATGTACGTACACACCCACATACATGTGCATACATTCACACATGCACATATACAAATAAGCACAAACATACAGACACATACAAGCACACACATATGCATACATACACATGCACATACATACATGCACACACATGCGCATACACACATGCGGCAAGCATACATGCACACATACACACGCGGACGCCATCTTTGAACACTCAGGTATACAAAGATGGTGTCCGCGTGACACATCACACTGCCCCACTGCAAGATCACAGGATTATGTCGGAGGCGAACTTGGTAGGAGCTAATAAAGTGGATAACGAGTTGTCTCTGTCTATTTTGTATGTAATAAAACATTTCTCTGTGTGTGTTTTTTTCCCCCTTTACTGAATGTATTGCTAATGGCCTGCTGTCATACCGACGCTGACATTAGCAATACGGCTTGATATCAGCTGCCAAAAAAAAAAAGCTGACATCAACCCCTTTATTACACAGTCTGCCACTGCTACACAGCAGCTAGAAGAGCCGGATAAGCGCCAGTTTTGGCATCTGTCGTAGAGGCGCCATTTCCGGGGCGGCTGCTGGCTGCAATTTTCAGTGTGGAGTGCCCAGAACGCTTGGGCCTCACCACGCTCCCAACTTGTCTGGGTTACCTTGGCTGGCAATAGAAAATATGGTGGAGCCCACACCAACTTTTTTTTTAGTTATTTATTTAAATAACTAAAAAAATAAGTCGAATGTAACACCAGGCAGCGGGGGTCGGCAGCTAGTAGTAGCTGCTTGGTTTACCTGCGCTGGCAAGACAAACTACAGCGAGCCCTACACATTCTTTATCAGGAAATTAAATACATTCCCAGATTGACACTTTATTATTAAACCCCCTTCCCCCCGAAACAGGTGTTTAACTAAAAATTCATTTAATTACATACATTAGCGAGAGAGCAATCTTATATCTGTGTACTGTATTTCCAATTGTTGAACGTATTATTAATCCAAGATCTATTGATTAAAATGTACTTTGTAGGAAAATCCCTTTAAATGCTGCTGTAAATCTTAACATTTTTCTCTTTGAGTTGCACAAAACATTAGCAACTTTTCAAAATCTTTTGCTCTATAAATCTGGCAAAACACTTTGATGAATCTGACATATAACTGTTCCTTTTCATCCCACTTTAATTCTCAGTGTTATTGGGCATTTCAGTGTTTGTCTAACTTTTGTCTTCCAGGAAATCTAACTATCGGAGACTTGGTCATGGTGAATGGGCTTCTCTTCCAGCTCTCTCTACCTCTAAACTTCCTGGGGACGGTGTACAGGGAGACCAGACAAGCCCTCATTGATATGAACACCCTCTTCACCCTCTTGAGTGTAGACACAAAGATTAAGGTGACTGCTGGGGAGTCAGGCATTTTGCTTTTTGCTGTTATGAATATTGCTGTCATTATTTCCTGGTACAGGACTGACATTTATATATACAGTTGCCATACATTTATACCACAGGCTCTTTTTTTACTTTTGGCGACACTTGTGTTACAGGATTCTTTTACAATAATACTGAATCCTTTTTTAAATGCAGCGTTAGTTTAGGAGCTTTAATGCAGCCGATTAAATTGGCAGTCACTGACAATGTATGAAATTATTCCGCCTGTTCATGACATATATTGGGAGTTGAGCCCAGCTTTACATTTTGGCTTAGGCTTGTCTTTAAATGAGGATTAACGTAGCCCTTCAGTCATTGGTACAAATCCCTTTTTGATTTGTTGGCAGTGGAGTAGATGACCTTTATTCCAGTGTCTCTCTCCTCCAGCCTTTTCAGAAGGTATCTTTGGTTAACATTCACTTTCTAGAACATTAAATTGGACTCAAGTCATATGGCTGCACACTATTCCCAATAATGCTTAAAAAGTTACCTTCAGAGTCAAGAATTAGTTTTAAAAAATCAATAATTCGTTTTTATTTTTGCCATTTTAAGATAATTATGGAGTGAAAAGGCTATCTCATTGACATTACCTTGTGTGATTTTAATTGTGACATCCTTATACTAAGGTTAAGGAAAACCTGTTATTTCAACTGAGCTCCTCCTCCAATTGGATGTGCTCCACTCCTTCTGGTACAAGTCTTATTTCCTGTGCTCTTCTCTTCCACAGTTATGTCCCTGAAATTAAGTTTGCATATTTTATCATCACCAACTGGGCATATGTCGCAGAACGTCTCGGGGGCAGTTGCTTTTTTTCCTTTCACACTGGCCTATCAAAACTCCACCACAGTCACGTAGAAATTCTGTGATAAACACCCAGTTGGTTGAAGAGAAGATTTACTTCTTTTTTTTCTCCAGGGGACATAATTTTAAAACTGAGGGTCGCAGAAGAGGAAAAAAAACTGTTTAAAAACAAGTGTGTGATCACAAATTGGAGGAGGAATTCAGTTTAAATTAAAATATCGATTGAAAGGGCTTTACCATCTTGTTGAGGGTAAAACAATAAAGTCCAAATCAATGTGAAGTAGTAGATAAAAATGCTTTTCCTACTTAAATTACAAAAAAATCTGTATTCTTAATATTCTGTTATCTTCATCCATGCTAAATGTACTCACAGTACAGTGGGGCTCTCACTAAGGCCATAAATGGCTTAAATACCATAATTTTCGGATTTTAAAACTCACTTTTGTGCCCCGAAATTTTGGGGGAAAGTTGGGGGTGCGTTTAATAATCCAAATCTACAGTAGATACTGCAGGGGAGGGTGGGGGCAGCTCTGGAGCGTGTCCGGGGGCTGAAGGAGGCTGGCTGCAGGAGGCAGTGGGAGGTCATGTGCTCCCACTCATTAGCCTCATATAATATGCACTGCACCTACCGCTGTCCATCACCTCAGTGCTGAAACCGTGCTGAGGTATGGACTGGGAGAGCGCGCATATTATATGTAGCTGCACCCCCCTGTGATGGCACATGGCCCCCCTGTGCTGGATATGGCCCCCCCCATGGGCTACCTATACTAAAATACCAAACACTTTGCTTACCGTTCCTTCGCTGTCCTCCGGGTTTCCCGCTTGCTGCACTGCCTGAGTCTTCGGGAAGCCGGTCATGTCACTCTGCTGTGCCAATCACATGACCGGCTTCCCCGAGACTCAGGAAGTGCAGAAAGTGAGGGAGACATGGAGCGCAGCTGCTGGTGAGGTAAGTAAAGTGTTTGTTATTTTAGAATGGGCAGCAGCATGGGGGGGCCACGGATCCGGCACAGGGGGACCATGTGCCATCACAAGGGGGCTATATCCAATATAAGGGGCCATATCGAGGATGTGGGGGGGATATATCTCAGGATAATGAACCATGTACCAGGATGAGGGGGCTATGAGGGACATGGATATGATTTGTAAGACAGACACTGGCATTATAGTACGGACCCCATTTAACATAAAAAAAATATTATTTTCCTCTTTTCCTTCACTAAATTTGGGGGTGCGTTTTATAAAGCGAAAAATATGGTAATCTGGTATTTTATGCACTTACAATATAATGTACCTGTGGGATAATGCAAGGTGCAGTTAGATTTCCGGGATTGTACATTGGTGGCCAGCTGTTGAGTTAGTTTGTGTTTGTTCACCATCAAACAGCCAATTCTTAGTGTTTGTCTGGCCCTTTTCCATGAAGGTTGTTTTAGCTCCTGGCATTGGAAAGCTTAATGTGTCAAAAAATGTGAAAGTAAAAACAAATTGATGATACAGTGGCACCCAAAAGTTGTACTTTTTTTAAAGTGTGATTACTTCTGTCTGGTTAATACGGTAATAGAATCACAGAGATCAGGAGGACTTGAAGATTATACATATGTCCCCAAGGAGAATATACATCCTTCTTCAACAATATATGGTAGGTTTCTTACAGGAATACCCTCCTCAAGTATCACTCAATAAGTGTGAAACACACAATGGAATTTTATTAAATGGAATTAATTAAAATTGCATTATTTTGAATACTTAAAACTCCATTTTCCTGGTAATGATCTGAAAGTGCTTGAAGTTGTCGTCATGCAAGACCTTAACGTGAACCAAAATGCTTTTGAATATAGTTATGGGCATTTAATTAAAGAAAACTGACTGCCAACAGTTTTGCATATACTATTTATTCATCACAACATAGAGGGTAGTTCATTGTTTACAATGCCATAACTTAGTATTTTTTTAGCATAACCTTCTGCTTTAATTACTGCACCGCACCGATGGGACATTGAAACCACTGGGGTATTCAAGACATCTTGAGGGAAATTGCTCCATTCCATTTGCGAATCTCCAAACAATTTGTCTTTATTACTACAGTATGTGTACGGGCCCCAACTCATCACCCTAACTCATCCCAAAGGTGTTCTATAGTGTTTTGTGGTTGGCTTGGTCATTGCAACAGGCCAATTTTTCTTTGCTAACCAATTGTTGACTAAATTGGATGTGTGCTTAGGATCATTGTCTTGCTGGAATTTCCAGCCCCATGATACTTCGATTTTACCATGTGGCAGCATTACATTCTCCAGTATATCCTTATACATGGTAGCATTCATATATCCTTTAATTCTGTGCAGAAGACCAATGGCAGATGCAGAAAAGAAGCCCCAAACCATGGCATTGCCACCACTATGTTTCACAGTAGGTGTTTGGTACCGTACACCATTATGTTTTCCAATTGGGCGGTATATATAGTGCTTGCCCATACCACTACCAAACAGATTAAACTTTGATTCATCCGACCACAACACCTTTGACCACTCTGTCTCTTTCCATTGTTCTTTGGCAAACTCATGTTGGACCCTCTAGTTCTTTGCGGAGATGAAAGGCTTCGTGACTGGAACTCGTTCATTCCACCCTACTGCTCTTAGCTGTTGCACCACAGTTTGGCGACTCACTTTGATCCCATGTTCTTCATTCACTTGACTCTAAGAACAGTTGTATTCCATACCTGCCTCTTTTTGACTTCATTCTCAGAATAATAAACTTCCTGAGTGGTGATAAATTGTTCTTTGCATGTTTTAACCGAAAAACACACACACAAAAAAAGAAAAAATTATGGCAAAATTAGACTGCCCATGACAAAGTATGCAAAACATTTGGCTCAGCAAATATGGGAAACTAACACATAAAGGAATAAAACCATGTCAAGCACAATTTTCATCCTTAGAGCTGACAACCATTTGCTTCCGGTTTATTAAAATCACCAGGAAAACGGCATCACAACAACCAGACAGAACTACTCACACTTTAAAAAAATGCAAAACGTTTGGTTTCCACTGTATTTTGTATCACTTAAAAAAAATGAATGTAGGCATTAAATGAAATCAGAATGTGTAGCTGAATATGAAGCCAAACCACAACCTCATACCATGACACATGGGCGCACGGTTTATCCAGTTGCCATACATTCGACCATGGGCTTGGCTGTGCACATTCAGCCACACTGAAGCTGCTCTGCAATTGTAACTAGTTCTAACCATTTTTCTCATTCTTTTAAGAACAAAGAGCTTGCCCCTCCATTATTGATCACCCCCCAGACCGCCGCTATTACATTTGAAGATGTATATTTTGAATACATGGAGGGACAGAAGGTCTTGGATGGTATTTCTTTTGAAGTACCTGCAGGAAAGAAAATAGCCATTGTCGGTGGTAGTGGTTCAGGGTAAGCATATATTGATATATTTTTGGACAGTTGGTGTGCTATTTTTTGCTTATGTTCATTTCTCATTTAAAGGGAGCCTGTCATATAAAAAAACGCTATTAACCTGCAGATATTGGGTTAATCTGCAGGTTAATAGCATTCTGAAGCTGCCCCTTGCCCGCACTAAAGCCCCCGTCACACAGCAAGATCACTGATACGTCACAGGTTTTGTGACGTAACCGCGATCTCCCCAGCGATGTCGCTATGTGTGACATGTAGCAGCGATCAGGCCCCTGCTGTGAGGTCGCTGATCGCTGCACATCGTTCAGGACCATTGTTTGGTCTGTGGTCTCCCGCTAGTCAGCATGCATCCTGCGTGTGACAGCAAGAGACCAAAGATCAGCGACCTCACCCACTGGTAACATGGTAAACACCAGGTATCTAGGTACCTGCCGCTGCCTAGATACCTGGTGTTTATCATGGTTACCAGCGCTAAGCATGGATGACGCTGGTAACTATGATAAACAGCAGGTATCTAGCAGCGCGCGCTGTCTAGATACCCACTGTTTATCATATTTACCAGCATCCTCCCGCTTCCAGCGATGTGGAGGTGGCTCCCTGAGGAGATCTGCCTGTTTGACAGCTCCCCAGCGACCTGGTAGCGACGCTCCAGCGATCCCGGCCAGGTCGTTATCGCTGACAGGAACGCTGGAGTGTCGCTCAGTGTGACAGTGCTGGAAGGAAATGATCTTTTCCTCCTGACAGTTTTAGTATTTCAATGAATAGGGGTGGTGTCGGTTTGGTTTCAGACACTGCTCTGTGCATACTGTATAAACTGGAAAAGAAAATGGTACACATAGGGTATACCGGTTTGACAAAATAATCAAATTGTAGGGTGATACTGCTTACATTATGTGGTTGGGAGAGTCACAACCACTAAAAACGGTCGTAGTGCCAACTTTATGTCCTAGCTGTAATGGTCTGCTGCAATCTCCCATGAGGTGAATGCACGATAAAATACGGGAGAAAGAAATGGGACTGTGACCGCACTCCCGTTGGAAAAATAAAATTCTTATGATAACAGTAAATTTTGTAATTTGATTTTCTACGCTTTTCAGGGCCACTAAGGCCTCTTCATCAGGAAAATTCACAGATGTACAGCACAGTCACAGTCCCATTTCTCTCTCCTGGGTTTTACTGTGTACACTGAGCGGCGGCTGATAGCAAACACCTGAACTTACTGACAACTGGTTCTAATGTCAGTAGGTTTTTGCTATGTAATCTGAGAGCAGCAGGATGTAGAGGCAGAGTAGGGATGTGTCTCTTATTAGGCTGTGTTCTGTTTTAATAAAATAAATGTTTTATGAGCCAGAGATTATCACTACAAAACTAGTTGTCTTATGCCGCCTAGTCAACTGGTCTGTGTAACCCCACCACTAATTAGCAGCATTCTGTCAAGGTAAATTGTACACAGAAAGATGCTATTCAGAGGTGTGGGTTAGTTTATACAGAGCTCAGCATTCAGAGAACTACTAGATCTGCAGCAGAGAAACCAGGGATTATATCAAAATGACCACTAGCAGCCAACAAATAACATATTGCTGGAATCAGGGTCTCTGCCCCTACATCATTCTGCTCTCAGATTACATAGGGAAAAACTCATTACAGAATTCCTTTAACCTCCTTTTGACATATGATGTACTGGGTACATCATGTGTCGACTCCCTTCCTTTTGATGTGAGCTCAGGCACTGAGCTCACATCTTTCCCCACACATCTCAGCTGATATGATCATCTGAGATATGTGGGTAGCACCTTAACTTTTTGACTCGTGCTGTAATTCACTGACAGCGGGATCCAAAGCACCATGGTGGGGATTGCGCCGTTCCCCGCCGTGATCTGACATCCTGCGATGAGATCATGAGATCTCACTGTGATACCTGGATAGCCTGGGATCCTGTGGTGACCCCAGATGCTATCGGAGTTCACTTCGTGTGAATGGCTTTCCAGCGCCAGCATCCACAAGAAGTGATCATTTGTGCTATATAGAGATGAGCTGCAGCTCATCTCTACATAGCACAAGCAATCAGACAGTGCAGCACTGTAGTGCCCAATGGGACAGTGTAAAATGAAGGAAAAATAAAAAAAAGTTTTAAAAATACAAAAGTTCAAATCACCCCACCTTTTGCCCCATTCAAAATAAAACTATTAAAAAAATAAAAAATATACACACATTTGGTATCGCCAAGTTCAGAAATGTCTGATCTATCAAAATATTAAATCAATAAATTAGATCAGCAAACTATGTAACGGAAAAATGTCCACACGCCAAGATTACGTTTATTTTTGGTCGCGGCAACATTGCAATAAAGTGCAATAACGGGCGATCAAAGCAACGTATCTACACAAAATGGTACAGATGGAAGCATCTGCTCAAGACGCAACAAATAAGCCATCACACCGCCCCCGATCCTGAAAGAAAAAGCTTATGAATTTTTTTTCACCACTTAGATAACCGTAAAAGTATACACGCTTGGTTTCTACGATCTTGTACTGGCCCGAGGCATCATATACCGATACATCAGTTTCACCATATAGTGAAAATGGTGAGTAAAAAAAAACAAACGTGTAATTGCACTTTTTTTTTTGCAATTTCACTGCACTTGGATTTTTTTCCCATTTTTCTGTACACTATATGGTAAAATAAATGATTTCTTCTGAAAGTACATCTCATCCCCAAAAAACAAGCCCTCATATGTCTGTATTGACGGAAAAATAAAAAAGATATGGCTCTTGGAAGAAGTGGAGGGAAAGACAAAAAATGGATAATCGCCCAGGGGTAAAGGGGTGAAAAAGATAATACCTTAAAGAAAACCTACCCCTCTGACAGTCAGCTTTTAGGCTGGCTCTTGTCTTATAAAAGTCCCATTTTTTGTCTGACTCATTTTAGATGGGTGGAATTGAACTAAAACAGTAAGTTCTTCCTTGTGTAGCCTCTGCGGAGAGTGGAGACTAAGCAAGTCAAGAGGGGGCAAAGGGAAAATATATACAAATGGGTTAGGGTCCTTTCACATCAGCGGTTTTCGCTGATCGCGGCAGTTGCGGTAAAAAAACCACAACTGACGTGATTACCGCATAACAGCTGCACTTGTGGTTTACTTGCGGCAAGCCCCATAGAATGTCTATGGGGGCTTGCGGCAAGTGCGGTATCGCCACTTGCGGCAGGTGCGGCCGTGAAAAAACCGCGGTATGCCTTGATTTTTTTCGCTGCCACAAGTGCCGAAACCGCACTTGCCGCACCTGCTGCACGCTTACCGCAAGCCCCATAGACATTGTATGGGGCTTGCCGCAAGTGCAGCCGTTATGCGGTAATCGAGGCAGTTGCGTTTTTTTCACTGCAACTGCCGCGATCAGCGAAAACCGCTGATGTGAAAGCAGCCTTATATTTACTTTTTACCAATAGTACTGTATATGTGTTTTTTGTGATAGCCCGTGTTTATTTTTGTATATTTTAGTGTTCTTTTATATGAAATGCTGATTAATTGCTTTTTTCTTTAGTAAAAGCACCCTGGTTCGACTTCTCTTCCGCTTTTATGAGCCTCAGAAAGGAAACATTTATGTTGCTGGCCAGAATATTCAGAATGTCGGTCTGGAGAGCTTGAGGAAAGCCATTGGTGTTGTCCCCCAGGTATTAATACCATTAAGAGCATACTATAACCACCATGTTATTAACATATTGAACCATGTCTGACATAAGGAAAATAATACTATATAGCCATATTAGTAGGTTGTTGGAGTGTTTTTTTTTCTGTTCTGAAAAATTATAACCATTCCCTATATTGTGACTGCACATACTACATGCAGCCCAGGTGTATGTTCTGCTGTGTAATATTCAGTGTGGTTTTGCCTGTAGGATGCTGTACTTTTTCATAACACATTGTATTACAATTTGTTATATGGAAACATGAATGCTTTGCCAGAAGAAGTCTACCAAGTGGCTAAGCTGGCTGGACTGCACGACGCCATCCTCCGTATGCCTAATGGATACAACACTCAAGTGGGCGAAAGAGGACTGAAACTGTCAGGTATTGCCACCAAGGAATCTACACCTGCATAGGGCACTGTCATGCTTTATTAAAGATTTCTGTGCACAGGTGAAATCCCGTTCCTGACTTCATACATATTAAAGGCCTTTCATGGGTGAATAAATGCTACATTTCTGATTTTATAAGAGTTTAAGCTCTGCAGTGAAAAGAGAGTTTGCCCTTTGGTAGCAGCTCATCACCGGGCATGGTGCCCACTACACAGTTTAAATGAGAATATTACCCTGTTGGTTCTTCCTTTCTTTTCTTCCTGTGACTCTGGTCCTGTATGTCGGATTAGCAATGTGTTTATGGCTCTTGAAAGAGGTTTATTTGATCTCATTTTACTAAAAGGTGCTATTCCTTAGAAGGAGAAGTTCAAGAATACCTAATGTCTTGGGAGTTATTTCAAAGATTTATGCCTGTGAAATAGAGTCCTCACTAGTAAATTGGGGACTGGTTCATAGCCTGAGGGAAGACATGTTTCTCTGTACTACACATAGAGCCACAACTCCACAGATTGGACACTTCAGATGAACTCATTAATTGTCCTGGCAGCAAATGGGTTACTGTTTGCTATCCCTGCGATAGTTCACATTTTTAAATATTTTTAGTCTCATTTCATTGATTGATAAACCATGACTCTGTAGAGAAACTTTCTTGGAATCGTTGACAATAGCCTATGAAAAAATAACCCGTAAACTAATATATAAAGCTGAATGTGTGTATGTGTGTATGTATGAATATCCGGGATTGGCATCTACACAGTCGCAACTACAGCCACAAAATTTGCACAGTCACACGTCTAGATCTTGAGAGCGTCATAGGCTATGTTGTGAGGTGAAATTTTAACCCCGCGCGTTCCAATTCACCAAACTATTTTGGCCCTATCTACATAATGGAGAGAAAGTGACAGTTACCAGTTGACAGTTGTGACAGTTGTGAATGAGAGGGGCTTAATGACAGCACCAAAGACAAACAGCATATACCAGCATACAGTCACTAAGGTGGGACCCTGACATGGAATATTCACCACGCACGGGGACATGTATACACACCACATGCACACAAAGAGTAACCGCTAAGGTGGAGCCCCAACATTGAATTCTCACCACGCACCCAAACACACACACAACACAGACCCCCCCACAGGGACACACACATACACACCCTATAAGGACACATGCACCACAGAGACATGCACACATACACACCCCACAGGGACAAAGAGACACACACACCCCACAGGAACACACACAGACCCCATAGGGATGAACACACACCACAGAGACACCCCTCCCCCCACAAGGACACACACCACAGGGACACCCCCCCCCAAAAGGACACACACCACAGGGACCCCCCACAGGGACACACGCACACCACTGGGACACACACACACACACCCCAGGGACACACACCACACAGACAGACACAGGTGTGAACAAATCGCCTCACACAACTCGCCTCGTATGTCTGGTATGTTTAATTTCCAAACATAAACATCTGATTAAAAAACAGCCAATGTGCAACACATGTGCCATATAGGAATTAAGGCAGATGTCAGTCACATGAGCTGTCTTTTATGTGTATGTGTGAGGTAATATATACTGCCCGGCCAGGGGGAGGGTTTACTGTTGGCTGGAGATTTATTAGGCTGCCTATAGCAACCAATCACATCTCAGCTTCTATTTTCCTACAGGTCATTAATATGACATATTCAAATTCTATTTTGTTATAGCTATCATCAGTTATGTTATTAACCTGGGCGTAGCCGGGTAGTACCGCTAGTGCAACAATAAAAGTGAAATTATTAATCCTAGTTTATTGTACTGCAGTGCGTTGTGCTTTAGATTTATAGACGCTGTCATTGTGGATATGGATGGCTGAGTGTCTGACAGATCAATAAGCCCCTGCACACTGTGCATCCTCAGCTGCTCACCAGGCATTTCATCCTCCTCTGACTGGCGACATCTTGTTGTACACTGCTGTTAGTAAATGTGCCCCAATGCCTCATTAGACGAATACAAGGTATTTAGGAAATGATATTTCAGGGGTTGTAGCCTGACTCATACTCTGGAGTTGGCAAGGGTTATTTGTTTCTATACCACCTGCTTTCTGTATCATCATTTCACTAGAAGATTATTATCGTTTATTATTACAGCGCCATTTATTCCATGGCGCTTTACATGTGAAAAAGGAGCATACATAGACAAGTACAATAAATATGAGCAATACATGGCATACACAGGTACCAGGAGGAGAGAGGACCCTGCCTGCGAGAGCTCACAATCTACGAGGCATAGGTGAGGAGAAAGGACCCTGCCCATGAGGGCTCACAGTCTATGAGGGATGGGTGAGGATACAGTGGGTGAGTTGAGAGCACCCTACCCACAATGCCTCACAGTCTTCAAGGGATGGGTGAGGATACAATAGTTGAGGAACGCCTGCATGAGGCTCACAGTCTACAAGGAATGAGGATGCAGTAGGTGAGGAGAGAGGACCCAGTCCGTGAAGGCTTACAGTATACAAGGGATGGGTGAGGATATAGTTGGTGGGGAGAAAGAACCCTGCCTGCGAGGGCTGACAGTCTGCAAGGGATGGGTGAGGATAAAGTGGGGAAGGAGAGAGGACCCTGCCTACGAGTGCTCACACTGTACAAGGGATGGGTGAGGAAACAGTGGGGAAGGAGAGAAGAGGACCTTGCCTACGAGGGCTCACACTGTACAAAGGATGGGTGAGGATACAGTGGGGAAGAGAGAAGACTCTGCCTACGAGGGCTCACAGTCTACAAGGGATGGTGAGGATACAGTAGGTGTGAGGAGCAAGGACCCTGCCTGCAAGGGCTCATATTCTACAAGGAATATGTGGGGATACAGCGGGGAGGAGGGAGGACCCTGCCTGTGAGGGCTCACACTCTACAAGATTGATCATATACAGGTCACTGACCCCTATTTAGTAATTGGACACCACGCTGCTATGTCATAACTTTCGTTACATGGATGCACATTTACTCCATAAAAATTAGTGGTCTATATGTAAGGTGTAAAATATACTGCCATATGGATTATGACAGTACATGCTATATAACGACGACCCTCTCCTGCAGGTGGAGAGAAGCAACGGGTAGCAATTGCCAGAGCAATGTTGAAGAACCCACCCATTATTCTTTACGATGAAGCCACTTCGTCCTTGGATTCTATCACGGAGGAGGTACAGATCACTTTGTTTTACCATCAATTATGACATTTTATTGTTTTTGCTTATATTTATTGCGTTGATTGGTAAGATCATCACCTACTCTGAGGAAACTAATCTGACCTTAAAGGGGTATTTGCATTTAAGCATATCACTAGGCTACACAGTAAGTTATTGATCGCTGGAAGTGCAAATTGTAGAAGCATAGGGGCAACACTGCTGCAATCCCCTTCAACGGTATCCAGGCCACCCACGTCAGTGCAGCTCTATTATAAGAGAGTGTGTCAGCACAAAAAGACTGCTCCTAAAAGGCACTCGGTGCTCCTCTGCTGGTTCTGGGAACCCCTAACTTTTCTTCATCCATTTCAGCCTCCTGTAAAGCCAACACTGTCAATCAGTAAAGCATTAGGAAGGTGGTCAATTGTGCCAAGGTGAACCTTGGTTTGCACAGACATTCTTTCCTGATAGATTCCCTCTAACTGACTATGGGCTGCTGAAGCTCCTGGCACAGGCAGCTGGCAGAGAGCGCCACCCACCATTCAGGGGAACACTTTGAAGAAGGCTGTCTGCTCTGGATCCTTTGATTCTCAGGATCAGTCTGGGTCCTTGAAGTCAAACGTGAAGCAATCATTAAATAAGGACATAGCCTAATGATATGCCATCACTTACTAGGGTGGGAATTACCATTTGGAACATATTCAGGTTCAAGATGAGAATTGATAGTAAAAGTGTATTACAGTTATTAGTCACACTGTCTAAAACATCATGTAACGGCTAATACTGCAGTCCCAACTGCTCCAGCCGGGTCTGTCGTCCTGCATTCACAGATAAGACCTTCCTATATATGGCGATGCAGACACAACGGGATATATCACTGACTATCTGGGGAGATGAGCCATTGGTCGGCCATATTGGTGACTGCCCGGCTGAATCTAGAAATATTATACCAAAGACCAGATCTTCAGGGAGAAGTTCTGATATTTGTTACTTACATGTTATTGCCTCCAGCAATCTCACATGGTATAGCATTAGAAAAGATATTGCTTCTTTATCCAAATACCCACAAACATATGTTCCCTCACCGGATATGCCGCTCTTTATGAGGAAAAATAAATTTGATTTAGAACCCTGTAAAACATCTGGTTACTGTAGTGACATCAAAGGGTTTAGGATAATGAAACACGTGATATATACTTTTGACTGTGTTTTTCCTTACAGCTGTCAGTCATCGCCTGCTAATCTGATAAGTGTGACAGCGCCGCTGCTTGATTTGATTTCTCTAAGGAATGTTAAAAGAAAATGTCACTCGTGTGAAATTAACTCCTCACAGTCTGGACTATGCGCCCCTTTATTAATTACCGCGCACTTTTACAGAACTGATTTTGTAAACTGTAGGTAGCTCATCTGGTCCTGTTCACATTGGTCCCAGAAGCTGGAGCAGCATAATGTGTGCAGGACCTTTACCCTTAGGTGTTTTTTGTGTCTATGGAAAGTGAGTACGGTATATAAAAAAAGTCACTACTGAATGTTTAGGACTAAGAGCTCATTCAGATGGTCATGAAGAGATGAGCATTTACATTCTAGTTACAAGTCCAGGACTGGCTGTAAATCCACAGACTTGAGCGCACAGCGCCCTGGTTCCCTTCAATATGGTTACTTCTGGCTAGAAACAATGAGATCAGGCTGGGAATTTCAGACACAATCTAGAGGTTAAAATGTGGCCACATTACAGCCATCTGAATGAGGCCTAACATAATAATGGCTCTGGAGAGCATCCTGCCAATACAGCGCTGACAGGCACTCAATGCTCACTACTACATTGGGGCAATCTGTGAGTGTCTGCCTTTTCACTAAAATAATACAGACTATTGTAAACTACAACAGTTTATTAAAGGGGTATTCCCAACATCACAATGGTGGCTCACTACTTTCTATAAAGGTCATCATATATAATTGTCAATACAATCAGTTTTTTAAATGGATCTTTCTTGAGTTTTGTGCAGGGCTGTGCATTCGGTAAGCCAATCCAACAACTCCTGACTCCTCAATTTCCCTGACTCCGACTCCACGACTCCCTTATATGCGGCTCAGGTTTAAGGGATAAATTTATTGTAGTACAATGTGAACATCAGGCTTTAATCATTATTATGATACAATAATCAAGCTATTTAGATAAAACATGAATTCATAATAATATCCAGCACATTCTGCATTGAACAACTGTACCTAATGTATTATATATTTTAGGAGTCGGAGTTGGTCCATTTTATACCGGCACCAACTCCACAGCCCTGGGTGTGTGCCTTCCAATATGTCTCCTCCACTCTCTGTTTATCCTTAGTTGCTACTGGACACGTTCTCCAATATATGTTATTGAGGAGGTGGAGGATGGGTAGTTGGCCCTCCTCATAATCCTGCATTTCCTGTGAACAGAAAGAACCCATGCATGGTTTTCTTACCTGCAGTTCTTCCCAAGGCTCTGTGTCTCCAGCTTTATACCCCACCCAGCACTGCCTTCACCTGCCTTTGTCTCTCCAGCTCTATTCCCCACCCAGCACGTCCATCTCTTGCTTCTGTCTCTTCAGCTGTATTCCCCACCCAGTGCTGCCTTCTCCAACTTCTGTCTCTTCAGCTCTATTCCCAAACTCCATGCTGCCTGCTCCTGCTTCTGTGTCTCCAGCTCTATTCTCCACCCAGCACTGCCTGCTTCTGCTTCTGTCTCTACAGCTTGTTCCCCACACAGTGCTGCCATCTTCTACTTCTGTCTCTCCAGCTCTATTCCCCAACTACCGCTGCCTTCTCCTGCCAGACTCACAGCTCTTTGCTACGTGACTCCAAGTTAAGGAGTTTGAAGGAGGAGAAGGTAGTGCTTGGCTGGGAATAGAGCTGGAGAAACAGGTTTGGTAAGTGCTTCATAGCATGCAATGCACTTTAGCTTCATTTGCATATTGATTCAATAACGGAGGAATGGACTGGCTAGCTAAGAGTATGGATGGACTTGTCTTTACAAATATGACATCTCTATGTATAATTGCCTTAAATTGTCTGTCATCTACTTCTGTCCGGACATCCATGAATCCATAAGCCACCACGCCAACCGGAAGTAGGCCGAATGCCATATTGGAACACCCAAGTGATGGTATTCCAATATGGTGACTACTAGCGGTGCTGTCACCCGCTCTCCCCGCTGTTCGGTCTCCCTCCTCGCCACTCTGTCTTCTCCCCTCCTTGCCGCTCTGTCCTCCTCCTGTACCGCTCCGTCCTCCCCCCTTCTTGCCGCTCCATCTTCCTCGCCGCTCTGTTCTCACCCGCACTTTGTTTTCCCATTGCCGGTGAAAGCTCCAGGAAGAGAATCAGCGGGTCATGTGACAGGCTGTGTGACATCACATCAGCTCGCCCTGTCACATGACCCGCTCCATGCAGATTCTCTTCCTGGAGGTTTCACCGGCAATGGGAACACCGGGTGCGGGTGAGAACAGAGCAGCGAGGAGGGGAAGACGGACGTGTGTGTGTGTGTATGTGTGTATACACGTGTATGGCTGTATACATGTGTGTGTTTGTATACATGTGTGTGTACATATGTGCATATACCTGTGTACATGTGTGTCTGTGTCTATACATGTATGCGTGTACATGTGTGTGTCTGTACATGTGTATGTGTGTTTATATATGTGTGTCTGTATACATGTGTACGTATACCTGTGTGTACATGTGTGTTTCTATATATATGTGTGTGTGTCTGTATACGTGTGTGTACATATGTGTCTGTATACATGTGTATGTGTCTGTACGTGTGTGTGTGCATGTGTCTGTACACGTGTGTGTATACCTGTGTGTGTGTGTGTGTGTACACATCTGTGCGTATACATGTGTGTACATGTCTGTGTACATGTGTATACATGTGTGCGTATACCTGTGTGTTTGTGTACGTGTGTCTATACATGTGTGTGTACATGAGTGTCTGTATACGTGTGTGTGTGTACATTGTGTCTATATACATGTGTGTGTCTATATACATGTGTGTGTACATGTATGTCTATGACGTGACCCGCAATGTCATGTCATACACCTATACACATGTACGTACAAATACATATATACGCACATGTGGCGGGTCACATCATACACATATATACAAACACACTCATGCAGTCACGTCATACACAAATACGCCGGGTCACGTCACACACAAACACATATGTACACACCTCACAGATCACACCGCCCCACTGCAAGATTACAGGATTACGTTGGAGGGGAATTTAGTGGGAGCTAATAAAGAGGATAAAGTGATGTCTCTGTCTCTTTTGTTTGTAATAAAAGATTTATCGCTCTGTTTTTTTTCTACTGAAAACATTGCTAATGGCCGGCTGTCGTACTGACGGCTAACATTAGCAATAGGGCTTGACCTCAACTGCCAAATAAAGCTGACATCAACACCTTTATTACCCAGTCTGCCACCACAACACGGCAGCTGGAAGAGCGGGGTAACCGCCAGTTTTGGTGTCTCTCATGGAGATGCCAAATCTGGGGCACCTGCTGGCTGCAATTTTCAGCGTGGGGGGACCCAGAACGCTTGGGCCTTACCACACTGAGAATTCCAGCCCCCAGCTGCCTGGGTTACCTTAGCTGGCAACACAAAATACAGCGAAGCCCACGCCATTTTTTTTTTTTATTATTATTTCAATTAGTATAAAAAAAAGTCTCTGTTGTAATTTTTCATTGCTAGTGAAGGTAACACCAGGCAGTGGGGGTTGGCAGCTAGTAGTTGCTTGGTTTACGTACGCTGGCAAGAGAAAATACAGCGAAGCCCTACACAATTTTTACCAGGAAATTAAGAACTTTATCAATAAAAATAAACACAGAAACAGGTTTTTAAGTAAAAATAAGTTTATTTACATACATTACACACAGGGAGGAGAGTGCACAAGGGGAAGACAGCACAATGGAGAGCGCACATAAGGAGACAACACAGCATAGGAGGGAGAGAGACAACACACTGGAGAGAGCACATGAGCACAGAAGACAGCACAGGGAGAGATGCCACATAGGGAGACAATTCAATGGAGAAAGCACATGAGGGGAAAATGCAGAGGAGGAAGACAGCTCAAGGGAGACAGCACATGGGGGGTAAAGAGAACACCCAGTCGGAGAGTGCATGGCTGGGAAAGAGATGGCCACAGAGCACGCCCCTGTTGTGCCCTCACCAACCTCCCGATGCGATAGCATCGGGCCTCCATCTAGTTCGTATATAAACAGTTTTGTTGGTTCAAAAAAATCTGACGTTCCCTCTAATATGGGTGTTGTGTTTACCAAGAAATGCAGTCAAGAAAAACATACTCTTAAGGGGATTTTCACCATACTAAATATGATATAAAAAAAGATATCTCAGCGTGGTGTAAAACTAAAACGTATTGACTCCTTGTCGATCAACCCACCCATTATACTGCTCGGGTTCCCGCTGATCAGCACAAGGACTGGTGATTTAAACTCCTTTGTTTCACAAGATTTTGCAGTCTTACTCATAAATCACTTTGCTCATGGCTGAATATAATAATTTATTTTACAATCTAGCTAAAAATTAAATAGTAGCTTTTTTAACAACTAACCGCATGTATCTGTTTGCATCCCACAGAATATTTTGGGCTCCATGCGTGATATGATCAAGCACAGGACATCTGTATTCATTGCTCACAGGCTGTCCACAATAGTTGATGCAGATGAAATTATTGTACTGGACAAGGTAAATTTATTTTATATACATGCTGCTGTAGCCCCTGGCGTTGTCTGGGATAGTAACTAACTGTTGTTAGCTATAACAAAATAGATTTCGTTAACAGTCTTCTCTTTGCTGAGATACACAGGCTGCATTTGTAATACAGGGGCTATGTAAGGGCTCCTGGTGTTGTACAGGGGCTATGTGTGGCCCCCTGCTGTATACAGGGGGCTGTGTGGCCTTTGCTGTATACAGGGGGCTGTGTGGCCTTTTGCTGTATACAGGGGGCTGTGTGGCCTTTTGCTGTATACAGGGGGCTGTGTGGCCTTTTGCTGTATACAAGGGTCTGTGTGGCCTCCTGCTGTATACAGGGGGCTGTGTGGCCTCCTGCTGTAATACAGGGGCTGTGTGGCCTTTTGCTGTATACAGGGGGCTGTGTGGCCTCCTGCTGTATACAGGGGCTGTGTGGCCTTTTGCTGTATACAGGGGGCTGTGTGGCCTTTTGCTGTATACAGGGGGCTGTGTGGCCTTTTGCTGTATACAGGGGGCTGTGTGGCCTTTTGCTGTATACAAGGGTCTGTGTGGCCTCCTGCTGTATACAGGGGCTGTGTGGCCTCCTGCTGTATACAGGGGCTGTGTGGCCTTTTGCTGTATACAGGGGGCTGTGTGGCCTCCTGCTGTATACAGGGGGCTGTGTGGCCTTTTGCTGTATACAGGGGGCTGTGTGGCCTTTTGCTGTATACAGGGGGCTGTGTGGCCTTTTGCTGTATACAGGGGGCTGTGTGGCCTTTTGCTGTATACAAGGGTCTGTGTGGCCTCCTGCTGTATACAGGGGGCTGTGTGGCCTCCTGCTGTATACAGGGGGCTGTGTGGCCTTTTGCTGTATACAGGGGGCTGTGTGGCCTCCTGCTGTATACAGGGGGCTGTGTGGCCTCCTGCTGTATACAGGGGGCTGTGTCTCCTTTTGCTGTATACAGGGGGCTGTGTGGCCTCCTGCTGTATACAGGGGGCGGTGTGGCCTCCTGCTGTATACAGGGGGCGGTGTGGCCTCCTGCTGTATACAGGGGCGGTGTGGCCTCCTGCTGTATACAGGGGGCGGTGTGGCCTCCTGCTGTATACAGGGGGCTGTGTGTGGCCTCCTTCTCTATACTGGTGTTTCTGTGTGTAATTGCTGTATACACTGGGCGGTGTGTGGCCTCCTGCTGTATACACTGGGGAGTGTGTGGCCTCCTGCTGTATACTAGGGACTGTGTGGCTTCATTCTTTATACTGGAGGCTGTGTGCCACCTCCTGCTGTATACTGGGGGCTGTGTGCGGCCTCCTGCTGTATACTGGGGGCTGTGTGCGGCCTCCTGCTGTATACTGGGTGCTGTTTGTCTCGTTTCCTGAGGTAAATGAGGTGTCTGTGCAAAATATCTTGATTGTAAATGTGACTGTGTGAATTCCTTTAGTGGACATACATACAAAACAGCAAAATAATGGTAATAGTAGTGAATAAAATAGACCTAGAACATAACTTTTACTCAGTACTGACATAAAAAGGCTTGAAAACCTAGTAGAAACAAGTGCAACAAAACAGTGAGGGCCAACCTTAGTCGATTCTTAGAACCCAAGAAAACAACAGGTTACTGCCCTTTTAAAAAGTTGGGTATCACCTTACCAATAACCTCCCTCTTAGCTAGGTATAACGGTCTGGTGGCAATAACTCTCTTCTAGCGATTTATATAGGAACAATCTCACCCGTTCTGTGGATGTTCCTAGGTGTCTGACATTCACTCTGAACCTTTCATCTGGAAGGTGTCCTTTTCTTTATGACGCTCAGTGTTACGGTGGTCCAAGGAAGTCACCACCGTGTTGTATGCGTGCCTCCCGACGCGTGGAAGCATGGCGTGGATCTGAGAGCCAGTGTTGCGTGCGTCAGCAGGGCTACATGGTGTGCGGCAACACGTATGAATGCAGCCATTGATGCCCATCTCCCCTGAAGAAGTATATACTGTGTATAGAAACGCGTCGGCAGGCACGCATACAACACGGTGGTGACTTCCTTGGACCATCGGAACACTGAGCGTCATAAAGAAAAGGACACCTTCCAGATGAAAGGTTCAGAGTGAATGTCAGACACCTAGGAACATCCACAGAACAGGTGAGATTGTTCCTATATAAATCGCTAGAAGGGAGTTATTGCCACCAGACCGTTATACCTAGCTAAGAGGGAGGTTATTGGTAAGGTGATACCCAACTTTTTAAAAGGGCAGTAACCTGTTGTTTTCTTGGGTTCTAAGAATCGACTAAGGTTGGCCCTCACTGTTTTGTTGCACTTGTTTTTACTAGGTTTTCAAGCCTTTTTATCTCAGTACTGAGTAAAAGTTATGTTCTAGGTCTATTTTATTCACTACTATTACCATTATTTTGCTGTTTTGTACATTGGATTGTTGGTAATTTGCTACCCCAAGTGGAGTTCTGGACATACATACACTCAGCTTTATGTATTAGGCCTCTTTCATATCAGCGTTCTTCGCTGATCGCGGCAGATGAGGCGGATTTACCACATCTGCCGCCTAACCATCACACTTGCGGTTCACCTGCGGCAAGCCCCATGCAATGTCTATGGGGCTTGCGGCAAGTGTGGCAAGTAGCGGTTTCGGCAGCTGCGGCCACGAAAAAAACGCTGCTGCCACGGTTTTTTTTGTGGCCGCAATTGCAGAAACCGCACTTGCTGCACCTGCCGCAGGCCCCATAGACATTGCATGGTGCTTGCCGCAGGTGAACCGCAAGTGTGATGGTTAGGCGGCAGATGTGGTAAATTCGCCGCATCTGCCGCGATCAGCGAAAAACGCTGATGTGAAAGGGGCCTAAGATATGACTGCTTCTATATACTATATGTCTGATTCTAAAATGGAATAAATGTGTTCACATGCTTCTTGTAGAACATAAAATGACAGCGGTTTGTTTGCGGAGACTCCCCGCACATGACGCTGCACAGATTGAGGACATTTGAGAATTGGACTCTTACATAGTAACATGTTAGGCTATGGGTTGAACTAGATGGACTTTAAAGTCTTCCTTCAACCTAAAAAACTATGTTACTATGTTACTGTGAATGTAGAAATGTCTCATGAATCAGTCCTGCATGGGTGTAATAAGACGCGCGCTCTCCAGAAGTGATCTCTATTGGTGCCGCCTCCGTCTTCCTGACCTGGTACTTGGTACTGTGTATTTGGCTTTGTGGAGCTCTGTAGTAGTCTGGGAGATATACGATAAAGGAGAATACAGTTTTGCTTTTACATTTCTAACGATATGTAAATCTCCAGCAACTATGGGTTAATTGGTGTACAGATGTCTTTTCCCACTTCCAATCTGTTTAGTGGCCATTTTTGCTCTGTTATAGCCAAATCTTGCACAAAGCAGATGCACTGGCTCAGATCTACTTGTGATCCTATGAGCAAAGCTGTGGCTCTTCACATAGACAAATGGCTTGTTATGCTTTTTAACCCTGATGTAGTCAGTGACTTGTGTAGTATTAGGGTTAATATTTCTACACCATAAAGCAGAATGCAAGCCAAATCCTGGGCATTTTAGTCCGGCCTCTACAGAACCAAACTTGTCATTTACTAAGCTAGACTAGTAAATGTGGTCACTCAAATTAAATAGTCATTTTGGCAACAGATTGTATTTAGTCGGACATACCGGCCACGGTGAGCGACTCTGCTATAGATTGCTGTTTGAGTTGCTGTATTGCAGATCATGATGGGGTTGCAGACACTCTATAAAGTTTAAGTTGTTCAATCTAATGTACCATGATGATATATATAATAATTTTTCTTAATTAATAGGATGTGTGGTTTATTATAGGCCAAATGTCAGCAGTATTCTGATTTATGTATGAAGTAATAGCATGAGAGATTCATATATTTTGGTTATAACCAGTTACTGCTGAGCATTGAGCCAGCCCTGTGTACAATACTCCACCTCCCAGCTGTGTCTACACACTGTAGAGTACAATGCGGTAAATGCTGGCGAGGATTCAGGTGTAGAGACCGGCGATCCATGCTGATGGGATTAGCCGTTGTGCAGCTGGATAATGCAGATGCTGGATTACACGTCTCCTCCTGCTCAGTGAGATGCCGGTGTTGTGCGGCTTGTTTTGGAGTCACATCCCTGCTGCTCTACAACGTTCCCTGCTGGCATGGCATTCACATTTACCCTATAGGAAGACCGCATGACTGGACACGGCAGCACTGAACTGAGCCAATGGAGCACAGTGCACATTTCATCATCATTAGTGATGTCCATGAACGTTAGCAATCTGACCAGTAAATAAATGACTTGACCTACACATTAATGAGAAGAGGAAATTATTTTTGTAAGGGTAGTTTAGCTGATCACAGGTTATTGCTCTCCGGGAGCAGCAGTGGTGGACATCAGAGTGAGTGTGTAATATGTATAATGTCAGTGTGTGTGTATGCCTGTGTATAGTGTATATATAGTGTATGTGTGTCTGTGTAGTATGCATAGTACACACATATCTATATACTCTTAATCATTGAAATTGCAACACCAGAAGGGGAGCATTGTGGAATTATGGATATCTAGGATGGATTAGCATGACATGTTGATGATATGCATATGATGAAAAGATAAAAAAAAAAAACAACTCATTTTATTTTGTGTTGAGTATGAGAACCGCGCACTTACACATTTTGCCTGCGATCAATGAGGTTATTAATGGTGTCTAGGAATGTTCTTCTACACTGAATGCACTTGGGAAAATCATCATGGTCTGCTTCTGTCAATGGTCTTTGTAATTTACAACCAATAATGTCCTGTTTTTCAACATGACAACTCAGGCATCTTGCTTATGGCTTGCAGTGTCTCCAGACTCGTCTTCCATCAAGCACAGTTTCAGTGGTATCTGCCAGCAGAGGATCTTGATGATTTTTGTGCCCAAGTGCATTCAGTGTGGCATAACATTCCTCAGACAATATTAATAACCTCATTAATAGCATCCAAACCGTATGAGTGCAAGTATTTCTGTCCATGGTGCTCATACTCGATGCTTAATAAATTGATATGTTTTGAGAATTTTGTTTTCATTTATCCTTCATGTGCATTTCAGCAACATGTCTATCCATCCTGTGATTATAATGTTGTAATATTAATGTTGTATTGTTGTAATATTAGTGTGTGTGTAACCTCACCTCACATGTGATGATGATAACTATACGGTTTTGGAATAGAATGTAAGTGCTTACCTGCAGAATCATGTGCCTTTTGGCATTTGGATGGGCATCTATTGCAGACACATGCCTCAGCCACAGCTGCATTTAGTCCAAGGTTTGAGGCCACATAAAAGGCAGAATTTCTCTCATGTGTTCACATGCAGTGATACCAGTGGGACGCTCTTTATGAAGGTGCCATGTAGTGCTGCACCAGTGAGGGAGAATCCCACTGACAAGAGGTTGCCACAAAGTGGAAAGTGGGCTTAAGCAATTTGATTTAAACAAGAGCCTAACCTATTTTCATTTGGCTCAGCAGAAATGGGTTTTTGTATGAAATGTGCATGTGCGGTCGTGTCTTTTTCTATAGTTTCTATAGTGTCTAGTGATAAGCGAGCACTATCATTCTCAGTACTCATAGCAAGCACTTGATTCTTGGATGGGTGTGACTCTAGTGCCTGAGTCTAATGGATATTAATGGGGAACTCAGCATTTTTCCCATAATTCTTCTGTAGAAATGTTCAAGTTACTAATTGACTTCCATTATTCTTGATACTCGAGCTGTGCCTATTTGAGGGTCTAAATGCTGATTACGAGTACTGAGCACCAGAGTATGATAGTGCTCGCTCATCACTACTGGTGTCACTTCTTCCTACTGGACAGTCTGTTCTTGTTTCTGCTCATGGCTGACGTTGTGTGCAAGGATCCTGGCTTTGACTTGCCTCCTCATATGTCACTTCTTGTTCTCTGTTTGGCAGGGTAAAGTTGCAGAACGAGGTACACATTTTGGACTCCTGGACAATCTGGAAGCCTTTATTCAGAACTTTGGCACACACAAAGTAACAGAGTCCTAAATAGTAACAACAGCCAGAAGACTGAGAAAAACAGCCAGCAATCATCCAAAGAAGAGGAAAGACGGAAGCTACAAGAAGAGATCATCAATAGTGTTAAAGGATGTGGCAACTGCTCCTGCTGATCCTGTGTCACTAGGGGCAGAGATGGAGGATGGCACCAAGAGAGTCCAGCTCTAGAAATGCCTACCTGATCATTGACTTCTCATCTCTGCTCCGTATCTTGGTTGTGCACCTTTCTAATTTAGTTTTGCCCAGGGATATTTTCTTTTTCGTATTCATATCTTTTTCTATTGTCTCTAAGTTAAAGGGGTTGTCTGGGCAATATAATTCTTTGCTTGAGGGACTTGGATTTGTTAAAAAATAAAAAATCAGTCAAACACTCCTACCAGCTCCCACCTGGATCCAGATCAGGCCACTGCAGGGACTGCTCAGAGGCAGGAAGTCATGACCGATGCTGAAAGTCACCTAACCGCTGCAGTCAATCACAAGTTGCAGAGATCTGGCCTCTGATGAAACAGTGACATCATCGCCTCCCATCTCTCAGCAGACCACAGAGCGACCTGTGTATGATCCAGGTGGGTGCCGGTAGGTAAGTACGTCTGAGTTTATTTTGTACATATCCAATATGCTGGGAAAGTTTTATTTTACCCAGACAATACCTTTAAATATTTTAAATAATATATGTCTTCCAGTTTACATACCACCATGCCGTTGAAGGCGTACAGCTCATCTCATGATTGTGTAATATTATGCTAAATTACAAATAGTCCATCTGATGTGGCATATTGAACATGGCTGTCTGGCTGCAGGCACCATGTTATGAAGGAGGAGATACACATCAATTATTTTCTGCTTTTCTTATCAAATTCTTCCTGCAGATAGGTAAACATGTAAAATGGAACCTGTCACCCCCCCAGGCCTATGAAGATGAAAGAGCTACCTTCAGCAGCACTAAGGCTGCATTCTGCGAAGGTGGCTGTTGTGTGCACTGAAATATTCACTTTTATAAATTTGCCTCCATACCTCTACTGAGACCAGTAGGTGTTGTTCTCTTCCAAGTCTCAACTACCTCGCTGCTGTCAATCATCCCTCCTCTTTTCCCCGAGCTCCGCCTCCTCTCTGCTCCTCACTCCCCAGTGCCTGCGCTGTGCAATCACTTCTCAGGCATGCGCTGCCCGACAAGTGAGGTCACATGATCTTCTCACATCACGCCTACATATAGCAGAGGCCCCAGATCCCGACCCTGCAGTGTGTTATGATATATTCACACTGTGGAACTGGGGCCTCCGCTATACTCAGGCGCGATGTGAGAAGATCATGTGATCTCACTTGTCGGGCAGCACAAACTGCACATGCCTGAGAAGTGATTGACACAACGCAGGCTCCGGAGATGCGAGGAGCAGAGAGGAGGTGGGCTTGAGGGACAGAGAGGGGATGATAGACAGCAGCGAGGTAGTTTAGACTTGGGGAAAGAACACACCTACCAGTCTCAGTAGAGGTATGGAGGCAAATTGAGAAAAAAGTGATTATTTCAGTGTACCTGAGGATAATACACATAAGAGCCACCTTCACAGAATGCAGCCTTAGTGCTACTGAAAGTGGCTCTTTTACCTTCATAGGCCCTGGGGGTGACAGGTTCCCTTTAACATTTCATATGTTCTATAAATTCAATATCTACACTTAAATACATTTTTTTAAATCTATATACATCCAAAAATTCTGAGCCTCTTTTCTGTCTGCAGCTACCCCTAGAGGAAGCTCACTGTCTACTTTGTACATTGATAGTAAAAACGATATGCCATTCCAAAGCTCATCTACTGGTGGCTGGAAGCCTACTGCTAGACAAGTGGCTAGTAACCAATATGACCCTCTACACTCAGATCATCAGGTGTCAAAATCTCCACTTCTTCCTCATTCATGTTGGATCTGAATGGAGCTATATGACCAGTGATGCTCTCTTCTTATCTTTGGTGGTGATGGTGGTGGAGATGGCCAAGTCCTGATTCTTGCTTTCTCATAGATACTGAATGAAATGACAGAGGTTATGTTCGATTATGCCACTTCATTCTGTTCCAGGTGACATGAGGAAAACAAGGGATCACAGCAACCCTTTTGTCATGATAGTTTGTGTTCTCATCGGTGGGACCCCCAGCAATCAGGCATGTAACAGATATCCTGGGAATGGTTTATAAAAGTCTTTTGAACGATATCCCTGTAATGTCCATGCAATGGGTTTAGAGTGCTGTAGCAGAAAATCACAGCTCCAAATGAAAAGAAGAATCAGTGAGAAATAAACCAGCACTGATTTTTTTTTTTTTTAATCTAAAAACTACATGGTGCACTTGTCAGCAGTTTTTTTGCATATAAGTTGCAGCCACTACCAGAAAAGGCCTTCTATATTATATATCCTTACCTACTATAGAAAAGCCCTATCCAATGTCTGTGTTTCTGTAAGTTTGTTCCGAAAACAGCACCACCAATAGGACATGGTGTACATTACAAAAGGCAATTAAACTGGAATGTGAGAATTTAAACTAAGTTGGGTTGATCACTCAAAATCTACACGAAGATGGACCGTCCCAAAAAGTACACAGATAATATGAAAAGGAAAGCAGCAGCACAACGGAAAAGGCAATGGGGTGCAAACAACACTACAGACCAAAGAGAGCATCACTTTGACCAAGCCACTACACAGAAGCACATGTGTGTCGCACACGACTCCACCCAATCCAGACCCTTTAGATTGTCACAGGATGCCATTTTGCAACAACAGCGCCAACAACCCGAATCTCCGGTGTCAAGATCAATAAGATGGTCACTAGATGCTGTATCACAGCGAGCACCCTGCTCGGGCGAGTCTTCAATGTCAAGGTCTAGGAGGTTGACAAAAAATACAGTATCACAACACAAGTGATTTGAATAAAATTCTCCTTTGTCCACATCTATGACACTGTTACAGAATGCATCATTACATCGCCGCCACCGTGACAACGAATCTCCACAATCCAGATCAATGAGACTGTCATAGGATGCAGCATCACACAGGGGCCGCCATAATGACGAATCTACGTGGTACAGATCTGTCAGACGGTCACAGGATACAGCATCCCACCTCCAGTACCGTAATGACGAATCTCCAGAGACCAGACATTATTGTTGTATTAATGTGTTTATTGTCATTATTCCACCATGAATAGCAGCATTTTCATCTATAAACGCATTTATGGTATGTAACATACACATACCTACTTTGCTGTTTGTACAGTGCTGTGCATATTAATTGGGACAAAGCAAGTTTTTCTTGCATTAATTTTACTATTTCTGATAGAAAAAGTACACTAAACCACTCCTCACAGAAACAAGCTCTCAACTGAATCTGAGGGGGCAGCTAGCTGGTATTTTCTGACTAAAACCAGTCAAACCACATTTTGTTACTCAAGGTTGTACACCACACCTGTTCAAAGCAAGTTAAAACTGGTTTGAATCACTGACTGGTAACCAACTTACGATTTTACTTAAAATGCTTTGTCCCAATTAATTTGCACAGCACTGTAAGTTAAATGCACCTATTTGTTATTGAATTTCGTAACTTTAAATATTAACAACTTAGTTCAACTAATATATTATTGCACACTTTCTAGAATCGCATGATGCGATAGAATCGGGCCCCCATCTAGTATATATTCTAGAAGACTGTATATAAGTCCCCAGACCAATCTGTATAATGTAAAAACACAGCTTTTATTATACTCGCCTATGGTGCGGTCTAGTCCGATGGGTGTTGCTGCTCTTGGTTCGGCGCCTCCTTTCTTCTTGTTATGACTGTCTTCTTCTCTGCTTCGTGTCCCATATCACCCACACACATTTTCCTGTGTGCTACAGTACTTTCTTCTGCCCTAGCAGAGCAGAGAGAAGTATGCGTGCACAGTAGTGCAATGGAGGAGACTGTGCGAGTGACGTAGGACGCATTTCCCATTAGAAAGCAGAGAAGGGGGATGGCAATCACAGAAAGAAAGAAAAGGCGCTGGACTGACACCACCCTCAGGTATCATAAAAGCTATTTTTTTACATTAGACAGATAAGCTTGGGGACTCATATACAGGATTAAGGAATGTGTGAATAAGGCCTTACTGGTGATGGTGGCTGCATATATACATATTGAAAAAACTGCTGACAGGTACACTTTAAAATGTTGGTATAAGGGAATCCTCTCCCTTATACTCCTCACCAATGTCCAGCAATATGCAGTGCTATGTTTATACACTGGTTCCTTTTGATCTCACTCAGTCAGTTCTTTCATACACAACAAATGACAATGCAGTTGCTTTTGGATAGTCGTCCCTCAATGAGTCTGCCAATTGTACTGGATTATCCTCTCTCATCGTGTGTGCTGAGACTGCTTAAGCCGTTTTCTTTTTAAGTATGTACATCTCTTTAGTCCTGCAGGCAAAATATCTTTTATGCTTTTGCAGCATTTGTATTATAATTACAATGTCTTCTTATTGTACTTCAAGGTGTCTGAGAGTCAATAGATGTCCACAACTGGCAGCCAATATAAAACGGACATCCAGCACAATGGAAAGTGGCCAGTTCAAGAATGACTAATATAGGAATTTATTGCTTCTGAGTTACAGGAAAGAGACCATTGCCTAGTTTAGCTAATATGGAGATGTAACTAATATGGGAGATGATGTAACCTTTATAATCACAAGCAACATTGCAGTAACATTTGCATTACTTCTCCATTATTGTTACTTTGTTATACAGTGCCTTGTGAAAGTATTTGGCCCCCTTGAACTTTTCAACCTTTTGCCACATTTCAGGCTTCAAATATAAAGATATAAATTCTAATTTTTTTGTGAAGAATCAACAAGTCAGACACAATCATGAAGTGGAAAGAAATTTATTGGATATTTTAACCAATAAACAACAAAGTGGGGCATGCAATATTATTCGGACCCTTGAGTTAATACTTTGTAGCTCAACCTTTTGCTGTGATTACAGCTGCAAGTCGCTTGGGGTTTGTCTGTATCAGTTTTGCACATCGAGAGACTGAAATTGTTGCCCATTCTTCCTTGCAAAACAGCTGGAGCTCAGTGAGGTTGGATGGCGAACGTTTGTGAACAGCAGTTTTCAGCTCTTTCCACAGATTCTCGATTGGATTCAGGTCTGGACTGTGACTTGGCCATTCTAACACCTGGATACGTTTATTTTATAACCATTCCATTGTAGATTTTGCTTTATGTTTGGGATCATTGTCTTGTTGGAAGATAGATCTCGGTCCCATTCTCAGGTCTTTTGCAGACAGCAACAGGTTTTCTTCCAGAATGGTCATGTATTTGGCTCAGTCCATCCTCCCATCAATTTTAACCATCTTCCCTGTCCCTGCTGAAGAAAAACAGGCCCAAACCATGATGCTGCCACCACCATGTGTGACAGTGGGTACAGTGTTTTGAGGGTGATGAGCTGTGTTGCTTTTACGCCAAACATATCGATTTGAATTGTGCCCAAACAGTTTGATTTTTGGTTTCATCTGACCAGAGCATGTTATTCCACATGTTTGCTGTGTCTCTCAGGCGGCTTGTGGCAAACTTCAAACGAGACTTTTTATGGATATCTTTGAGAAATGGCTTTCTTCTTGCCACTCTTCCATAAAGGCCAGATTTGTGCAGTGTACGACTGATTGTTGTCCTATGGACAGACTGTCCCACCTCAGCTGTAGATCTCTGCAGTTCATCCAAAGTGATCATGGGCCTTTTGGCTGCATCTCTGATCAGTCTTCTCCTTGTTCGAGATGAAAGTTTAAGGGACGGCCAGGTCTTGGTAGATTTGCAGTGGTCTGATACTCCGTCCATTTCAATATGATTGCTTGCACAGTGCTCCTTGAGATGTTTACAACTTGGGAAATCTTTTTGTATCCAAATCCGGCTTTAAACTTCACCACAACAGTATCTTGGACCTGCCTGGTGTGTTCCTTGGTCTTCATGATGCTCTCTGCACTTTAAACAGAACCCTGAGACTGCCACAGAGCAGGTTCATTTATATGGAGACTTGATTACACACAGGTAGATTCTATTTATCATTACCAGTCTTTTAAGACAACATTGGATCATTCAGAAACCCTCACTGAACTTCTGGAGTGAGTTTGCTGCACTGAAAGTAAAGGGGCTGAATAATATTGCACGCCCCACTTTTCAGTTTTTTATTTGTTAAAGTTTAAAATATCCAATAAATTTCGTTCCACTTCACGATTGTGTCCCACTTGTTGTTGATTCTTCACAAAAAAATTTGAATTTATATCTTTATGTTTGAAGCCTGAAATGCGGCAAAAGGTTGAAAAGTTCAAGGGGGCCAAATATGTTCACAAGGCACTGTAATAGCTGTATAGGTGTTTCCATTTTTCTGGCTATCCAGATATCTTTTTTATTATCTACTTTGTTACAGCAGTACCAAAGGGAAACTGGTGCTGGAACTGGTCTATAGGATTGTTGCAATTAAAGGGGTACTCCAGGGAGATATTTTTTTTATACTGTCCCTGCCCTCCTACATGATGAAGCAGAGCTGGGAACAACAGTTCTTGGATCTATAGATTGCTTACAAATCAATAAAATTATATCTGCTCCTCTGCACTCACCTCTCCCTCAGGGGAGAGAGAAATTCAGTCAGGCATATTGCTTCTTTCAGGGGACAGGAAGCTACCAAGTTGATATAGGGGAGGGGAGGGGAGACCATGGCAGGGCTGAATCAACCAATGCAATGCTCTGCCTCTGCTTCTAGCCTGATACATGACCGTACACATTATGCACCATCATATCATTGTACAGACACAGAAGATCACAGCATCTATTTCTATCTTCTTGGTGACATGATTTCTATTTGAAGGGAGAACAACCCTGTTCTTACATTACATTGCATGGTATATCGGGCAGGATTGTGGTGTGACCATGGGGCTGGTGGCCATGCCCCCTGTTAATACAGAAGTATGAGGGGCAGGAAATTAAGATGATCCTGGTGCCCCCAGCATCCATGCCCCCACCACACCTCCTGATTTCTGCTGCAGCATGAGGCTGAGTTCCTCTGTCCCCAAGGGAGGGGTGAGTATTGAGCAGATATGATTTTATTGATTTATAACCGATCTATAGATCCTTGAACTGTAGTGCCCAGCTCTGCTTATTCATGTAGGAGGGCAGAGACAGTACAAAAATTTTGTATCTCCCCGGAGACCCCCTTTAATCTTACACATTGTTGAGCTGGACTGGTGCTCGAGCTAGATTACACAACTCTGCACTTAAGATTTCTTATTCGGCAATGGGCACCGGACGTGCACAAAATGTGCGAATTTGCATCAGTTTTGTGTAGCTCAGCCTTAAAGAGATCCTTTATCCTAATACTGCTGCTTGGTTCACGGATAGCATGAATTGGAGCCTGGCTACCATAGCATTTTCGAGAAAGTACAAGATCTATCAATGGCCTATAAGGAGAGATGAGACTAGTCTGTCATCACACCAAACCTCAATTTCTCAATGTCGTTGAACGTGATTAATAGATCTATTATTCTGGGAGTGACCTGTCAATCACCTCTTGTGCACTGGGGGGGGCACCATACAAATCTTGTCTCCATCTATGGAACATGATGGATCTTCTAATTAAATATTCACTGAAATTCTGACTCATTTCAGGTAATATACCTAAATGGAACTGTGCAGTCAGACTCATTTACACTGCCTGCAGTTTGGGCAGCATGAATCGGCTGACAGTTTCCCTTTATAAAAACATTGACCAGACACAACTGACATATGGAAATGAAGCTCTACCAAATTATGGTGCCTTCCTGTAATTTACAACGCCATGCAAACACTGTGTGTGTTTCCCAAAAATTCCTCATCAAGAACCACCATGATGGCTCTCTCCATCATCATCAAAATGTTTTCGATCTGTCCTTACTAGAACAAGAAACTTGACCTATTGAGTGGGAAAAAATTCCTGTTTATTCCTTCAGACTTTAATGAATGTACAGTACATGAAGAAGCTAAAGGGCTAGATTTGTAATCCTGGGATAACTGACTGTATATTTGGTGCTTGAGCAATTCATCAGCCGCACAATGCTATATATGAGTATTTACTATATTTAAGCACAAGTTTTAAACTGCTATTCCCATTTTCCAGAAATGGAGGGTTAATAAAGCTAGGCTGTATCAGAGCCCTGTAGACAGGGCTCATAGTGTCCCTTTCTTGTCGGAGAGTCCCCAACACTCAGGAGTCTTTCATATTCGATGTCAGCCCAAGCAGCTTGGTGAGACAGAAAATGTCCTTAATCACTTTAAATCCTGTAACATACGTCAATGGACTTATAATGTGATCTCCATCTAAATCCTGGTCCGGAATCTTTATTTCCCAGATGACCCACTGCCATCGCTCCTGTCTTCATTCATTCTTAATATTCTTGATTTGCGGCTCTCCTAACACACAGGAGCCTTCATTCCCCATGCTTTCTTGTCATGTATTGCAAATCGCCTGAGGAATGGACAGATGAGATCGCTCTCTGTGACATGCTGACTTCTCTTACCTCACACTACTATCATATATATATATATATATTTTTTTTTTTTAAGATTTTTGAGTTTCCATGATGTAGAAATAAGACCATAAAGGTTTAAGAGTATAGTTGTAGCATATAAATATGCTGCCTGCACTGTTAGAAAATTGCAGCTGTCAAGAAAATGTGGGCGCCTGTGTGACTAGTAGAGTGGCAAACACCATCACACTGGTGTTGAAATAATTAGACTGTCCACCGCTGTGCCACAGTATTATTGCTGCCAGCATGTGCCTGGGATCCCATATAATAGACATGCATCACTGCTAAGTAGTGTTTAGTCGATAGGCTACAAGATAGTAAGTTCAAGGGAGGGGAGGAGGAATGTATCTCCACCACTGACTCACTGAGCTCCCTGGCAGACCGATGTGATGGTTGGCTCCATCTTGAAAATTAGTTTTAAAGAGAAACACCAGTGCCACTCTGCCGTTTCTTCAATCCTTTATTGTTACTCTAAAACATCACAGATATTAAGGGTAACGCTATACGCGTTTCGAGGATAGGACCCCTTAATCTTTAGCACATACATGATTAAAAAATCCAGTATATATACAAAAATACAAAAGACATACCCATAAACACCTGTGTTGCATTAATTATTTGCATTGGATCATGTTAACCCTTATCCTGCTAGTGCACTCATAAAAAAAGCTTACTCAATGTATATAAGAACATAAAAACTATATAAAAAAAAAAAAATTTCATTATACTAATGAGTGGGACAAGCATTGGGATGGTACATAAAATTATGAGTCGATGCCACTAGCAAATGGCATCTATCATATAGTCCACATATATGGAACAGTCACTCCATAACAGAGAAAATGATTGGATACTGTGTTTGGGAGCTAGAAGTCCAGATGGACTTAATTATAGAAATGATTTGCTGTTCTGCTACTAAATATTTATAACTTTTACTCCAAGGACACTATACACATATATTTTTTGAAAATATAACTATACAGTGCCTACAAGTAGTATTCAACCCCCTGCAGATTTAGGTGGTTTGATAAGATGCAAATAAGTTAGAGCCTTCAAACTGCAAACGA